>CM060831.1:90640000-91237500 GCA_030762175.1 Metallyticus violacea | reverse complement strand
CCATTTTAGAGATGCAAACCAGGAGAAATGGGTTCGTGGTGAGCGGCGTGCAGTAGTGGAATATGTTCATTAGAAAACTGAACTAGCCTCTGGTGTGACAGCAGACCTTCTGAGTTCGTAATGGACCATAAAACAAATCTGGAAACGTTAGGAACCCTGTATGCATCGTAACTGCGCCCCGCTCTCATAATCCTGGCGGCCCTTAATATCTCTCAGTTCATCCCCTTCTCCCAGAGGCCCAGTAGGAGTAAAAAGCCCTTCATTGCACTTCCTTATGTGATATCCTCCTCCATCTCAATCACTTCAATGCAAACCAACCAAGTGCCATCCATTAATAATATTTTTAATTCAAAGAGAGAAAATACATTTCCGGTATAATTTTTTTTTCTATACACGAAAGTGATGAATACAAGAGCAGTTCTATAAGTTTCCGGCCTCGCCAATAAGATTATCGACTTCACAAAATACTTACCTTATCTGCTAAGTAAACCATTGCAGCTGTAACTTCTGCTCCGCTGTGTTCAGTTGTTCAGATATAGTTGTATAAAGAAGGCTATGTATAGAAGATTGTGACATGTTCAAAATGCAGTTTCGAGGTGTTATCAAGTTCTTCACAAAAGAAGGACTTACTCCAAATAAAATTAAACGGCGATTGGACCGTGTATATGGGGAAGCATCCCCCTCATATTCTACCCTAAAAGAATGCCCCAAACTTTTTCGAATGAATCGAGACAGCATTGAAGACGAAGAGCGTGCAGATCGGTCCTTGGAGGTGCTTACTACTGAAAACACCGCTCTTGTGGAAGTAGAAATTATGGAAGACCGGCAGCTCAAAGTTACAGAAATAGCAGCAAGGTTGGGCCTTTCTAAAACAAGTCCTTCGAATTATTCATGAACATTTAAACATGAATAAGGTTAGTGCAAGATGGGTACCTAGACTTCTTTCCTCTTTCCAAAGCAGCAACGAGTCATCCGTTGTCAGGCATTTTTGGAGCTCTGTCGTGGCAACGAGCGAGAGGGAGATGTTGTGCAAACCATTGTTATAAGAGATGAAACTATGGTCCTCTACTATGACACCTTGTCCAAAAGAGAATCAATGGAGTGCGTAAACCTGGCGAAGCACCGCCAGGTCACTCAGTCAACCAAGAAGATCATGACCACAATCTTTTGGGACTGTGAAGGAATACTCTTCATTGACTTCAAGGAGAGGAACACTACAGTAAATGGGAGTACTATGCTGGCCTACTGCACACACTACGTGCTTCCATCAAAGAGAAAAGCGAGGAAAGCTGAGTGGTTTTGTGCGCCTATTTCACGACAACGTGCCTGTGCACACAGCTCTTGTTGCAAAGGAAGCTGTGAAGAAATGGGACTTCAAGGAGATCTACCATCCTCCATACAGCCCAGATCTATCCCCCAATAACTATTTCCTGTTCTCAAAACTCAAAGAAACTTTGAGGAAGGAAAGTTAAGTATGACGAAGAAGTAATGGATGCTATTTATGGCCATTTTGCAGACAAGACTTCTGACTATTTTGGGGAGGGGGTTTGAAATGTTAATTCAAAGATGTATTGCAATACAGGATAACTATATTGGAAATTGAAATATAGTTTTTGTCTTTATCATAATAGAAAACTTATGGACCTATCCTCGTATAATTATACTTTTCTGCGAAAGCAAGAAACACAAAACTATAAGCATGAAAACCTGATCAGACAACTACAAAATATTATGCTGTCCATAAGCCCCACAACAGAAGTCAGATGAGTTTTCAAGTCTAAGGTCTGCGTAGACGCTGAGAACTGCATTCCCATTAAGATTCTTAATCTAAATACCTATGATATCTGTTAATCGTTCTATAATAAAACACCATCTCATTGCCCAGTTGATGTTCAGTAATAGCTAAAGAAAGTTGTATTAACATCACAGCATCCCAACTTTGATTTTTTGAGCTGTAAAATGAACAACAAAATTCACCCCCCCGACTCAGAAAATTCATATCTTTTTCTGTGGCGCTTTTATACAGGTCTAGAGCATTGAAATAATTTACAATTAAGGAAAAGCGATGGGCAAGATACAAATTAATTCTTTATTAAAACTACGTTCTTTAAGAGAGCTAATAAAAATGTTCTTTCTGGGATCCTGAACATTTTTCCATATTATGGACTACATAAGGAACGTATTGTTTATATCCATGTAGGAATTGTACTGATATAAATTAATAAAAATGGTGAGAAATATACGGTAAATCTCGCAAAACTGAACATTTAATGATTTTTAGGGAACACGTTTAAGTTCATTGAAAGTGAGTCAAACAAGCCTGCCGAAACTGCTGTAGAGACTTGTAAAGGGACCTAATTCTCTCTTGTGCACCATTATCCCATAAATTAAATCTATCTATCCTATCCTTTCGATAACATAGTTAACTTGGTATATTAACGAAAGACACGTGAAAGAAAGTTGATAACAAGTCGCTTGCTACTGCCTTCACCAAACTCCAGACAGGCTATAGTGTGCTATCTGATGTTCATACATCATTATTTCACTGGATAGGCAAAGCAGGTGAACCTAGTTCTGAAAAATAGCAGTTAATGCTTTGTTCAGAAAATCAACCATTTATATCAGCGTTTAAAAACTACAATGCACATGTCAGATTAAGAAAAATAGATTGTTCTTGGCACTGAAGATTAAAACCATGCTTTGTAGCACATATACCCTTGAGCCAGATGTTGGGACATGATAAAATACTCGTGGGCAGAGCCCGGAAGTTAGGCAAAATGCCTTTTCTATCTGGGTAGAAGTATTTAAGTGTTAGATGTTTTATTTTTATTTTTATTTGTGGACGCTCTTTAATATCTCAGTTCATCAGCGTCCCATTCAATTGAAGACGTGAAACGGCCGACAAATTTTGCTCAGAGGCCTCTCTTTCAGGCCTGAGGTTCTTTATCGTGCCGTAAATGTACGACAGGGGACCCACGGCTTTACTTCCCTTCCGAAGGAAGTCATACGTAGGATTTTTACGCCCGAAAAAAAATCAATCGGTCCTGGCCGGAATTGAACCCACGATCTTGGGTGCAGGAGGCAGTTATGGTTACCGCTGCATCATAAAGACCGACAAGAGGCAGATAGAAATGAACATGGTTCCATGCTTTGAGATCTGGAGGGTCAGCTTTTATTTCCCCTCCCCCCCTTTTTTTTTTGCTTATTTTAAGTTTAAAGCTTTTCCCCCCTATTTTTATTCATTATGGGTTTTTCCTGCGATTATTTACACATTTTAAAAAGGGACATAAAGAATTTCATCATATCGAATTGAAAAAAGTTATAAAAGCTAAATGGCATATTGAAATTACAAAAATATTTGTTGAGAATGTTGTTATACATTTATTTCCTTTCAAGCAATAAAAAACTTTCTCCCCAACCAGTTCACTTAAGCTCTTTAAATACAGAATCTTTATTGGTGAAAGGAGCGCATGGTTACCTCGGGTATACGAATACCAGAAAATAGAGAGGATGAAGGAAGTACTGTAGTTTTGAGTGATATTACTCTTTGTTTTCATAATTTCAATAAATACGTATTTTAATTTTATTCCCTATTTATAATATTTTAAGTACCTTTTTGCCTGCCTATTTTAACCAAAATATATTACTGAACTTCCGCGCTTTGGTCATGATTATTTATTTGGCGCTGATCCGAAGCAAACGATAGGACCCAGCCGCTGAGATTTTTGACCTGTAAGATCTGAAAATAAAACCATCCACAGCTGTAAATAAACGCAATTGATCAATTCACTGGAGAATCCACAGTACATAGAGGATGACCTTCTCCTGCGATGTCCTACTGTGCAGTGGAACTTAACGTTATATGCACAATCTTGCAACTATGCCATCACACACACACACACACAAAAAAACTCGATAGTGAATAATATTGTTTAATAACACTAAAATCAATTGAATTGAATATTGGTTAGATCGATTAGAAACAAAATTCACGTTGCAAAAATGAGCTATGCAAATAATATAAACATTAATATATTTATTTATTTGTTGTGTGTGTGTGTGTGTGTGTGTGAATGTGTGTGTGTGAAATGAACTGTAATGATCAAGTAGAAACAGACCTCGTGTTAAAATATGTTTGTTAAGTTATAATAAAATAATTTATTAATATGTATACTATTGGAATAGAGTACCATACACCGCAGTTTTGAACCGAAGTGGAGCTTTAATTATTGGGCAAAATTTTTGGTTCCTTGTTTCTTGTTCATATATATTCATTTAATATTCTTTTCTACCATATTTAATATCAATTTACCGCAGATTATATATAATTTTTATAACTCCATTTCTGCATTCAACCAAATCTATGGAAATTGTAGAAATCTAGAGCGCAGTCTTGCTAAAGCTAATTCTAAAAATAGCCCGTCGCTCTCCATCATCATCGCCCACATTCGTAAGCAACAGCATCTTCCGGGCTGTATTCACGTATGAGGAAACCACAAGGTGTTACTTGTTCTCCTCTTCTTTAAAGAGTATTTCCACTCTCCTAAATTCGGCGAACCAAAAGAAAACTGTGCCACTTGAATGGGGAAGGCCTTCAAATGCCTGTGTGAAACGCCCAAATGACTGTGTCTCATTTAATTCCAGCTTACAGTCGCACAAAAACATTCCTTTTCAAACCGGCTTCAAATATCCGGAAATTGCAATCATCTACTGCACAGAGTTGACAAAACCGAATGAGCTCTGCCTATGGTGTGGTATGGTATGAGATTTTATTCAGGTTTTCTTCAGTATTTATGAAAGGCAAATGCCGGAGAGATATTTTAAACTCAGGACTGCAACGATTACTTCCTTTAGGGATTAACACACACATATGCAGGCACGCACACAGAATCAACCGCCTATGATGCCCCTACGAGGCCACGCCCACACGTCTCAAAACATTTTTCTACCAACTCATTCGTCAGTAATTAATTACACTGTTCTATACACATTTTGGTGCCTCGAATGTTAAATCTCTTTCTGGGAATAGGATACACTGATTCAAAAAATGACACTAATTTTTTTCAATCCGTTATTAGGTTTAGATATGCAAGAAATATCATATACCACTCTTCGCCTTGATCGCCCAGCAAAAGTGAGGATATTTTAATGCAGTCTGGTTTTTAACAGATACACGAACGCTATCAAGAGAAGAGAGGCGGGTGAAAGGTAGTGATAGTGGTAGTATTTATTATTATTCCAGTTAAACTAGTTAAAACATGGATTATAAGATCGTTCATGCTATTGTAAAATACTTCATTTCTGAAATTCATTCCAACAAAAGAAAACGACAACAACATTAATAAAATCGCCCAATTCTTCAATTCTAAAGATACAAAATAACATGTACACAAGTTCTCAGAATATTGCTTACCGTGTACTAGACTCTATTTTTTCAAACCCCAACCACACACACGAACATGAAACAGACATACATACAATAATTCTGATATTCATTTAAATTTCTTATTATTTATGTACAATGTTTATACAAATTTCTTATCCCTATAACTACGTATTTCATTTAAGAAAATGCCCAGGTTTAGCCAGTTTTGTCTATTTACAATTAAGTCCCAACATGCCAGTTTCCCCCTACTGGAAGTCAAAAATGAATCCGGGAGAAATGTTAACCTAGCATCATCTCTTTGTGTACGCTTAGCCGAAATGTGCACCCAGTCTTCCGGTTCGAGCATAATGGGCAAACTTCCTGACTTCCTGTCATCAACCTTCCAGTCCAAGTCATGCTGTTTCAGGCCTAGCTCCAAGATATAGGTCTCTTTACCCTATTTAGTTTTAATTTCGCTCTGCAGCTCCAGAGATGACATCTGCATGCATCGCGCCTCTATTTTCTGCCGGATTATGTCAGACAGGCATTTTTTGACTTTTTTCACTATACCATACCTGTTTTAAATACCCTTCTGCATATATCATTTAAACCGATTTTAGACAATTCCCGCTGTACAACTGCTGCCCACCATTTTGGAAAATGCATGTTGTTTAATTGGTACAGGTAGCATATTGTCCTCAGGTTTGTTTGTTGTCTTTTAATTATTCTTAGCCAGTATCTAATTACATTCCCAGCATCCCACCTCTGGTGGGTCAAAAGTAACGAGGGAAGGCAGTTGCTATAGAAACGTAAGCAAACGTTACCACTTTGCTTATACATTGCGATCAGCGATATTTCCTCCGCGTCGAGGTGTTGTCTTGGCTCGCCATTTGGGAGGAAAACAAAACACAGCATACGTTTTTTTAATATTTTTATTTATTTTTTATGTAGGTAGTTATAGGAGCAGTACATGTTCACCGAAGAGGCAGAGGCAGAGCTAGGAACAGTAGCTCAGCTTCTGGTCGGAGAGTTACATTACATAGTCAAGCTAGAGAATTTAAATATTTCTCTTCTGAAGTTCTTCAAACGAGAAGTGAGAGTATACGCCTTCGAAATGAACATTTCATTCAATAAAGTGAGGAAAAGGAGTTCATGTGCTCTTAATATCGAAAAGTGACTGTTTGTGGAATATCCAAAGAAAAGGAGATGGGCTTTTAATTGCAGGTGAAAAGAAAAGGAGACCAAGAATGTGGGTAATTTGAGAGCTGTTTTAAATTGTGCACCATACAAAATGCTGCCTTTTGTTTACCCATGTTAAATGCAGATACTTTATGCACGAATCATCTTTGAAACTCACACCCTTTACCATTCCTTTTAATAATGTTTAACGCCCGTTTTGTGGACACTGATGAAACATGAGATGAAATGATAAATTGGGAAAGAATTATTTTAGGAAGGAAAGGTTCCAGGCCTCAGTTTAGGGTACCTGCCCGGCATTTGCCAGTTATGAGGACTGAGGAAAACCTGGAGAAAACCTCAGTCAGGGAGGACGGTCCTGGTGGGATTGGAACCCCAGACCACCCGCTCACGAGTCCGTGCCTTAACGACCTCGGCCACCCGTGGCGGTCCCTATACCAATTGTTTCATTAAGTGTGGCTTTACTCCCAGTCCATACACACGATTTATTAATTATTAAAATGTCTATTTCTTGAAAAAAATTACATTTTTCAAATGGAACAATGCCTATTGATACCATGAAAATAAAAAAGAGGAAATTAAAAATTAATGGTGTTTTTTGCAAGAATCTAATACAAATAGTTTACGAGCTATCGTAATATGAACATTTTAAATATCTACAGTTACCTGTTTCCTTTAATTGCTTAGTTACTAGGATACGATGTTCGTATGCTTACTTTTCTTATCTAGTGTGTGTGTTTGTTTGTTTCCTTCTTTCCTTTCTTCCTGAATTTCCAAGAAAATACATGTTACATTTTGCACTTGTGTGTGTTTTACTGTACCACGTGTCAGCACTCTCAAAGAAATACAAAATTGGTCTTCACAAGTTGTGTTCAAAATGATGATCATCAGCTTCCAGTCTGTCATGACCGCCATGAGTGGCCATGATCGTTAAGGCACGGATTTGTGAGGGGAGTTCTGAGGTTCGAATCCCGCCAGGACCGTCCTCCCTGATTGAGGTTTTTTCCAGGTTTTCCTCATTCCTCATTAATAGTAAATGCCGGGGAGGTACCCTAAACTTAGGCCTAGAACGTTTCCTTCCTTAAAAATAAAATCCTTTCCCAATACATCATTTCATCTCATGTATCACCAGTGTCCACCGCCTGTGATGCCTCTGTAGCAAAAACGGGCGTAAAACACACTTAATTAATTCATTCATTCCAGTCTGTCATGTAAAGACTGCTGCACATGTTGTAGTATTTCAGCATACGTTTCAGAACAGGCAGCTGTAATACGTCGTTTCATATCTTCTGATGTAGTCGATATGTCCTTGCAGACATTTAGCCTTCCCCACAGAGAAATGTCTGAAGAGGTGAAATCTGATCAACGTACAGCTCCCCTTTGTTCAACCCAACCATTTTGAAAAAAATCGATGAAAACAAGCATAGTACGTCTATTGGGACATCTTTCACTTTACACATTACAAGAAAGAACCTAATTCTTTATACATTCTCCATGTCGACCTTTTCCAGTATTTCTACTTTAATAACTATCATAAAGAACTCACAAGGAAACCCTAATTAAATCAGTGAATGTAAATAAACATCGGAGTATCGTAGCCTAGTAACTAAGCAGTTAAATGTAGATATTTAAAAGGCTTATATTGCTGTAGTTCGTAAACTTCTTGCACTAGATTCGTGAAAAAAACATCACAGACATTTTGGTTTCCTGTAGTTTTATTTTCTTGATATCAACAGGCTTGTTCCATTTGGAAAAAAAATATAGCTTTATTCAATAAATACAAATTCTATTAATTATTAACATCTGTGCATGGCTACAATTATGAGCCCCTGTATAAAATTCAATTCTTTGAAATTAGCACATCAATAGCAATTCCCATTTCAGAAATATTTACGATGCAAGTTTTAGATAATACACCATGTTTTTTTTTTTAAAAACTTACCAAAAATGATACAAGATGAATTAAAACACATGTTTCCCCCGCATATAACTTTTAGCACTAATCATTATTTCCCATCAATTGTGTTCTACCTTACAAATTTGACTGCATTTGAACTAAAAACTATTACGTTTCTCGCTAATTCCGTATGAAAAGTTTATAAAACCATGACGACATCATATTGACCAGTAGCATTCAAATTGAATTATATAACGATCAAATGTTGCATTTGTTTGACAATACCTCCTGCATTTCACGAAGCATTGCCGGAAGTTGCAAACAAATGAACGGCTGTTTTCCACCGAGTACTGTTCTGTTCTGTTCTATCTGAGGCGGGATGAAATACAGCCCTAAACGCTACGACCTTCCAAGATCCATTGCGTCAATCTCAGTGTGGAATAAAATAAAATCAAGCAACATCACAGTGTCATACTGTTCTTATTTGTGTAGACCGCCGCGGGTGGCCGAGGTCGTTAAGGCAAGGACTCGTGAGCGGGAGGTCTGGGTTCGAATACCGCCAGAACCGTCTTCCCTGACTGAGGTTTTTTCCAGGTTTTCCTCAGTCCTCATAAATGGCAAATGCCGGGGAGGTACCCTAAACTTAGACCTGGAACGATTCCTTCCTTAAAAATAAATCCTTTCCCAATATATCATTTCAGCTCATGTGTCATCAGTGTCCATCGCCTGTGGTGCCTCTATAGAAAAAAAAAAACCGGTTGTTAAACTTTATTCATTCATGCATTTATCTGTGTAGATATTTTGAATTTTAGGCGTCAGTTCATTACAATGTCAGTCGAAGAGGGTGATGTACGGTAAGCTATGTCAGGTTTCTAAACCATTTGCAACTTCCCTGCAGTTTTAGGTGCTATAGACTACACACACACACCGGGATAATAATGCAGAAGTCTTCAGAATGGAATTATATATATCCTTTGGCAATCCCCCCCTATGTACATTCTTTATCTTTATTTGAGTTATTAATTTGGTTTACTTACGGACGCTCTTTAACATATCAGATCATAAGTGTCCCATTTAATTCAGGGCGTGAAACGGCCGACAAATTTTGCTCATAGACCTGTTCTTTCAGGCTTGAAGTTCTTTTTCGTGCCGTAAATGTACGACACGGGGCACACGGCTTTACTTCGCTTCCGAAGGAAACCATACTTAGGATTTATACACACCGAAAAAAACTCATCGATCCTGGCCGGGTTTGAACCCGCGATCTTGGGTTTAGGAGGCAATTATGGTTACCACTACACCACCAGGACCGACAATCTTTATTTGGGATGGAATATTTTTCTTTCCCTCCATTTTCAATTATTCCTGATATTTTAGCACCAAGTTAATAAAAATATCCTTCTCACGTTTGTTAAAATTTCCTTGCATTCGCTTTGACATTTTCCTGTTATGAAATAAAACATGTGAAGGAGACGGAAACTGAATGATTATTGATTTTCTCAGGTTAAACAGTTGAGCATCAACTCGCTCTAAATACGAATTTCTCTATTATTTCGCGATGTTGCCATAGGTTCGACGGTTATTGCAAACTCTAAGTTACGTAGTCTGAGGCTATTTTTATATAACAGAAATGATAACTAATCTCTAGATAGTTTTTACAGTTGAAAGTAAACTCCAGTTTGTAACTTTTAAAACTGGGCCTAAACGTCAGAAGAATTTGCGTCTGCGATAAAAACAACAACAAAACGTTCAAGATCTCGCAAACAACGAAACAATGGAAATGCAATACAACAAATCCCTACTACCAAGATCAGTTGCTTTATATTTACTGAACAATATTTAAATATTTCCTAAGAATTAATTAAAAAGTACGACATAACTTTTAAGGAAAATTATTGGAGTCTCGTTGTAAAATACCGCCGGAGTGGTCGAGGTTGTTAAAGCGCGAACTCGTGAGCGAGAGGTCTGGGGTTCGAATCCCGCCAGGATTGTCCTCCCTGAATGAGGTTTTTTCCAGGTTTTCCTCAGTCCTCATAAATGGCAAATGCCGGGGAGGTACCCTAAACTTAGGCCTGAAAAGGTTCTCTCCTTAAAATTCCTTTTCCAATATATTATTTCATCTCATGTATCATCAGTGTCCACCGTCTGTGGTGCCTCACTAGTAAAAACGGGCGTTAAACACTAATCAATTAATCAATCGTTGTAAAATTGCAAATTTTATTTCTAATAAACAGTTTATCAATTATTGTGATTTTAAATACTTTTAAGCAATGTGTCGAAGGCGTAGGCGAGAGATTCTGATATAAACTTTTGGCATGGCGCTCAAAATTTCCACACGTGACCCCGTTTTAAATGTTTTACAATGCTGCTCACACTGCTAGGATTATTTTCCCTTAAGGCAATGATTGCTGATGTCTTCTAAGTGTTTAGTGGATTAAACTGCTTTAAAAGTTTTGACAATTATTAAAAGAATAAAAATATTCATCAATAACTTGAGCACTTCTGCCGTTACAGGATGTACTGTATAAGCGATAACACTTTCCTTTACACTTTGAGCCAGTGGTTGGTTACACCGTTTGATCAGACATCTGCACATGTGTTCCGCACTGTTTATCATGCCCGAAGTTCCTCAAGGAAATGTTTATTTGCACCGCAGCGCGTGTATGTAAGACTATTAACCTTGTATCTGAAATACGGCTCACAGCTTGCCAACGGTTTGTTGTACAAACGTTCTGCCAGCAGTCCTATAATTAGGAGCAAACACATCATTCCCAGCTATGTGGATACCTCACAGATCGCAGTTCATAATTAACATTTGTTGTTCGCGTGTCCAGGACATTCACTGATACAAAAGTCAATGCCTGTACTTGCAGGCTTCAAGCGGATCATATCTCTGGTGGAGTGCTTGATTGTTTGATTTAGTTTATATACGGACACTCTTTAACATCTCTGGTCATCAGCGTCACATTCAATTCCGGGCATGAAAGGGCCGACAAATTTTGTTCAGAGGCTTCTTCTTTCAGGCTTGAGATTCTTTATCGTGCCGTAAAAAATCCATCGGTCCTGCCCGGAATCGAACCCGCAATCTTGGGCTTAGAAGGCAAGTATGGTTACCACTACACCACCAGGACCGACTGTGCTAGAGTGAACAGAAAATTCATATTAAAGGAACAATTCTGTCTATGCATTCATCCCCCTATTGTTTTAAAAATATCTGCAAAATAAGCAAATAAGACAAACGATTATCACAACATTCTGTTCACCTATTAAAATTCATTCACCACTTTAAATCTTTTGGAAATTTAGCGATAATTTTCTTCTTTCCGTTCAATAAATACAAAAAAATTCTTACATTGTTCATTTTTACACAGTTCGACATCTCCTGTAAAATAAATAAATTCTGTATTCCATGTCAAGAAAACAGTACACGGAAAACTTTATATCGACGAGAACATGAAAGTGCTCAATTAGAGTCAGCTGAAAGAAATATTTTTCAATTTTTAAGGTTGATAGTGACATTAGAGGTATCAGTTGAAAGCTTTGAATACACCAGGGGTGTTCAAAAAGGATTTGCAACAGTGGTTTTCATACCTTATTTATTACGCAACATGGTTCAATTAACATGGGATCTCTCAATACCGTTGCCATCTTCCTGGTACCTTTAATTATAACATGGCGAAAATATTTGGGAGTACTGCGCCACCATTGGTAGACAGCTGCCTGAATTTTCTCCATGGTTCATGTTTTTACTTCACAGCAAGTCCTTCATGGTGTCGAATAAGGCAGACGGAGCGAGACCCGGTGAATGTGGAGGAAATTTATAATAAAGATACACCAACTACTACTATTTGTTTTATTTATATTTCAACGTATCATTTGAATTTATGGCATTACTTATGCATGCACAAAAACGTGATCACAACCCAAACTAGCGTATTCTTTACAAATCACTTAATAAATACACGAACTGAAATCTCTATCTTTTAAAGTGGAAACATATAAAAATAAACACAAATTAATGTCCAGTGTTTGAATCCTCAGCATGTATAATTGCCCTGTATCATCGGGACATAGTTGATGTCCGATTTCTACAGTAGTATGGACGACAGGCTACAACTTCCCAGGCTTCTTGAATTTGGGCACATAAATCATCTTTTGTCCTTCTTGCATGTGCAGGAAATGCGCATGCAACATAATGCATTTAGATTGAGCAAATATTTAAGAAAATATTCTGGAAACAACATTACGAACTAATTTGTCATAATATGTTACAAAGATTTATTAAAAAAGTGTTTCATGGTAAGAGGCGAACCTGAGTTCTTAACTACGGCATCACTGCACACTCTGCCACAGAGCTAACGGAACACACGCACTAATCAGTGTCTTTACGACATGCCACATAACACAAATGCTGCAGTGGCTACACAGATTTGGTTCATACCTGGTGAACCGCGCGCTGTCTCGAATAGGACGGACTAGAAGAGTTTTGCGTCCAAGAGATGGCTCATTTTTTTAAATTTTAAAAAAATTATTATTTAACATTATTATAATTATTTTGAGGTGGATCAAAGGGAAGAACCCACATGGGCGTTCAGCGTGAATTAATCTTCCGGCCACGCTAAATCAGCACATGCTGTAAATCAAGTTTCTCCGACATGGGATGTATAAAGACTGTTTACAATAATCATGCAAACAGCTAAGATATTTTGAAAATATCTATTAACTCTTAACTTCCAACTTATAAAAAGAGTCTTTAGATAACACAATACTCATTTCCTTCGCGAAAATATTCTTGGACATTTAAAATAACGTTATAAATGAGTGCTAATAATACTATCTAAATGTCCCAATTTTAATGTAAATATTACTCATACCATATTGGGAAACATTTTAAACATTCAAATTCAACATAAATAAAAGTAAATTTGAGTTGGAAGCAAATTATTATTTATGCACTTTGGTATCTCATTACTAAGATTTCCGCGCGGCTTTTGAAGAAAAGTAATAAAGTTCCTGTATAAATTTTGCTTTTATATTAATTGAGACTAACGTATTCTCAAATTTCATGCATGTTCATACAGAGGTGATATTGCAAAGCGTCATTGGATAGGGAAGAATGGAGTAGGCGTGCGCAGATTCAGGGCATTTTTCACATTACGTCATCTGGTTGAGTGTATCTTCCGCAGAAAGAGGTTATTAACGTTATATTTAGAAGACTGTTTACCGTGGTTACGTTCCAATTACCTCGGACGTGGTAACTTACGTTACTAGCACAGCATCCTGTCGTAGGCACATATTCAACTGGTTTTGAAGCGTTAGTATTCTTGACAGCGTGTCACCAACATGCACGGCTCATATTGTCTGAACACTCTGACTTCATTTGTTTCGTTCTTATGCTTATTCCAGCGAGTCGAAATGTTTTTGCTGCTTGAATACGAGTAATACACGAACTCAAAACGTTAGCACATTTTTTTATCGGTGTAAGCATTCTAAGAGTAATGCATTTGGGCATGCACATAAATATTGATCCTTGAAGAGAGTCATTTATAATGCATATGTTGATTGTACCTGCTATAACATCTATCAGCCTACTTATTTATTTATTTATCTTACACTAACGCTCATAAATTTAAATAAACTTGCTCAATTACAACATTGAAATCAATTGAGCTTCATTATTATGCCCATGGCTATGTTTAAGTACCAAATGAACAACACATTATTTTAAATATATATATTACTACTGAG
The DNA here is from genome assembly GCA_030762175.1 of Metallyticus violacea. Taxonomy (NCBI): domain Eukaryota; kingdom Metazoa; phylum Arthropoda; class Insecta; order Mantodea; family Metallyticidae; genus Metallyticus; species Metallyticus violacea. The sequence continues at coordinate 91,223,293 of CM060831.1, read as the reverse complement.
GCACCACAGGCGGTGGACACCGATTATATGTGAAACAAAATGATTAATTGGGAAATGTATACATATTTTTAAATAAAGGAAGCTTTCCAGGCCAAAGTTTAGAGTACTTCCGCGGCATTTGCCATTTATGAAGATTGAGAAAACCTGGAAAAAACCTCAGTCAGGAAGGACAGTCTTGGTAGAAATCGAACCTCAGACTTCCGGCTCATGAGTCCGCCCCTTAAACGACCACGACCACTATTGGCGGTCTTTATATATATAGCGTTATAAATAAAATAAAACTGAAAGCGTAAGTGTCATAGGTTCGACATATATACTGAGGGTGCCAAAAAATGTATACACACTTTCACAGTAGATATATATTTAATATATTTCAAAGTTATACCGAATAAGAACAGTAATGTGTAGTATGATGTTCTGTAAACAGATGTGACTCACATACATTATGATAGCGTTGCTATGTGACAGGTAAATCAACAATGAACAAATGAAGCCAAGATTATCGTAGTAAATAGATGTGACTCACATACATTACAATTGTGTTGTTACACCAAAATGAAACCAAGATTATCGTTTGAACAGAGGAAAGCAATTTTGAAGTGATATTGGAAAACCGAGAATGTTGTTGAAGTTCAAAGGCAATAGGACGAAGAGGTTTCCACCGCGTTCGCCGGATCTAACTCCGTTGGACTTCTACCTATGGGGAACTCTTAAGAATGTTGTATACCATAGAAAACCAGCTACACTGACAGCACTTCGGGAAGAAATTGAAACGGCATATGATGCAATCGCTGAGGACACTTTCGCAAACGTTGTTCAATCAGTAGTTCAACGTACTCAGAAGTGTATCGACGCCGATGGTGGGCATTTTGAGCAACTGCTGTAACTGTAAAAGTGTAAGATGATTAGTGTTCATCATTTTCTGCTTGTGCGAATCCAGTTTTGTTATGTTAACATAGTTAACATAAGTGCTTATACATTTTGACACCCTCTGTAAATATATATATATATATATATATATATATATTAGTTGTAAATAAAATAACACTATTAAATGTAACTAAATAAGAAATACTAGATAAGCAGAAAAAGGATAAACACTAGGAAAGTCACAAATTTATCATCTCAATATTTCGAACAGCTGGTGCTCTTCTTAGGAGTTATAAATTTCTTGCCTGAGTAGAACATGCGCTGTTCGATATATTGGCATAGTAAATCTGTGACTTTCCTAATGTTTTTGCTTATCTAGTAATTGTTTTATATTTATATATGTACAGGAGGTTTAAAAAATGATGATAAAATTTACCAGTGAAAAACACAAGCTAAAAGAAGCAAAACAATTTCAGTAATCAAGGGTCCGCAAATCAACTGATTACGAGATATTTTTTTTAGTAGTATTTAACGGCCGTTTTTACTACTGAGGCACCATAGGCATAGACACTGATGATACAAGAGATGAAATGATGTATTGGGAAAGGATTTTTTTAAGGAAGGAAGCGTTCCAGGCCTAAGCCTAGGGTATCTTCCCGGCATTTGCCAGTTATGAGGACTGAGGAAAACCTGGAAAAAATCCCAGTCAGGGAAGACGTCCTGGTGGGATTCGAACCCCAGACCTCCCGCTCACAAGACCACGCCTTAACGAACTCGGCCACCCGTGACGGTACGACATAATACCATTAATTATTTTAGTAGGAGCCGCCACTGAACAGAAAACCTGGATACTGTAAATCAGCAACATTTGTGCTTCATACACATGCCGCACTGTTCCCCTACCCTTCCCCTCATTGCTTAAGCCTAATTAATAAGCAAAAACCAATCAAATGATCAGTGGTTGCTATGTATATTACAAATTAAGGTTATGTGCCTATCGTGAATTATGAAAAGATTTGTACACATTGAAAGGAAATTCAGCAACGTACAATATTGCAACAGGTACTTCATGTACGACAATAGGCAGAGGACCTGTACGATGGCTTGCCATGTTACCAGATTTATGTATTTGGGGTAATGCAAAAAACTCGCTTTATACAACGAACTTCACCACACCTGAAGAATTTCAGCATCGGATTGCACATGAATAATGATCCAGGATTGGCGGAACGCATTTGCAGGTCTTTGTAAAGAAATCTACAGAGTTATGTTCATGACATAGTCAGCATTTGGAACACGTGCTGTAAAAGTCTTCACTTGATGTTCACCAGTACAGTAAGTTAGCACAATTTCCCTGTTGTTCAAACAATTTGTTGGTGTATATTCAAATACGTTCCAACGTTTATGAAGTTAAAGGTATGAATTTTACTGTCTCTTTATTGATAAACGAAATAAAATTGTCAAACTCATTTTGAAATCTGCCCTTTTACAGCCAGATGCGCTTTAGTATCGACCCCAACCAACAAAACTAATGCCATTATCTCATAAATGGTTAATTTGTGAACCCATGAATTGCTTCTTTTAGCTTGATCTCAAATCGGGAAATGTTATCATTTTTGAACATCCTGTATATATAATACAATTAAAAACAAAGTAACTCTTAGAGCAATGTAACTGAAATAACAAGAGTTGAGAAGAAGAACTATGTAAAACACTTTAATAGTCACCCAATTGTCTTCTGCCTTTTTGAAGACGAACTTAAGTGTTTCGAAATGTACAGAAAACGGTTCTTCTGCTTCTCTAGTTCTTGTTTTATATCAGCCTATGTAACTTCTTAGGCATCTACGCTGTTCCCAATCAAGACCTTATTGCCAGATAAACCTGCTGTATATAGTTCAGTTAGTGATACTTCAGGTGATTACGTCATTACTAAGACCTCCAACAATAGAAATTACATTTGAACACGTGCTGCAATGGTACCATTGAGAAAAAAGGTTTGTAAATTCCTCAAATTGTTTCAGAATGTGTCCATTACTTCCCCGCTATACTGGTCCATAAGCTTCCGGTCTAATCATTTTCTACGAATGATAAAGACATTAACTATAATTCACTTCATCCATTACTTCTTCGTCCCACTTAAATTTCCTTTCTCGAAGGTCCTTCTTGAGTTTTGAGAAGACGATACAATCACTATGAGCTACTAGGCTTTAGGGTAGATAATCAATCTCCTTGAGGTCACATTTCATCACAGCTTCCTTTGCAACAAGAGCTGTGTGCACCAAGCGTTGTCTTAAAGAAGACGCACACCAACACTCAGCTTTCCTCGCCTTTTCTCTTTGATGGGTATCGCCGAGGTCGTTAAGGCGCGGACTCGTGAGCGGGAGGTCTGGGTTTTGAATCCCTCCAGGACCGTCCCTCCCTGACTGAGGTTCTTTCAAGGTTTTCCTCAGTCGTCATAAATGGTAAATGCCGGGGGTACCCTAAATTTAGACCTGGAAAATTTCCTCCCTTAAAAATAAATCCTTTCCTAATATATAATTTCATTTCATGTATCACCAGTGTCCATCGCCTGTGGTGCCTCTGTAGCAAAAACGGGCGTTAAACACTTCATTCATTCTCTTTGATAGAAGAACGTAGGCTGTGCAGTAGACCAGCATAGTACTCCCCATTTACTGTGGTGTTCCCCTCCTTGAAGTCAATGAAGAGTATTCCTTCACTGTCCTAAAAGATTGTGGCCATGATCTTCTTGGTTGACTGAGTGACCTTGGCCTTTAGAGGCGGTGCTTCGCCAGGTTTACGTCACTCCATTGATTCTCTTTAGGACACGGGATCATAGTAGATGACCATAATTTCATCTACTGTAACAATGGTTTGCAGAACTTCTCTCTCGTTACCACGGCAGAGCTCCAAAAATGCCTGACAACAGATGACTCGTTACTGCTTTTGGACTGAAGAAAGAGGTCTAAGCCCATCTTGCATTAACCTTATTCATGTTTAAATGTTCATGAATAACTAGAAGGAATGTTGTTTTAGAAAGACCCAACCTTGCTGTTATTTCTGTAACTTTGAGCCGCCGGTCTTGCATAATTTCTGCTTCCACAAGAGCGATGTTTTCAGGAGTGAGCACCTCCAAGGACCGACCTGCACGCTCTTCGTCTTCAATGCTTTCTCGACCCGTTCGAAAAACTTTAGCCCATTCTTTTACGGTAGAATATAAGGTGGATGCTTCCCCATATACACCGTTCAATCGCTGTTTAATTTCATTTGGAGTAAGTCCTTCTTTTGTAAAGAACTTAATAACAGCTCCATATTTCCTTTTGAGCATGTCACAATCTTCTACCCACATTATATTATTTTTACATTTCCGTAGGGGGGGGGCCGTAATTGTTGTTTCATGTACTGTGCTGGGGTACAGAATAATTAACTTTATACAACACAAAAATATAAAATGGTTTCAAATTTTGCATGTCCGTATTCTTTGCTCACGATATCTGGAAAAATATTTTCGCTTTGCTGACTTTTGAACGGTAACTTCATTCTGTTTTCATTAAGTATTAAATATCAATATTATTTTTATTATCCACACAATAGAACCTATAAATGTAAAATATAAATCAAGGAGGCTTTGTAAAAGAAACCGGAAACGCGTGTCTCTTACAAGGATGTAAGTTAAAAGTCTCGCACCACCAAGGCAGAAAATTAATCCAATTAAAAGCAGCTTTGTTTATGAAGAAGCTTTGAAAATGGAGGTGACTGCACGATGCCCAAAGGACCAACTCAGAGCAGCATTGTGTTACGTACGCACTATGGGGGAGAGTCGAATAGGAAAATCGATTGGGGATTGAAACCCCTACATGCGTAAGGGATTCGTATCACTAAGCTGCCTAGCGTGCCCAATATTATTATTCATCCAAGAGACGATGGCAGCGGGGTTTTAAGGGTAGTCTTGGTAGTAGCCCCATTATTGGGATTCATTCAAGTTTTATCCTATTCCGACAACCATTTCCCCTATCACGAAAAGCATCATTCTGGCAAGGATGTTATGCATTAAAACATTATGGAGCTTTAAACATGAACAGTTCCATTATCAATTGGATAGATGTACTACCCAACACTCACGAAAGCAGCTGTTTCTGTAATTATGCATAGGTTACAAACTTCCGAGCAGTACAGTACAAATTAAAATGCTGACTCATTAAAATGTAACACTCTACTACTAGCTTACTATATACGCGTGTATAAATGATTAGTCATAAGGGTAATTATTTCCAATAGTTCATCCAGCACTTAGGTTATTGTTGCACTCATTTATTTGATTTATCCTGCCTAGTTGCTTATGATTTCTGCCGCTAGATGACACTGCTGGAGCTAAAAGAGATTTGCCTCCACTACAACGATTTACCCGCTAACATGTAACACATGAATTTATATTTACAAAAAGGAGGAGAGCGTAGACTGTCAGGCCGTAGCTCGCCGCAGCAAATTTCTGGGTCCACCGGTTTATAGGATTTACCCGAGGTTAGTGTGAGTGTGTGTAAATGAATTAATTGCGAATTTCCTTTTTTCCGAGTTTCCTCTAAAATTGCGCTAGAATCCCACATATGTTGCCCATTCTTAAATCCACCCTGGAGAGAGTGCCTGTGGCTATATAAGTAATGCACCGCCTGGAGGGTAGGAACGAACTATAAGAGAAGGTTACTAGCTAGTAGATCCAAGTGCTCCAACAATATATTTATAAAGATTAATGCTCTTTTTATCTTTCTGGCTGCAATATGCTGTTCCTTATTACAAAACTGAGTTTCTCAGGCATGTTTTAACTTCTTTTGCTGAAGTTAAAGGAGATTTGCCACCACTACAACGATTTACCCGCTAACATCGTAACACACAATATACGCTATTAATTTATATTTTCGAAAAGGAGGCGAGCGTAGACTGTCAGGCCGTAGCTTGCCGCAGCAAATTACTGGGTCCACCGGTTTATACGATTTACCCGAGGTTAGCGTTAGGGTTAGTGTGAGTGTGTGTAAATGAATAAATTGCAAATTTCCTTTTTTTGCGAGTTTCCGCTAAAATTGTGCTGGAATCCCACATATGATGCCTATTCTTAAATGCGCCCTGGGGAAGGTTACTAGCTAGTAGTTCCAAGTATTACAATAACATATTTATAAAGATTACTTCTTTTCTTACCTTACTGGCTGCAATATATTGTTCCTTATTATAAAACTGAGTTTTTTGAGTATGTTTCAACTTCTTTTTATCACTGTTTACAATGCGTTGTGTTATTGCACCTGAAATGCGGCGGAACCATTACCGCGTGCAAAAGCGGTATATGTACTGGATGAACTATTCGTAACTGTAACCGATATGTATATACCGTATGTTCAGATTTAAATTAAACTTATTTTTATGAGTTTAACCCTCGAGACATAAAAGATGTGAGTCGTGATCGGATACGGTTCTTCTGTTATCTTCATTTTAATTAAAAGAAATGTCATTCCCGTTTTTCTTGTATCAGCACTTCATACATTTTTATATTTATTTCTTAAAGGCGTCATGAATGCTACAAAAGAATATTATAACTTTATTCTTGAGAGTTATTTCTGAATAGGAATTTGGTTTGGGGAGGAGTACCTTCATTGTGTAATTGAATTCTTGGACCACTGACCACAATTTCAACATCGTAGTATGTTACTTTTATTTACTAATTTGCACACAATTGTCATGGACAACAGTTAATTAAAGTTTGTCTAAATTTAGTTATACTCATAATCAAATGACTGATGTGGTTGATAACGTATGTTACGTCTTGTTTCAATTACATCCTTCTGCAAATTAATGTGAACAAATATATTATTCTATTTTTAAATTATTTCACAAAATTTCAATAATACTTTTACTAAATCTGTGTTTTTAGTATTTAATGTTCAATCTTGACCCTAATACTATTTTCACTTGTTTGGACACACAGTCAATGGAGCTTCTTACATATTTAATTTTTGGGGGGTCACGAAACCACACTTTTATCACAACATAAATCATCTTTTCTTGGTGTTGCAGTTCATTTTCCTGGTCCGTTTCTTGACAATCGCCCAGGCCAGTTGAAACACTGAAAATTCTCGCCATGAAGTCTTTAACATTCTTCGATGCATGACATGGGCAAAGTCTTGCTGCAAAATCGCGTATTTAGTGTTCAGTTCCTGTGCCAATCTTCTCTTCTGGGGCGGCTCTTTTCTCTAAAATTGGGATGTTTGTCGCTGTTTATTATTCCATCAATAGAAATCAAACATTTGGTGCCTATGAATGCAAAACAACACAAAACATCTTCTTTTGTGGAAACTTTACCGTCTCGTTGACGTGTTTCGGCGGGATTTCCTCCCTCGCTTCTCCTTACATGCGAGACGTTCAGCCCCTGCACTTCAAAATGACCTTCATCACAAAATAGAACCCTTCTCTACCCTTATTGTGTCCCGTTCTATATTTTCTAGCCCTTTCCAATCTCTTTTTCTTCACAGGACACGCAAATAGCTGTTTTATAATCGGTCTTTAGGCTTTTTTTCCAGTTTCTGGAAAACGCCTACGTATTGTTGAAGCATCGGTTTTCACCCCTGCAGCCTCCATATATTTTTGTAAATTAAAACTGTTCATTTCAAGATTAATTTGGCTGGTTCTGATTAGATAGGCATAATTTTTATGTGCGATTTTCGTTTTCCGCCACATTGTCCCTTCATTTGAGATAATTTCATCTCATTTTTCGTTCCAATTACATTATGAACAGCACCCACACGTATATTACATTCAGCTGCTATATGTCTGAGTCATATTATTAAATTCATTATGGGTTATGACCTTAACTTCTCTACTTTACGTTTTTTTTAATGGTGTTTAATGCCCTTTTTCATTAATGAGGTAGCACAGAAGGTTTCTTTATGTGTGATATCCATTATGAATAAAAATATGCTTGCTAAATAAATGTTAAAACAGCTGGTAACAAGCAAATTGCTTAACTTCTCGTACAACTAATAAAAACAATAACTACAGTTAACTATATCAAAATAGATATCAATAATGCGGTGTAGAATTGAAGGGAAACAGTTATTAGCACTGAATAACTTATAAAATAACTATCTCAACAATGGGTATCAATAATGCGGTGTAGAATTGGAGGGAAACAATAATGAGCTGTAGAATTTGAGGCAAACAATAATTAGCACTGAATAACTTATAAAACTAAATTTACCCGCTTGTTCACATTAATTCGCAGAAGGCTGTAGTATATTTAATGCCTGTGTGAAATAATGTTATGTCAGTAATTTAGAATGCTAATAATGTAATTACGAATGTATATTTGCTGATGATAAAAGTGCCAAGCTCTTTAATTTTTTGAAATTAATTTTTTTTCAATCAAGAAAGCAATAGTTAGATAACTCAACAAACACAATTATGACGTCATAAAGTTAAGTAAGATAGCATTTATATTGAACATGCTGTATATGTGTCATCCATTCTTTCATCTACATAAAACAGGACTCATGCGTGACCTTTATTACAAACTAACTCTATCGTGACAAAACAAAAGTTTCCATGAACCAAAACTGAACTTAATCAATATAGTTTCACTCATATGACTGTTACTATTCAATTAATTGCCAGCTCCGATAAGAGTTTATTGATAAACAGATTAAAAAATATAAATCAGCTTGCATACGATTAATGACGTTCTGGGGGAATAATACTGTAATGATGTCAATATCTCCTGATTTATTAATTAGAATACTCAATTCACAGTCCGTATTCCATTACATTTAATGAACCTATGTAGGCTTTTACATGCAACACGCATTAGATTAATTAATTATATTGCAATGCATATTAGAGTAATTCCGGATTTAGTTTGTAATATAGTAAACAAAATTTTCGTACGAAAGAAGGTCCATAATTATCCGACCTACCCATTTTCTAGGTATGACAAAGACAAAAACTATAGTTCAATATAGTTACCCCCTTTATTGCAGTACACTTCTCACGTCTTTGAATTAACATTTCAATCCCCCCGTCCCTAAAAATAGTCATAAGTCTTGTCTGCAAAATGAGAGTAAACAACATCCACCATTACCTCGTTACACTTAAATTTCCTTCCTTGAAGGTTATTCTTGAGTTTTGAGATGAAGAAACAGTCACTGGGAGCTAGATCAGGGCTATAGGGTGGTTGGTCGATCTCCTTGAAGCCACATTTCTCACAGCTTCCTTTGCAACAAGAGCTGTGAGCACAGACGCGTTGTCTGAAGAAGGCACATACCATCACTCAGTTTTCCTCGCCTTTTGTCTTTGATGGAAGCACGTAATCTGTGCAGTAGGCCAGCATAGTACTCCCCATTTACTGTGATGTTCCTCTCCTTGAAGTTAATGAAGAGCATTTCTTCACAGTCCCAAAGATTGTGGTCATGATCTTCTTGGTTGACTGAGTGACCTTGGCCTTTAGAGGCGGTGCTTCGCCAAGTTTACGCCACTCACTCCATTGACAAGGGATCATAGTAGAGGACACAGTTTCATCTCCTGTAACAATGGTTTGCAGAACTTCTCTCTCGTTGCTACGGCAGAGCTTCAAAAATGCCTGACAACAGATGACTGGTTGCTGCTTTTGGACTGAGGAAAGAAGTCTAGGCACCCATCTTGCACTAACCTTATTCATGTTTAAATGTTCATGAATAATTCGAAGGACTGTTGTTTTAAAAAGGCCCAACCTTGCTACTATTCCTGTAACTTTGGGCCGCCGGTCTTGCATAATTTCTCCTTCTACAAGAGCGATGTTTTCCGGTGTGAGCACCTCCAAAGGCCGACCTGCACGCTCTTCGTCTTCAATGCTTTCTCGACTCATTCGAAAAAGTTTGGCCCATTCTTTTACAGTAAAATATGAAGGGGGTGTTTTCCCATATACACCGTCCAATCGATGTTTAATTTCATTTGGAGTAAGTCCTTCTTTTGTGAAGTAACCATTTTGAACATGTCACAGTCTTTTACACCTAGCTCTTTATGTAACTATATCTGAATAACTGATCACAGCGGAGCGGAAGTTATAGCTGCAAGTATTTACTTAATAGATAAGGTATGACAGCAGATAAGGGTTTTGTGAAGGCGATAATGTTATCGGTGAGCCCGAAAACTTATGGTCATACGACTTATGGTCGTAGTATCCATTCTTATGTTTATTGTTGGATTTAATTATTTCCATTACGATGTATCACTGTCGCCATTATAAAAAATGAAAACAAAAAACACTCTCTATTGTTTTTTACAGTTGATATAAATATACTAAGTATGAAAAACCGAGTTTAACTACAACAGATGTGCCGATGCATTTTGAAGGCATAAACTTTCTTTCATTGCCAATTCTTCCCTATGCTGAACATTTAGTCCTCAGTTTTTGACTCAAAATATTGACAACGTGTTTCAATGTACTTAGGGTTACCATTTGTTCGGGTAAAGGACGACTTTTATTTCTTCCTCACTTTAGTCAAGTTTTCACTTACATGATAAAATTGCATGCACCAGACATATAACCTGTTCTTTTACTTTAAGCCTCCTTACTAACTTTACCATGTGGGCGCGACATTGGTTAAAAGCAAAAGTACGTTTTCGAATTGTACCCTATATAGCCACAATAACGACACTGCATTGCTGAATTTTTTAGGACTGATAAGTGATTAGATGACAGGCCTTTGAACCTTAATTTGAAACAGCATCTAAAGATACGCGAAGTGAATTGCATAAAAGTATGTAATGACGCTAATTTATTTATTTGGTTTATTTACGGACATGTTTTAACATCTCAGGTCATCAGCGTCCCGTTCAATTCAAGCGTGAAAGGGCCGAAAAATTTTGCTCAGAGGCCTCTTCTTTCAGACTTGATGTTCGTTTTTGTGCCGTAAATCTACGGCTTTACTTCCCTTCCGAAAGAAGCCATACTTACGCCATTTTTAAGTCCGAAAAAAGCCATTGACCCTGGCAGGGATTGATAAGAAAGGTGCAAACGAGCACTTACATGATGACAGTAAATAATTGAAAGCATAGCAAAGTCTTTGCAGCATTGAGAACAACTGACCCAGGTTGTATCTGCACGACAAATTGAATGTAAAGAAAATGTCTGATAGATGCCTACAAAGTAAAATATCATTTTATGGAATGTATAAATATATGCAGAAGGAATATTAGGTTTGGCTACACGAGAAACGCTACATGTACACATTTGGATGAATATGCAGCAAAGAAAGAAGAATGTACTGCTAAAGAAGAGAAATCTGATATGAAGAAAACAAAAATTAAATAACAACTTGTATGTAGAACTGAAAGGTCGCCCAATTTTAAAGTAAAAAGGGGGAAGGGGGAGGGATGAAAAAAAAAACGTAATGACTTGCACTTACATCGTTATTGCAATAGATTATACAAGAAACCTATCAGCACAGTGAGTGTTATATAAGAAACAATCTACATATTTAATGTATTGGGGACATTTAAAGAATAATGGCAACGTTGTCAGTGGCCTAATGAACTTTTTTTTTATTTATTATATAGAGTAGCAATTGTTTCATAAATCTGCAAACCGCCAAAGGTGACCGAGGTCGTTACGGCGCGGACTCGTGAGCGGGAAGTCTGCAACCAGGACCTCCTCCCTCACTAAGGTTTTTCCAGGTTTTCCTCAGTCCTGAAAAATTGAAAATGCCGGGGAGGTACCTAAAACTTAGGCCTGCGCTTCCTTCCTTTAATAAAAAAAGTCCTTTCTCAGTAATCACTGCCTATAATGCCTCAGTAGTTAAAACGGGCGTTAAACACACACACACACACACACACACACACACACACACACACACACAAAATAAAAAGGTATCCGATCTCGAACGATATTTTTCTCTGCTTTATTAATACAACCACTATAATTAATTTTGTCATAAGAAGCTCATTTTAAAGTGGTCGCAAGAAATTTCTAAAGTTTCTAAATAGTAGGTCCTAGAAATAGAGTGCGCTTCTAAGCGACCCCGCTTCCTTAGGTTTCTGAAGAGGATTCGATGTCACTATGTTTGAGCTGCAATTTTCTTTGAAAATCACGTACCAGGAATAAAACGTGCTGAACTGTAGTTTGAGTTGATATTTACAAACGTGCTATTGCATTAATTTCTAGCATGTGTTTCACTTTTCGCGGTATGGAGAAACTGGTTCCTTCTACAAAACAATCTCAGTTTTGAGTCTAAACAATAATAAGAGATTTTTGATACACATGTTAAATGAAAATCACAAGTAACTAATTTTTAAATTTCTGCATTACTACTTAGTTTTGTGGTCTACCTTTCTCAATAATGCGAGTGAAGTTTGGAAATATTTCCAAAAATATCCTGTGGATGAGCGAGTGGAAAAACCTCACAACACTAGCAGCCTAAAGAATCATCTCACCTCAGTTCATAAAATTGATTTATGAACATCTCGATGACTAAGAAATTTAGATATACGAGGGTAGATCCATAAATTTACAGCCTAACCATTTTCTAGGTATAATAAAGACAAAAACTATATTTCACTTTTCACTATAAATACTCTTTATTGCAATACACTTCTCACATCTTTGAATTTACATTTTAACCCCTACCTTTCAAACAGGCGGGTCTTGCCTGCAAAATGAGCATAAAAAGCATGCATCGCTTCTTCGTCACACTTAAATTTCCTTCCTCGAAGATATTCTTGAGTTTTGAGAAGAGGAAATAGTCACTGTGAGCTAGATCTGGACTGTAAGGTGGATGCTCGGTCTGCTTGAAGTCATATTTATTCACAGCTTCCTTTGTAACAAGAGCTGTGTGCACAGGCGCGTTGTCGTGAAGAAGGCGCACACCACTACTCAGCTTTCCTCGCCTTTTCTCTTTGATGGAAGCACGTAGTCTGTGCAGTAGACCAGCATAGTACTCCCCATTTACTGTACTGTACTACTTAAAGTCAATGAAGAGTATTCCTTCACAGTGCCAAAAGATAGTGGCTGTGATCTTCTTGGTTGATTGAGTGACCTTGGCCTTTAGAGGCGGTGCTTCGCCAGGTTTACGCCACTTGATTCTCTTTTGAACAAGGAATCATAGTAGAGGGTAATAGTTTCATTTCCTGTAACAATGGTTTGCAGAACTTCTCTCTCTCTCGTTGCCACGGCAGAGCTCCAAAAATGTCTGACAACAGATGACTCATTGCTGCTTTTGGACTGAGGAAAGAAGTCTAGGCTCCCATCTTGCACTAACCTTATTCATGTTTAAATGTTCATGAATAATTCGAAGGACTGTTGTTTGAGAAAGGCCCAACCTTGCTGTATTTCTGTAGCTTTGAGCCGCCGGTCTTCCATAATTTCTCCTTCCACAAGAGCGATGTTTTCAGGAGTGGCCGCTCTTCATCTTCAATGCTTTCTCGACCCATTCGAAAAAAAGTTTGGTCCCTTCTTTTACGGTAGAAATGAGAGGGATGCTTTCCCACATACATCGTCCAATGTCGTTTAATGTCATTTAGAGTAAGTCCTTTTGTGAAGAACTTAATCACAGTTCTACACATAGCCTCCTTTATGCAACTATATCTGAACAACTGAACACAGTTACAGCTGCAATTATTTACTTCAGATAAGGATGACACCATATAAGGCGCTAATCCTTATCGGCGAAGCCGAAAACTTATGGATCTACCCTCGTATCTGAGCTATTGCCACTAGATGGCATGAAAGTACAACCCACGAGCAGTGCTCTGTTGTGCGAATTTTGTAGGCAAAGGCATGGAACCAGGAATATTTATAAAGAAATGTTTCCTATCTACGGAGAGAACTGCCTGTTTACAATTGGGTGCAGAAGTTCTTCTCGAGACGATGCAGTGTTCGCCGGCCAACGGAGATTGTCACAGAAGCGACTTTGCAACGAGTTTGAAGACTTTATCCGAGCAGACAGAAGGGTAACTATAGCAGCTGTTATTGCTTGTTCACACGGCATGACCTCAGTCGCTATCGTGGTGAAGGAAACGATATGCTAGCTCGAATTGTTACACGTTAACCATTACCAGCTCAAGGCAAAGCGTGCATCAGTGCAAAAAAAAGTTTAAAGTGACACCATCCGCCGAGAAAGTGATGTTCACAGCATTTTGGGATCTGAAAACACACTGCTCACCGCATTTCAGTCTCGAGGACAAACGTAAATGTCGACTTCTATTGTAATATCCCCAGGATACTTCATAAGGCCATTCATCGGAAGCGACCACGACTCACCACCAAATTCGTTATTGCTCTTACATGACAACGCGCGCGCTCATACTGTTAACAAGACAAATGAAACGCTGTGATGGTAAGTCCTCGAGCAACTTCCGTTTGTTTGGCCGTCTTAAACATCACTTTTCGTGTGAATATAAATAACTGCATAAAGAGAAGTCAGTAGCTCAAATAATTTTATGCTGCTGGAGTTCAGGGCCTTGTGAAAGGATGGGACAAGTGCCTTAAAATACAGAAGGATTAGCCTGAGGAACAAAAGTATTTTTCAAATCAGTATTTGTTTAACTTCTAATAACCGTTTGTATATTACTCAATGATTGCCCTTGTGTGTTAATATTCTCAAAATAATTATATTAGGAAATTGTATTTTATTTTATAGAAAATATGATAGAATCGATTATCGAGAATAAAATATTCAGTATTGAGAAAATATTGTAGTGTTGCGTGTATGCGTTATGATACTTTTCTACATTTCAGTTAGTTTTTAGGTTGGATTTTAATAGTACTGTAGAAAAATAATAAATATATTTGTCTTACAAATATGGGAACCCAGAGTGAACGTACCTTTTCCTGAACATTCCCTGCCGCATAGCATCACTCTCTCTCCCACCTTTGTAGACTGCACGATATGCAGAATACCTCACCCCTTAGAAGAGTAGGTATAGTCCATTTACATGTAATAAACATGCCCATCGGCTTATCGACGTCGGTAACGGAGTACTAAATACAAACGTTGCCTTAGCATGGACTGCTCATCGATTTGAATCAATCTTTCACCAGTGCTCCGAGCTTCCAAGAAAAAATTTAACTCGGTTTAGAAGCGCGCTGCTTCCATGTTACAGTTCAAACGCCCTCGTGAATAAGCTCATTCTGTTCGCAAAAAGCGTGCAGATTGCAGGTTCTCGTATCTATGGCAACCGTAAAATCCAATTAGCCTGACGCTCTACGATAAAGGTGTGTCAACAATGTTTGTTATAGCACAAAGGTTGATGCAAACTGTGCAATATAAGAAAAGTTTTGAAGATAACGTATTGAAATACAAGATCTGCTTAAACTTTAGTTTAACACTTCAAAATATCCACTCAGTTTTCTTAAATATATTACTTTGTATGGACGTATTAATAATCCCAACGTTAACTTGTGGCTTGAAACTTTAGTATTAAGATTTAGATTAAAAAAAAAAAGTAGGAAACAAATGGGTTAAGTTCGTTTTTACTATAGAAGTGTGGACGTAGCGACATTTTCGAAATTTCCAGAGAATGTGATTTAAACAAAGTAAAGCTGTTTAAGGCTACTGTGTTTCTTCTTAATACAGCAGACATCTTCAAATTCTGTTACAAAATTCATTTTTTGTACCTTTCTAACTACAAGATAATTCAAAGAAAGTGACTGATGCAATTTCATATACAACCCAAACCAACCCTAGTTTTGTCTCATCGGGCTACAGTTTTTCAGAAATCAGTATTATAGAAATTAACAATTTTTAACATTGGTTCATTGAACCGACACATGAAGCGAATTTTCCGAGAAATTTAAACAAGAAAATAAATTATTCACTTTGTAAATGAAGCATTGGGGTTAAAACAGAGCATTGGACCAGAAAACATTGCCCACAAAGGAGAAATTTAGTTCCTGGAGAAAAAATATGATTTATCCTTCTAATGTCCTTCTTCCTCCATCCGTATTAAGTTAGGCCTGGTTAAACAATTTATCACTGCTCTTAATAACAACAGTGCTTGTTTCAACTTTCTTGTTACAAAGTTCCCACAGCTAAGATAGCAGCAGGTATTTCAATGTACCCCCAGATTCGCGAGCTTATGCAGGATGAGACCTTTCCTCAGTCGATGTTCGAGTTAGAGAAGTCAGCAAGGTTGACATACAAAAAAATGACAGAAAATTTTCTTGGCAACAAGAAATCTGAGAACTATAAAGAAATTGTGGAGGAAATGTTACAACATTTTTGAAATCTAGGGTGTAGAATGATGTTAAAGTACATTTTCTCAACAGCCATATGGATTACTTCCCTGCAAATTCTGGTGTAATAAGAGAAGAAGAAGGTGAGGGTTTTATAAA
This sequence comes from Metallyticus violacea, assembly GCA_030762175.1. Classification (NCBI taxonomy): domain Eukaryota; kingdom Metazoa; phylum Arthropoda; class Insecta; order Mantodea; family Metallyticidae; genus Metallyticus; species Metallyticus violacea. The sequence goes on along the minus strand of CM060831.1, from coordinate 91,207,083 downwards.
GACATTAAAACAATTGAAACAAAGCCAATGGGCTGTATCAATGATGGCTGATTACCGTTGGTGTTTGAAAAAGGACACTAGTGAAAGACATATCAGAACTTCAAAGAAATTGAAGTTTTCTTCTCCCTAATAGTAAAAAAAGTTTTAAAATTCAAAATGATTGACACTTAGCTCTGTTTTTAAATATATTCATCAATATTTAAGTTAAAATGAAAGCTACAAAAACATCCTTGTCTTATCTATATTTTTAAAACTAAATAATACTTCATCAAAAATATAAATACATTATTATATTTTATGTGATATCCTAGTCCGATAGAGTAAAACTGAAAACATATTTGAATTCAGGGTATTCATATTACATATATCCAGGTGTAATAATAATAATAATAATAATAATAATAATAATAATAATAACAATCAAAAGCAAGAGTAGACAAATAGAATTGAAAAAAAGTGTATCCTCTTGTTTCAATATACTTCTAAACGACGTAATGTTCAAAGGCTTCACGCACTATGCGTGCAGAGATAGCAAGTGCATACACCCCAGGGACCAGCTTCTCTATTGATCAATGGCGTCTTATACACCAGTTTAATCAAATGCCACAATAAATAAATAAACGTGGGAGGAACGAGCAGAACAGGCAATAGATCCACCTCAGTCAGGCCATTGCGTGATTCAAATGCTGTCAAAATGAAGTGGAGATGCACTGCTGTGTTAATACAAGTAGGATCCCTGATAGAGTAACCAAGTACTGTGTCTTGCAGGAACTCGATGCAAACTTTGCCTTCGACACATCATGTACTAGGGCAGGTTCACAAGTTTCCGGCCTCTCTGATAAGGATTATCGCCTTCACAAAACCCTTATCTGGTGTCATACCTTATCTGTTAAGTAAATAATTAGAGCTGTAACTGTGTTCAGTTGTTCAGATATAGTTGCATAAAGAAGTCCATGTGTAGAAGATTGTGACATGTCCAAAATGGAGTATCGAGCTGTTATTGAGATGTTCACAAAAGAAGGACTTACTCCAAATGAATTAAACAACGATTGGACGGTGTATATGGGGAAGCATCCCCTTCATATTCTACTGTAAAAAATGGGTCAAACTTTTTCCAATGTGTCGTGAGAGCATTGAAGACGAAGAGCATGCTTGGAGGTGCCCACTCCTGAAAACATCGCTCTTGTGGAAGGAGAAATTATGGAAGACCGGCAGCTCATAGTTATAGAAATAGCAGCAAGGTTGGACCTTTCTAAAACAACAGTCCTTCTAATTATTCATGAACATTTAAACATGCATAAGGTTAGTGCAAGACGGGTACCTAGACTTCTTTCCTCAGTCCAAAAGCAGTAACAAGTCATCTATTGTCAGGCATTTTTGGAGCTCTGCAGTGGCAACGAGAGAGAGAAGCTCTATAAACCATTGTTACAGGAGATGAAACTACGACCCTCGACTATGATTCTTTGTCCAAAAAGAGGATCAATGAAATGGCGTAAACCAGGCGAAGCACCGTCTCTAAAGGCCAAGGTCACTCAGTCAACCAAGAAGATGATGGCCACAATCTTATGGAGGAATACTCTTCATTGACTTCAAGGAGAGGAACATCACAGTAAATGGGGAGCACTATGCTGGCCTAATGCACAGACTACGTGCTTCCATCAAAGAGAAAAGGCGAGGAAAGCTGAGTGGTGATGTGCGCCTTCCTCATGACAACGCGCCTGTGCACACAGCTCTTGTTGCAAAGGAAGCTGTGAAGAAATGTGGCTTCAAGGAGGTCGACTACTCACCTTACATCCCAGATCCAGCTTCCCAGGGACTATTTCCTCCTCTCAACATTCAAGAGGGACCTTCGAGGAAGGAATTTTAAGCATGATGAAGCAGTTATGTATGCTGTTTATGCCCATTTTTAAAAAAAAAATTCTGAATATTTGGGGGGGGGGGATTGAATTGTAATGAGAAGTGTATTGCAATAAAGGGTAACTATATTGAAAAGTGATATACAAATTTTGTCTTTATGATACCTAGAAAATGGTTAGGCTGGAAACTTATGGACCTACCGTTCCTTGTGTATATGACAGAGTGTGAATGAAAATCAAAACACATATGCAGGAATTGTAAGGCACATGACTGCGTTCTGCGCGACCTGCTGGTGTTACATCCTTTACCTGAGAGAATGAGTTACACACTCGTATTCATTATTAAATGACTGTCTAATCCATGATGAAGACAGCAGGATAGTTTGTGTAATAAGGTTTAATGTCAGGCGTTTCCTATAAAACTCCCTGTATTTATTTACTTGTTTGAATGCAGTTATTTGCTTAGATTAATTAATTCATTTTATTTATCATCCCGAAGATCTTGCCTGGGGGCGAGAAAAGTTAAACAATTAAAAAGAGGGGACGAAATACTAAAACAAAACAATACTTCTTACACGTGGGCTTCGGATTATATTTTTTTCCCTCTGAACCGCATGCGCGAAACCATACAAAGCTCAAAACGATAAGTACGGATTATCTTTAAAATCAAAAGAATGTAAAGAAAAGAAAATGACTACACAGGTGCTAGTTTAAGGATGCGGTGATTGTATTAGCAATAAAATGTTATCATACTTTGAAACACACACTTACCTCCCAATTATAGCGCTGCATTTCATAAATACTGTTTCAAAGTTTTAGTGTTTGTAGTACTTAACATACACCACCTGGTTTAATAAATCCGTTACACCAATAACAGACACGCGTTGTATTTCTCCAGCACTTGACTAGCTCCCGAAACAGAAGACAAGAGTTTATGATGCCCAGCACGAAGCCGTACAAAGTTTCTCTTTCTTCTTTCGCCGTTTTAAAACAAAACAATAGAGGGCTGTCTGGAGAGTTATGTTAGAACTTTCCGTTATCATACGAGAATTACAAGTAATACATATGTGTAGGTTATCCTAATCACACTTGTAAAACTGTACGCTGAAAATGTGAAGACTTATGCCTACTGAGCATAGTTGATGAAATGACGTAATAATTAAGTTTCATAAGGTCTAAAGGGGACTTTAATAACTTTACTAGAAACTCATAGTAAAAGTAGTTGTTTTAAATAATGTTATAAAACTGCATTGTTACCAGCTTTGGCTTAATACCACTGTGAATATAGTAATACATTTAAAGGGGTAAAATTTTCTATGATTTATTTGCATAAGCAAACCCTGGCACCATTTCAGTTTGACGAAATAAATAAGAGCTAATCCCACCGTTGTGCATTATATAAATCATTATCACCACTGTGTTGGTATCATTGTCTACAGATTTAGTTACGTTTCTTCCATGTGTGAACTATTTCTTTGAACAACGCAGTGCATTTTACTTATATTGCCAAGTTGTTTACAAATATTAAGGACTGTCTAACAATAGATAATACTGCTGCTAAAGTGATTAAATTTTGATTGTATGTTTGCTTAACTCGACCTTCCGCATTATTTCTCAAATATTCTTCCATGCAGTAAAATGCTTCTTTTAATGTATTCATTTTTTTTTCACAATGTTCTACTACCGAAGCCCGTAGAAGTGACATTTTTATATTTTTAAAAAGTCAAAGATAGTAATAGAGTTTTAACATTACAGTTAAGCTGGTGTTAATTACACTGGAGATAGTACCTTGAAAGTTGGAAAAAACAGCTCTTATGTGCAAAAATCAAAATTACTAGTAATAGTAGTAGTAGTAGTAATAGTAGTAGTAATAGTAATAGTAGTAGCAGTAGTAGTAGTGTTATAGTAGTATTAGTAGTAGTAGCAGTAGTACTGGTAGTAGTAATAGAAGTAGTAATAGTAGTAGTAATAGTAATAGTAGTAGTAATAGTAATAGTAGTAGTGTTAGTAGTAGTAGTATTAGTAGTAGTAGTAGTAATAGTAGTATTAGTAATAGTAGTAGTAATAGTAGTAGTAGTAATAGTGGTAGTAGTAGTAATAGTATTAGTAATAGTAGTAGTAATAGTAGTATTAGTAGTAGTAATAGTAGTAGTAGTAATAGTAATAGTAGTAGTAGTGTTAGTAGTAGTAGTAGTAATAGTAATGATAGTAGTATTAGTAATAGTAGTAGTAATAGTAGTAGTAGTAGTAATAGTAATAGTAGTAGTGTTAGTAGTAGTAGTAGTAATAGTAATGATAGTAGTATTAGTAATAGTAGTAGTAATAGTAGTAATAGTAATAGTAGTAGTAGTAGTAGTAATAGTAGTAGTAGTAGTAATAGTAGTAGTAATAGTAGTAATAGTGGTAGTAGTAATAGTATTAGTAATAGTAGTAGTAATAGTAGTAGTATTAGTAATAGTAGTAGTAATAGTAGTAATAGTAGTAGTAGTAATAGTATTAGTAATAGTAGTAGTAATAGTAGTAGTATTAGTAATAGTAATGCTTTTATTATAATGGCACCAACACAAGACGAACAACTTCAACAGACGAACTGGTTCAACAAACTAAATAAATGAATAAAAATAAACAAATAACAGGAGATTAATTTTAACCAAATAAAAATACATTAAAAACATAAAGAAATCTCATTATGGATGACACAGCTGGATTTAGTCATTTGTTTTCCCCCAACCCCCTCCTGGTTATCGCCTTTTCAGACCTGAAATGTCTCACTTTCATCAGAAATTTACCTAATCTCTCCTCTCTTTCCTTGCCTACCACAAAGCCCAGCATGACCATCTCCCTCTGTTTGATTCTGTAAAGGGGCGCGGTAGATACTTTTCTCTGCATTGTTTTGTACCTTTACGTTAGGCCAGAATGTGCCCATGATTCCTCCTCCTCCTCACAGATGGAACAAGGTCTCCGCTTATATTCGTCAGTGACCTTAAGCATCCGCCATTCCCCTAGTCCTAGCCACGCGAGCCCCTATCTTGCGAGTTTAATCCCTGTTTTGATGTACTTTCATCCCCCCCCCCATTTCGATTTTATCTATTTCCTTTAATCAAAAGCAACTAAGTCGACTTAGCCATAAGAGTATTATTATAGACACGGATCTGACCATGTGTGATTGGTTGGCACATTTAACTCGTTTTCGACCGAAAGTGAGTTACCAGTGTTTGCTAAATATTGTGCATACACACTTTTGTTTAAAATATTACGATGAAGATATACCGATAAAAATTTAGATGAATATTCTGGTGATCTGTATATACCGAGGATGCCAAAAAATGTATAGACACTTGCACAGTAGATATCTATTTAATATATTTCAAAGATGGACCGAAAAACTACAGTAATGTGTAGTATGATGTTCTGTAAACGGATGTGACACACATTACGTTATGCTAGCGTTGCTACAACTATATGGAGCAAGATTATCGTTTGAACAGCGGAAAGCAATTTTGAAATGATATTGGAAAACGGAGAATGTTGAAGTTCAAAGGCAATGGAGATGTATGTACAGAACAGAATGCCATTGGACTTCTACCAATGGGGAACTCTTAAGGATGTTGTATACCGTAGAAAACCAGCTACACTGACAGCACTTCGGGAAGAAATTGAAACGGCATGTGCTGAGGGCACTTTCGCAAACGTTGCTCAATCAGAAGTTCAACGTACTCAGAAGTGTATCGACGCCGATGGTGGGCATTTTGAGCAACTGTTGTAACTGCAAAAATCTAAGATGATTAGTGCTCATCATTTTCTGTTTGTGTGATTTCAGGTTTGTTATGTTAACACATTTTTTCTTTGCTTGAAGTGTGTACACATTTTTGGCACCCTCTGAATATGAAAAAACTGAAAAAATAGGGACATGTATGCAGGTTAGTACAAAGGTAATATCACGTGTGTAACTTTGTAACTCATTTTTAATTTGATATATCAGACAAATTCCATAGCATGACAGAGAATCTCTCTCAGACAATGTGAGATTAATCCATAAGTTACGAACCACTGTCAGAGCTGCTGCTTATAGCAAAGTAGTGTTAATCTGAAAATTGTAAAAGCAGAATCAGGGGCTCACAGTGAGGAGTAATAGGGAACTAAGAAACTAGCTATAAACTAAACTAAAGGAAAAAATTCTTTGAAGTAAATGAGAATTACAAAGCTGGAATGTGCTGAATAAATAAGTTTTAAAAATTAAGAAAAGAAGACCCCGAGCAATCAGCTTAAAACGCCATTATTTAGCAGTTACTGAGAATCATTTCCATTAGAGATAATTACTTCAAGGAAATTTTAATGCCCGCTACGACCCCCTAAATGATTACAGCGTGTGTGTTTGTGAACTTCAGAAAATGAATCAATTCTAAAGACCATAAAAAGTAAAATGGCAATACTATTGTCATGAACCGATAAATCATTCTAAAAAAATGTTACATTCTGATTGGGCATTTCATTTCCGAAAGCCAAGCGCTGATATCCACCCAATAATTTACATGCAAAGGTACGAGAGTTATACCGAAAGTAGAGAGCAAAATTTATTTTTTAGATAAACCAAGTACATCATCGTAATCTACAGGCTTTTCTCTCAGTTTTCAACACAGTCTCCATTTCTTTGCACACATTTTCCCTTCTTTCCGCAAGTTTGAAAATATCCTTATGATAGCTGCACGAAGACATTGACGCACTGCTTTCCGAATATCCCCCACCGTCTCGAAGTGTTGGCCTCGCATCTGTTCCTTAACAGAACCAAAACGACGGTAGTCGGAGGGTGCCAAGTCAGGACTGTAGGGAGAATGTGGAATTTCCCCACCCAAATGTTCTGATCTTCTCCATTGTGACAAGGGAAGTGTGAGGACGCGCATTATCCTGTTGCAGGATGATCTTTCCAGGGCGCTTATCGTACAATACATGACGGAGCTTCCAAATTGTCTGGATGTAGCGCGCAGCATTTCCAGGTTCAAGAAAATCAACCAGAATGCAGCCCTGTGCATCCCAGAAGACGCTACCCATAACCTTCCCAGCAGATCGCACTGTCTTCGTTTTCTTCTTGGATGGTGTCACTCCATACTCTGGCATTTTATTTCAGGCTCGTAATGATGGGACCAGTTTTCATCGCCTGTCACAATACTCATCAAAAACCATCACATTCGTTTTGAAATCTGTGAAGATAATTTTGCCTGATGGTTACTCTCTGAAGTTTGTGGTCTTCGGTGAATAAACATGGAACCCAACGGGCACAAACTTTTCGATAACCTATGCTTTTTATCATTTCTTGCACTGCACTTTGTCCTACTGCAAATTTTGCAACGATTTCATCCACAGCGATACGCCTATCTTCTCTAAAGAGCTCATCAACTCTTTCCTTGTTGCAGTTCGCGGGTGACCGCTAGAAGCCTCACCTTGGATACTCGTTTCCCATCTTTGAAATGTTTCACTCATCTCTAACACTGCTAGCACCCATACAGATATTTCCATAGGCACGTTGAAGGCTGAGGTGAATTTCAGCAGCAGATTTTCTCTCTTTAAAAAGGAATTCAATGACAATACGCCGTCGAAACGAAACATTGGTGTCTATCATTTTGGAAATACTGCCTGTGGTTACGTGATGGAAGCTAATGACGTCACAATATGGCAACATGTGGTGTAAAGTCTGTACATTACGATCCTGCAGTTCTTTTTGTCCATTGTTGGAATTTGAATTATAACAACGGGCTGCTCATGACTCTGAATATGATTCTCGAATAAAACACTGGAATTTGGAATAGCTTACAGAAACAACACGAGTAAATACACAAAGCGTTTAGCACGCAGTTTCCTCTAGATCTCTGAGGAAGAGTAGTTATTGTAGTGTTTTATGTTCATAATGAATTGTGAAAGTTCCAATTAAATGTTAAAAAATCTGCGTGTGTTTTGAAAATATTCTGTATCTTTAAAAGTCATGTTTCGCAAACTTCCATGAGCGGACTGAACGTTATGCAACGGCTTTATTCGTTTTTCATCCAAGGGAAAAGCTGCAAGGGATCTCAGCAATCACTTCCGATACATACTCTCAGCTTTAGTTACAGTTACGAGTCCAAACCACAAATAGTTCGGAAGTTTGTTGCATTACTGATAAAAACATCAGAGCACTGCATACATTGCGACTTCATCGACCACAAGGTAGCATGCAGAAATGAGCCTGGTGGTAAGATGGGGGGAAGAGAAATATAACAGTGTCCATGCTTCAGAAACTATAATAGCACGTATTAAATCGGATCATTAGACAAAAAGTCTTAAAACAAACCTTCCCACAAATACGTGCACTTCCCAATATTAGACCTTTTTGTAGATATGTTTGGTGGGAATGTAAAAGTTTTTCTTTTTCTTTTACTTTAATGGCAAAGCAACAATAGAAAAATGTTATGTCCAGTTTCGCAAATTCCATCTCACCCGAAAACATCAAGACGTTATTTTCATCATGAGGAGCTTCAGTTTCACAAGACTGGGTCATCTCAGTAATGAACTGGTTAATTCTTAACACTTCTTCTAACTCTGCTATGAGCACGTTACTGTTCTAAAAGAATTTTTCATCTATTCCCTGTCTACCGAAAGCTGATATCCTTCTTCACTTAAACTGGGGCGAATCAGAGGTGATAAGGCATTACGACTGGACATGGACAGAGGTGGAAAGAGAAAGCGTGCACATTGAAGCAAACACTCTATTAGTTTAACAATTGCCACAGTGTCTTATTATTAGTACAGCAGTTTCATATACAATTAAAATTGCTATTGCTTGAATGTCTCTTAAAGCTGTTCATTGATCATTTTGTTAATTAACAACTAAATGACAAGATGAATTGAATGGATATTTTGGGACTATTTACAAAGGAGGAGAAATTCGACATTTGTGCAATAGTTAACATACACTTGTTAACATGTACTTGTTGAAATCACATCTCAGCTTTCAATGAACAGAAAATAGTTCATGGTCTACCGAAAGATTATATACTAATAAAATCCTGTTAGAATCTATCCATGTTAAAACTTTTTATTTAGGCTGAAGTCATTTAATTATATTCGTGTCACACTATTACGTATAACGTAATTTCTGAGAGAATATCCTGTCAATTATCAGGAGGCGTACTTCTGCTGTTTCAACACGTGTTCCGCTTAATGGTATCAAGAAACAAACGCTCCTCGTATAAAAACAGAGGAAGACTTTATTATGACTTGCATCTTGCAAGATGCAGAAATTTCCAATTGTATACAAAACAATGGTGGTAAAGACAAGGGCGTGCGTTCTGATGCTCATGTACGCCTGTAGTTAAACTTGCCCATGCAGCAAAAGAGCTGCAAGAGCGGTAGAACTGCTAAAGCTACAGTCCCCAGCGACAGCGGAGAGAGCCGGACTCCTCAGTCCCAAACGAGAGAGGGGACTAGTGGGGTTTCTCTTGATCCTTATTACAAAACTGGGTTTTTTTACTTTTCACTACGCGTTGTCTTATTGGAATTCGCAATTAAGTCATTTATATATATATATATATATATATATATATATATATATATATATATATATACACACACACACACACTAACCTTAACGCTAAACTCGGGTAAATCCTAGAAACCGGTGGATCCAGTGGTTTGCTGCGGCTCGCTACGGTCTGACGGCCTACGCTCCACTCCTTTTCGTAAATATAAATTGATAGAAGCGGGTAAATCGCTGTAATGGTGGCAAATATCACTTGATTTCAGCAGGAAAAAATTATAAATATCAATTTATAGCTCGGTACTATGTTAGCGAGTAAATCATTGTAATTGTGGAGAATCTCCTTTAACTCCTGCAGAAAAAGAAGAAGAAGAAGAAGAAGAAGAAGAAGAAGAAGAAGAAGAAGAAGAAGAAGAAGAAGAAGAAGAAGAAGAAGAAGAAAGTGTCAGTATGCAAGGATTCGAAACCACTACTTTCACACTATAGAATGTCGCTCCAACCATCTGACCTATCGCGCTGTTGCGCTTGAAAGTCTATTATCTAGCTATATTTGTGGAAATCATTACCTTCAGCTTTCTCGCTACCGCTCGGAAGTGGCTTGGGAATTACAGCTCTAGCAGTCTGCGAGAATTTCGCTTGCTGTATGGATTGTATAGTTAATGCGAAGAAAAGTTTGATGGCGCGTATTCAAAGGTTCCCATATTTACTGCACGCACGCCCCCCTTTTCAAGAATGAAATTATTGTCGACCCCTCCATTCACTTCGCCTCTTAATAATAAATAATTTGCAAGATCGTACGCAAGTATCAACAATTATTTTTAATAGTGTTTAAAGCTCATGTTCACTATTGAGGTGTGAAAAACTTTGACACTGCCGACACATGAGAGGAAGTGATAAATAGAACAGGATTTTTTTTGGAATGAAGAAAGCGTTTCAGGCCTAAATTTAGGGTACCTCTCCGGCATTTGCCATTTATGAGGACTGAGGAAAACCTGGGTTAAAATACCTATCAGAGAAACTATCAGAGGATAGTTTCGCCGGTATTCGAACCCCAGATTTCCCGCCCATGAGCCCGCCACAATACTGTTTCAACAATGTTCAACCGCAATTGATGCGCTGCTGTGTAACTGTCTAAATAATCATAAGGCAACATTAGTTAAATATTCTTAATAAAAACGGACGTGAAAATGGATAAGTTCTTAAATAAAAGTACTTTCCCCATTCCGACCCATAGTTTGCAAACAGCTGCAGTAGAACAACAAACTAACTACTTAAACGTGTGGACGCACAAATTCAGTGGCTAGCAGAGAAGAAATCTGTTATGAGCATATCACACAGTGTTCGCCATGAGTGGAATGAATATGTTCTACGATGTTTGCAGAATAACTGGAGGAGCACACATTCTTCTAAACGTCCAGAGTTTTTTTTTTTTTTTTTTTTTTTTTGCATGAAGTTAATAAAGCGGTATGTTAATAATTTTTTTGATTTGATTTATTTACGGACGCTCTTTAACATCTCAGGTCATCAGCGTCCCATTCAATTCAGGGCGTGAAACGGCCGACAAATTTTGCTCAGAGGCCTCTTCTTTCAGGCTTGAGGTTCTTTTTCGTGCCGTAAATGTACGACACGGGATCCACGACTTTACTTCCCTTCCGAAGGAAGCCACACTCAGGGTTTTTATGGCCGGAAAATTCCACCTATCCTGGCCGAGTATGTTAAGAAGACATTGCCTCTAAGCGAATATATTCTCTTTCTCGATGCTGTCAGTCCTGGTGGTCTAGAGGTAACCATATTTGCTTTGTAGACACAAGATCGCTGGTTCAATCTCGGCAAAGGTCGATGGATTTTTTTGAGTGTAAAAATCGTAAATATGACTTACATCGGAAGGGAAGTAAAGCCGTGAGTCCCGTATCGTAGAATCACGGACTTAAAGAACCCCAAGCCTGAAAGTAGAGGCCTCTGAGCAAAATTTATCGCCCTGAATAGAATGCGACGCTGATGACCTGAAATGTTAAAACTGTAAATAAATCAAAATTCTCTTCTGAATGTCCAATTTTCACTTCGACATAAGAAAAGCGGACCAACCAGCACTTTATAAAATTTAAGAATAATTACCTCATAGTTTTATTTGTCAGTGATCTCTGAGTTCAAATGTTCTCAGTTTATGATATCACACAGCACAAATGTTTACCTGTTTAACATGTTCAATTGTATTACTTTTTAGAACTTCATATTTCATTTCTTATTTAGTACTTTCTTTTAAAAGCTAGTACTTTTAATTTCCCTTATATCTGTAAATTATAACTCTACATTTTTTGAATCCTTTATGCTACAATGTGTAGTTTATCCTTTAAATATAAAAGATATGAGGATTTTCCGACCTCGCCGATAAGGATTAACGCCTTCACAAAACCCTTATCTGACGCCATACCTTATCTGTTAAATAAACAATTGCAGCTGTAACTTTCGCTCCGCTGGGTTCACTTGTTCAGATATAGTTGTTTAATACGGCAATGTGTAGATTGTGACATGTTCAAAATGGAGTATCGACCTTTTATTAAGTTCTTCACAAAAGAAGAACTTACTCCAAATAAAATTAAACAGCGATTGGACGGTGGGTATGGGAAAGCATCCCCCTCATATTCTACCGTAAAAGAATGGACCAAACTTTTTCGAATGGGTCGAGAAAGCATTGAAGACGAAAAGCGTGCAGGCGGCCCTTGGAGGTGCTCACTCCTGAAAACATCGCTCTTGTGGAAGCAGAAATTATGGAAGACCGGCGGCTCAAAGTTACAGAAAGCGGCAAGTTTGGACCATTGTAAAACAACAGTACTTCGAATTATTCATGAATACTTAAACATGAATAAGGTTAGTACAAAATGGGTGCCTAGACCTCTTTCCTTAGTTCAAAAGCAGCAACGAGTCTTCTGTTGTCAGGCATTTTTGGAGATCTGCCGTGGCAACGAGAGAGAGAGAGAGAGAGTGAAGTCCTGCAAACCATTGTTACAGGAGATGAAACTATGGTCCTCTACTATGATCCCTTGTCCAAAAGAGAATCAATGGAGTGGCGTAAACCTGGCGAAGCACCGTCTCTAAATGCCAAGGTTACTCAGTCAACCAAGAAGATTACGGCCACACTCTTTTGGGACTGTGAAGGAATACTCTTCATTGACTTCAAGGAGAGGAACACCACAGTAAATGGGGAGTACTATGCTGGCCTACTGCACAGACTACGTGCTTCCATCAAAGAGAAAAGTTGAGGAAAGCTGCGTGGTGGTGTGCGCCTTCTCCACGACAACGCGCCTGTACACACAGCTCTTGTTGCAAAGGAAGATGTGAAGAAATGTGATTTCAAGGAGATCAACAATCCACCCTACCGCCTAGATCTAGCGCCCAGTGATTATTTTCTCTTCTCAATACTGAAGGAGGACATTCGAGGAAGGAAATTTAAGTGTGACAAAGAAGGGATGGATGCTGTTTATGCCCATTTTGCAGACAAGACTTCTGACTATTCATGTGGGGGGGGGGGTTTCATATATTAATTCAAAGATGTGAGAATTGTGTTGCAATAAAGGGTAACTATTTTGAAAATTGATATAGCTATGTTTTTACCATATCTAGAAAATTATAAGGCGGGAAACTTATGGACCTCGTAATATGGTTGTCTGCATATAAAATGTAAAATTTTCTAATTAAAATTGCTTACTAAGCTGAAATTGCCATTGACTCACAGCTACGTCTAAGTAACACATTTAACGAGGCCGGCGATAAAAACCAGTTCTATCGTATGCACTATATTATAATTCATTTTTTATCACGCAGATTCCCCTTACATATTGTTGCTCTTTCATAATTTTCTATATTACCGTTATTAAATGCACGGAATATCGCTTGTTCCTCACAATTTCCCATAATTGAACTCTTTTACCTCTGATGAAAGCATCAATAAAATCGAGAAATAAAATGTGACTTTCCAATGTAATCCGAACAGGATCTCCCTGTTCTAAACTCATATTGTTTTGTGGCAATACTCTAATACAACTTTAAACCGTCTATCTAAAAAATAGATTTTATAAATGGCATTTAGAAAGCTTATATCGGTAGTTGTAATAGTTCGTTCTTAAACAATAAGTGCATAAAAGCTTCTTTTTCGCTTGCTGGTATTTTATGCTTTTCTATGCATCTGTATTGTATCTGTTTTGTTACACGTTACCTATTCCCTAATGGTATTAAAATAATTTATATTTGGATCTTTATCTTTTCATATTTTTTCCATTTTATAATAGGCTTCACATCCACGCACGCCTAAGAGGGAATGCATTTAGGTAAGTCAAATAGTAACAATTATTAAATATTATAATAGCCTGTAGTAACAAACAGGAACATTTCATGTATCACGAGAACGTATTTATGGCTACCTGGACTATAACTCTATGCCATTAGAGAAAAGGATGCATTTTATGCCCTCTTCTACTGATAATAGCTAGAGCAATTGGTCTCTATAGTGTGACAAAGCTAAGTGCATGTAGGTGTCCGTTGTATCTTAGTTGTTACAGATCCTTCAAAATTCGTTAAAACGTGAAAGGGGAACAGGTGTCGGCGTTCACGTCATTACATCGTATGATCATGAGCTCTCCAATAAGAAGTCAAAGAGGTGATGGGTTAAAGTAAGTGCATTGGGGAACTCAAGAGCTCACCAATAGTATTTAAATAATTTAAGGGCTCAGGAATCCGTGGGCGCTATGCTGTAACCCCTGTGAGCTTTTGTGACCAAGTGGCGACGTTTTGATTTTTGCATATAAGGGGAAACAATTTTGCAAAAGCATTTTTTGATGATCAATGCCGCTTTACAAGAGGCAGCAGACAGAGGCACACAGATGCAATTTCAAGCAACGTATGTTGCTCACGTCATTAAGGTCACAGAAGTAACGAACCACGTGGCCGATAACAAAGTGTCGTGTGATTAAGCATCTAAATGCATTCAAAGTAGCAAAGTTGTGTGATTTGAACCACCCCCTTTCTCCATCCTTCCGTGACCACTAAGACACGAGAGGTGAACTTTGTGTCCCTGAATGACCCGCGGTATGAAGTGGGACCTTCGGGTACATCCAACAACAGCATCCACACGAAAAAACGCTTCAATATTGAATAGTCCATGGTTTCTATAATATTATATTCTAGTGAGCCTGAGTCAGAAATATTATTAATGCATACTGATTATGTTTTATTATTTAACAATACTAAAATATATACATGTTGTATTTTAAATTACTAATATAATTATCCATCCTCTTGCTTTGTAGGCTTCTCGTTTCGCTAGTGCCGAGAGTGGAATGATGTTTAACACCCGTTTTTACTACTAAGGCACCACAGGCGGTGAACACTGATGATACATGAAATGAAATGAAATGAAATGAAATGAAATGAAATATTGGGAAAGAATTTTTTTTAAAAATTTTTCTTTAAGGAAGGAAATGTTCCACGCCTAAGTTTAGGGTACCTTCATTCCAGTTATGAGGACTGAAGAAACCTGGAAAAAAAACCTCAGTCAGGGAGGACGGTCCTGGAGGGATTCGAACCCCAGACCTCCCGCTCACGAGTCGGCGTCTTAACGACCTCGGCCACTCATGGCAAATGTTCCGAGAGTGATTCATATTCTATGTTATTTAACCATCTTAAATGTGCAGTTTTATATACTTAATATTTTTTCGTTCCTTATTTTAATCCTTATATTTTAAATTCTTTAATTTGCTGACTTAATGCTTCTATAGCTGTGAACGTAACAACTAAAAAAAAAAAGTCTTATTTAATATGCTCACTTGAAATGTCTTTAACCCAACTGCTCTTGAATCCAAAACGACTCACATTAACTCTTAGGAAAATAGTTGAAAAATCACTTATCTCAGTTGGCTAGGGCACTGCTCTGCAACCAACTAAAAACGCTGTAATCTTGCTTAAGTAATGCTGCCTGGGTGCATTTCCCCCCTTCTACATGGTCTTACTTCGCGTTTAAAAGGCGAACGCCGAGTAATTTTATCGTCATTGAATTCTGATCTGAAATACATCATTAGTTACTTTGTTTTTACTTATTGCACTTATTGTCTCGAATTCATTGGCAATTGCCATTATTATTGCAATAATAATAATAATAATAATAATAATAATAATAATAATAATAATAATAATAATAATAATAATAATAATAATAATAATAATAAATTCAAAGCTATTTAACGAAATTAGTGACGGAAGTCACTACACGAGTTCCTTTGTGGCCACTTCAATATGAAAATTGTATATCTATGTGAGTTTTAACTGTCATCCATTGTCAAATGTGCTTGACACAAATTAGGCATCATATTCAGTAGATAATACACAAAAGTATGGCTACTTTTTCACGCCTTTAAATTATAGCATTTTGCACACCCAAACAAAATATGAGTATGAATATTTAATACCCAGCTGGAAAAGCTATTTCTTCTCAGTATAAATGGCAAATTTTATATCTTCTCCTCCATCACTTTGATCTAGAAATTAGAATGGAATTCATAGTAAGGGAAATATATATAAAGCAAATTGTTAATGCTAAAAAGTTTCTAGGTGTTAATTTCATCATAGCGATTTTTCTATTCAACTAAACTTCTTTTCTATAGTATATTTTATGCAAACCTGGAATTAAAACACGCTTCTTATGCCGCTGTAAATCGTACACAATTAGCCCAATTCTAACACTGGTTACCTAACAACTAGTACTGCATGAAGTCATCACCGCCTAACAACATAATTTGAAACAACGTACCTGTAAGAAAAAGCTAAAATCTTCGCCCTATTAAGCATACCAACATTTAAACACGAAAATCATTTTATTACGCAAAAGTTTTGAAACTAAAACAACAATGTAGGCTATGAATCATCATAAATTAACTTCCATTATCTTCGAAACATTGAAAATGCAATTAATTAGTCCCATTACAATTTCTTTCATTTCTAAACGTTAATTTTGAACCATTAGTAATCTTTATTACACTAACAGAAAACTTTCTTAACTTTACTGCATTAATTTTACATCCATACAAATCTTTGATTGGAAAAAATAAACAAATCTAAAAATCTAGATTTTAAAATACTCACCACTTTAATAATGAATAAACGTTATATATTTACCAGCTCTGAAAAATTAGCCAACAGGATTTTTTTCATTAGTTGAACTAATATGTTTCTTTTTTCTCCATGTGGGGAACTCGTCATATTTCTTTTCCTATACTTTTTTCGATTTTTGAGGAATTAACAAACCCCCAGCTAACTTAGTTACCTTTATAATTTCTTCTTTAATGATATTCACATTTTCAATATCAAACATTGCGGAATTAACATCCATTTCCGTTTGAATTTTTCAAACAGAGTAACATCGTCATAGAAATGAGTACTAAGAAACCATGCAATATGATACGTCATATCTACTGCGTCATAACATCACATTTTCCAAATTTTAACACTTTTTTAAAAATATTTCGATGCAACAATTGCATAAAATGTTCGTTTCCACTCATGCGCTAAACATCCGCTCGTGTCAAAATTACAAAGATTATACATTAGTACATAAATATCTATTTCTCACCATTGTAAAAGTTAAATTACTAAAAATTAGACCCTTGTTTAATATACTTCGGTAGCGAGTTGTCCATTTGGACGTCCATTAATTAGAAGGCAGAAATATCATAAGTTAGTACTTAAAAGATGTCTATTGTATTACAATATATTGTAATAGTATTGTTAACTTTTATTGTATTAGTATTGTTAACTTTTAATTTCGGATTCGAAGCATGGCTTTTTGTAAATGGTAGGTGAGACATGGACTGTCAAAATTAATAGAAAATCTAACTTACCTAAGTTATAATGTCAAATTGTATTATAAATTTCTTTCAGATTACAAATAATGAAATTGAGACTTTTAGTAATGTAAGTGACAAAAGAAGATAAATGCAATATTTAAAAAAAAAAGTTAATGTTGCATAACTCACATTTGAAACTGTTTTATATAAGTTCAATCCTAAGATCCTTTGTTTAAACATAATTTCATGATAAAAATTATTAAATTGTGACTATGAATAATGCAAAGGATAATTAAATCAAATTATATTAAAGAAGTCAATGCTCCATAACACACCCTTAAATCTGATTGTATATACGAATTCAATACTACGTTTTTTTTTTTTTTTTTTTTTATTTCTTACATTCTTCCTTATTTTCTTTTTTTCTTTTTCTTTTTCTTTTTTTGTGCACATACATCAATCTCTCTTAAAATGAATTCATGAATGTTTCACCGAACTATTTACCGCCTATACGTCTTACAAGATATGGCCGACCGCTATGATACAATGGACAATCTCGTAAAAATGGAGAGAAAAGGATTATAGATGAACAGTAACAACAGTGATCGCGCTTTAAAAAAAAAAAAAAAAAAAAAAAAAGTCGGTCCTGGTGGCGCAGTGGTAGCCTTATTCGCCTTCTAAACCCAAGATCGCGGGTTCAAACCCGGATAGGGTCGACGGATTTTTTCGGGCATAAAAATCCTAAGTATGGGCTTCCTTTGGAAGGGAAGTAAAGCCGTGGGTCCCATGTTGTACATTTACGGCACGATAAAGAACCTCAAGCCTGAAAGAAGAGGCCTCTGAGCAAAATTTACCTTCCGTTTCACGTCCTGAATTAAATGGAACGCTGATGGCCTCAGATGTTAAGGAGCGTCCGTAAATAAAGAAAATAAGCAATCAAGTAAATGAAATACAAATAAGTGTGTTTAAGATTGAGTTTTAAAAACAATTAGTCACAATAAATGCAATTTACTGTTAAAATAAAATATCAGCCACAGTTCAACTAACAATAGTTATATATATATTATATTTTAAATTCATATCGTCTGCATCCTGGTCCTTCTGTTAGGCTCTAGGTTCCAAAGAATCCCAGAAGACAGAATACTCATATGAGTAGCGACCTAGACTAGTCTACAGAGCAATGAAAGCTCCATGAAAGACCCCCTTCACCTCATCCAGACAATGACGTAGAAAATCAGGTTAATACTTTCACTATATTTTAGGTGATCGGCTATCTACCAATTAGATGAAATTAAAAAAGCATTTCAATTCGTCAAAATAACTGACATATAAACGAGATCAATAATTTTGAGCAGGCTCAAACTTACAGTCTTAATGAACGCGTTGCCCATGCCTTGCATTTCTTATTTACAGCTTTAGTCTTTGTAACACACCTAGTAATTGCTACATTCTAATAGGATATTGTTTAACACACTCCAGTAAGATGTGTTTTGCAGTCTCATCAGATTGTCCGCATGGCGTCAGGTGCAATTTCCATGGTAAAGTCCCATCGTCCTTAGGTGTTACTGGAATGACCAATGTTTGCTTCCTACCCTATTCAGCAGGCCTTAGCCAGGGTGCTATCTCGTGGTTTATTAAGAATCTTATCCAATTATTGATCGGGGAAGATTTGATCATTTCTGATGTCATTTCTTCGTCCATTGATGTACCACATTTCCAGAAGTACTCTTGGTACAGACGGAGTAGGGGTGTTGATACTATGAAGTTCATACTTCCCCATTCCTTCTTTGCAGCTTATCTGTCGCTTTATTATCTTCTATGCCCTGATATTTATGTACCCAACAAAGGTTTAATTGACTCTTTATTGAAATATTAATGAGAGCTTGGAGACATGCCCATACACTCTAGAATTGCTTTCAGATTTCTGCTACTGCATATTATGGCGTATATTTTATCTGTCTTGGAGATCTTTCTACAGCAACTATCTATTTACGAGGGTAGATCCGTAAGTTTACGGGCTAATCATTTTCTAGGTATGTTAAAGACAAAAACTATATTTCATTTTTCACTATAGTTACCTTTTATTGCAATACACTTCTCACATCTTTGAAATAACATTTTAATCCCCCTTCAAAAATAGTCAGAAGTCTTGTTTGCAAAACGGGCATAAACAGCATTCATCACTTCTTCGTCACACTTAAATTTCCCCTCTCGAAGGTCCTTCTTGAGTTTTGAGAAGAGGAAATAGTCACTGCGAGCTAGATCTGGGCTATAGGGTGGTCGAATGTGTCTTTGAAGTCACATTTCTTCATAACTTTCTTTGCAACAGCAGGTTTGTGCACAGGTGCGTTGTCGTGAAGAAGGCGCACACTACCACTCAGCTTTCCTCGCCTTTTCTCTTTGATGGAAGCACGTAGTCTGTGCAGTAGGCCAGCATAGTACTCCCCATTTACTGTGGTGTTCCACTCCTTGAAGTCAATGAAGAATATTCCTTCACAGTCCCAAAAGATTGTGGTCAGGATCTTTTTGGTTGACCTTGGTCTTTAGAGGCGGTGCTTCGCCAGGTATACACCGCTCCATTGATTCTCTTTTGGACAAGGGATCATAGTAGAGGACCGTAGTTTCGTCTCCTATAACAATGATTTGCAAAATTTCTCTCTCGCTGCCACGGCAGAGCTCCAAAAATGCCTGACAACAAATGACTCGTTGCTGCTTTTGGATTGAGGAAAG
This sequence comes from Metallyticus violacea, assembly GCA_030762175.1. NCBI lineage: Eukaryota > Metazoa > Arthropoda > Insecta > Mantodea > Metallyticidae > Metallyticus > Metallyticus violacea. The sequence goes on along the minus strand of CM060831.1, from coordinate 91,187,158 downwards.
AAGTCTAAGCACCCATCTTGCACTAACCTTATTCATGTTTAAATGTTCATGAATAATTCAAAGGACTGTTGTTTTAGAAAGGCCCAACCTTAATGCTATTTCTGTAACTTTGAGCCGCCGATCTTCCATAATTTCTTCTTCCACAACAGCGATGCTTTTAGGAGTGAGCACCTCCAATGGCCGACCAGCACGCCCTTCGTCTTCAATGCTTCCTCGACCAATTCGAAAAAGTTTGGCCCATTCTTTTACGTAGAATATGAGGGAGATGCTTCCCGACATACACCGTCCAATCGCTGTTTAATTTCATTTGGAGTAAGTCCTTCTTTTGTGAAGAACTTAATAACAGCTCGAAACTCCATTTTGAACATGTCACAATCTTCTACACATAGCCTTCTTTATGCAACTATATCTGAACAACTGAACACAGTAGAGCGGAAATTATAGCTGCAATTATTTATTTAAAAGATGACACCAGATGAGGGTTTTGTGAAGGCGATAATCCTTATGAACCTATCCTCGTAGGTAAATAAAATATTTACTAAATTAATTATATTATTGAATTATTAAAAAAAATTCCGGAATGAAATCAAAATAATTGCATTTCCTACTTGTTTATACGATGCAGAAATTTTGACTGTTAAAGTAGAAGATGAAAGGAGATTCCTGAAACAGAAATGAAATTTCTCAAAAATGTGGATTGAATACGAAAACTGAATGAGTTAGGGCAACTGAAAAAAGAAATTTAGCCCGGCCGAGGAAAATTTCGTTGGACTTGTCTTTGTAGGAGACATAAAGTAGATGAGAACGGAAGTATTTTAAATATTCTTGCATTACCCGAATAAAAATATCTGGGGTGACTAAAAGTGAAGTAAGTCCCTATTTTTACTGTCACCAACATTGTTCAAACATGTATTACGATCGATCGGGCATAATTAATTAAAGCCAATGCTATAAACTATGAGCAATGCCTGCCTTGTCTGACCTGGCACCGTGCCTCTCAACCATAATGACTGTATAACGAGCAGTGAAACAGAGAAAGGTTCACTCTGAAGGTTAGAGACTGACGCAACACATTCTAACGTACTGGCGCTAACAAACAATTATCGGTTGGCAGCAGACCTTGAGCAAGGGATTAACTAGCATTCAGCCAGAAAAATTTAATAAAGCCCTTTCTAAAGTACAGTTCACATCTGCTCTTTTTATATACAGAATTAAATTTAATATAATCATTTCTTTATCAATTATGAAGGGAACGTTTCCTAATATTTCTAACCATGACGGAAAGAATTGTAATGCTTCAAGAGAGAAAAATTCAATCTAACACACTATATCTCGCCTTTAGTGACTATAGTAAGACCTTTGACTATCGAACATGCAAGCATATTACTCGCTCTGACAGCTCAAGGAATACAGGCAAAGTACATTCGTATCTTACACAAAATCTATAGTCAGAGTTTTGCGAAAATAAAAAGAGAAGAAGGACAACCATTCCGACTAGAACCAAGGCGATCCAATCTGTCCCAAACTCTTCACTTCTGTAATAAAGTATATAATCAGAAATATGAACTGGCATAATAAACGGCAGTCGACCAACAAATGTAAGATTTTCCGACGATGTGATCTTATTCGCCAAAACAATGAAAGCACTACAAACTATGCTGGAACAGTTATGTGAGCTTAGCAAAAATGCAGGGCTGTCACTAAACAAACTTAATTTCAAGTTAATTTCAAGTCAAGTCAAGTTAATTTAATGTCAAGTTAGTTTCAAATTTCAAGTTAATTTCAAACAGACCTGAAACCCCAATAAAAATAGATGGAGCAGGCCTCACATATGTTAGCGAATATGTTACTGTAGAATATGAGGGGGATGCTTCCCCATATACACCGTCCAAAGGCTGTTTAATTGCATTTGGATTAAGTCCTTCAACTTAATAACAGTTCGATTTTCCTTTTTGTTAGGTATGTTTCTAGATTGGTAATACCGTGAGTAGGAAACAGAAAATGAATCGTAACAAACAACTGAAAATGTTAATGAAAGAGGAATTGCTGAAAGATCGTTTACCAATGAAGTTTAAGTTCTGTGCTGAAAGAATGGACAGAACATTTCGAGTCAGATCTACCATCACGTAAACTGTTTATAATTAATTCACAAATTTGAAATTGATGGTTCTGTTTTGAATGTGCCTCACAGTGGGTGACCTAGGACAGCAGGGACTGAGGATAGTGAATTCAATGTCTGTCTGCTTGAGTAAGACAGTGAGGAAGTCTACAAGACGATTAGTGGTAAAATTTTCAGAAATCTCACGTCGGCATCCAAAGGATATTGCATCAGTAGAAGTTCAAAATGTGCATTCCACATCTGACACATGTTTGTTGCAAATGATCCAGACAGGCGGCTACAATTTTGTGCGATTGTACTCAATCAGTATTGTTATGTCCCCAATTTCTTTCAAAGCTTTGTCCGGTCGGAAAGGTCACCTTTAAGTTATCGAAACATGTAAATCGACATACTGTACTTATTGGTACACGGAATATTATCATGTTGTTTTGGAGCAAGCGCTAAATTAACCCAACGTAAAATTGTGGAGGCAATATCGGCACACATTGTATATGGGCAGCACTTTATTAAAGGAAATATCGATGAAACAAGTATTGTGCTCTACTTCAAGAAGTTATATCATGCATTTGAACCACTTTGATCAACTCTACTTCCATCATGATGGAGCTCCTGCACATTGTGTTACAGTTGTTCGGACGTACGTTGATAACGTTTTTAATAGAACAGTACTTGAACGTCGTGCAGAAATTGAATTCCCATTACGATCCCTTGGTATTAGTTATGTCAATGGATTTCTTCCTTTGGGGTGTGAAGTGTGAGGAAGGAAACCACAATCTGTTGAAGAGCTGTTTTCATTGAGGACAACAACAACAACACTCAGCTGTGTTGCGTGTGTGCCGGAGTGTTCCTGGCAGACTCCAACGGTGCTTTAATGCAGGAGGCAAACAGTTTGAACATAACAAGCGGTGCAAGTCTTTGTAATTCATTAAGTTACTTTTGCACCACCCTGTATGTAACAGGAGTGAACAGATTAAAACAATCTCAATTTGACTACCTATAGTGTTCCATTTTCTAGCAAAGAAATTAAATATTTTATTTTAGATATAATTGCTTTATTATATATTTAACCAGTTTTGCTACATATTTATGAGCATATTTCTCAAATTGATACTACATTATTTCGGGCTCTGATACAAATTAATGTTACCAAAAATTAATTGCTTTTTTTTTCAACCTACAGCTAACTAAATTATTTTAATTGTGCTTAATTTTCAAACAACAATCAATAATGGCTTGAAATTTAAATAAATGTTAAATAAATTTGTGTCACCTCCCTACATCCAGGCACGGTCACTTTGAAATTTTAATTGGCAATTTATTTTGATTCTTACATTTTCAAGAGAATGCAACGTTATCGCATCTTTTAGTCCACCTGGAATGTTGTTAATGTTGTTTGAATTTGAACAAAATGTAGTATAAAACTACTGAGTATTTAATATAATAATTGTGTTTTGGTAATAGATTGTTTCAAATTTGTGAATACTCTATGAAAAGGAAGAAAATGTAAGTGGATTAGTCAGGAGGCTGGAAATGGGCTTTATTACGAGTAGTGTAATATTAATAATTGTAATTTTACCAAAAATGATATGCTTTATCCTAAAACTAGTCGACATATTTTTATTCCGCCCAAATTCAAACAGCAATAACAAAGTCCGGATTGCCACACAACGATAAAAACTTCATAAAAATTGCATTCTCTTTAAAAGTGAGCATCTAAAAGTAGGGATGCCATTTGATATTTCAAAGAGGGAGTGGCTGGGAGTTAGGGAGTAAATCCCAAACTGTAATCAACATTGATTTTAAACATTAAAATGTTTTTGTTTAAATTAAATATAAGTTCGTACTGAGACTGGGAAATTATTAAATTAAAAACTTGAAGTTCATGAGTTACAGATTATAAACCTAGTTGCAAAAAGACTTTGTGTGAAAGTGATTTTCAGAAATGAACTACTAACTTTAATTTCCCGCATTTCTCCACGGTAAACTAAACAATGCAACATATTAATAGATATTATGCTATCTATCTGCATTAGCACATACGAACATTCCATTAAATTGTTCGTTTTACCCAACTTTTGCAGTTTGGAAGTCAAGAAACTTGTATTAAGTTAATATTTCCAATAAATAAAAAAGTTTGTAAATCCACTCTAAAATATACATTCTTAATCAAAAAATCCTATTAAAATAATTGTAAATACTCAATATGATGATAGCCTATTAGATCGCCACAAATAATTTATTTTTCCATAGTTTGTGATTTACTGGATAACTGAAATGCACATAACACTCACGCCATGCAGATGAAGAAAGAGGTGAAGATAAAACTAATCTAGGTGAAGGTTAAGACATTTAGTTACATTTGGACTTCCACAACTCACGTGTCCAGCAACATATGAGGCCAACCTTCCCACCCATATTCACCACACGACACACATTCGTGAATCCAAAACGAAGGGAACCAGCACACACCCGGTACCGACGGAATCCGTGTGGCAACTAATCTGTGGCTGCAACAGCCGCGACTGAAATCCACCTCCCACTACCATGACCCGCGCAAGCGCTTTTGTGCTACTTAAATTGGTTTACAATCGAAATAGGAAGCAGCAGACATGTGCCAAAAGATTGCGAGTGAAAGAAAAGTAATGGAGCTTGGTTACTTAAACATCAAAATGACCAAATAAAACTCTTTACACAGGCGAAAAGCGATTTGACCGAAACCTTGCTTCAGTTCAGCATAGTCGAACTATTTATCCCATGTTTTCCCTTAATCTAAGCTCTAATGCCGAGCATTTTAGACGATTCTAACCCCAAAAGCCTGGATTTTAAACTTTTTTCTCGTCCGTTTCAATTAAATCAACTTTTCATGCTAGAAAGTATGAAACAAACTTGAAAAATTAGGGCAATGGCCGGAATTTGAACCAAGATTGGTGTGGAAGAGCTATATAAAAATGCAAATTAACTTCTTTATAGTTGGCGGTTAATCCAGAAGCCTGGGTTAACATACAAGTAACATTATCTACGGATTACCTTAGGGAGGTCTTCGGGATATATAGAATCACATGGGAGAGGCTCATGGTCCTGCAGTTGGTTAGAGCTTAAGCACAAAAGGCTGGTTGGAATTCCGGCCATGTGCTGAATTTTTCATATATGAAAAGTGAAATTTTATCTAATTTTACAACCCAATTTCTTGAGCTTTTTCAATGTTGTTACAACAAGTTCCGTGTATAGAAAGTTCGGCCACCCGTGGCGGTGCTAAATACTTTGTGAAAGTATACACGAAATTGTTATTAATTTTATAATTTGCTTTATATAAAAATAATGCATTTAATGGCATGAATAATATCTCAAAACTGTATTTACTTTAATTATGCAGTAAATGTACTGACAGCATTCCAATTGTTCACTGCTGTTATAAGGTCCACAACCTGAACATTTTCTACGAGAGTAATTATAAAAACTTCACAAAGGTATTTATTTCACGCAAGTACTTCCTTTGTTATTTACCTAGTCAAGGAATTTCAGGTACTAGGGCATACTCCAAGTTAAATCTAATGCTTTAGTCATAAAATTAGTGCATGGTTTTTGCATAGCGGGACCGTTGCACTGCAGTAGGCCTCAATTGACCGAGCTCTACAGTACTTGTCTCGTTCCCATGCTTGAAAGCCTGCAGGGGAGCGCGAGGGGAGGTCAATACGAGTTTAACTCCAGGAACGTATTACATGTTCTTGTGTGTTGTGTGACAGCATATTAAGTACTCATTAGGCGGCGTAATACAATGTGTTAATTACGTTAATATGACTCATTTCAGGTATTCTACTCCCCAAAGAGTATTTATTTACGATTCTCATGTGTGTACCGAATTGATTCGTGATGTACGAATATTGTTTCAAAAGAGAGGTTCCCGATATTCAACTTTCAAGTCCAAGTTCGTTTCACAAATCAGTAAATACATTTCGTGAAAACAGAAGTATTCTTGATAAATAGAGTGCAGTAGTCATAGAAGAAATTTTACGGAACAATGAACATGTTAGGGAGCGATATATATATATATATATATATATATATATATATATATATATATACATAAATATATAGTAATTATAGAAGCTTTAAAAGGATAAACCACTATGATAAAGTCACACTTGAGATAGCTATATTTCCAACTCGTTGAGTCCTTCTATGACCAGAAGACAAGTGAAGGCGATAAAAGTAAATATTGAGTATCGAAGGTAACGTTATGCATGGAAACAGATGAAACTAGAAATGAGAGTGTGGGAGAAAAAAAATGAATGTGTAAGATTTAAACCCGGTGGTATACGCGCTTTATGTAAAAATATAGATGCCATTTCTGTATCTCTGGGTAAACTTTCAGAGCTATGTGTAGCTATGTGTAGGTGACGTAGGTGACGTGTAGGTAACGTGTAGGTAGTGTTAGATTAAAAGCATCATCAAAATCCTTACAGTGAGATAAGACATGCTGGGCAACTGGCAAGGGAGACTTGTTTATAACAGAACGTCTATGATTGTTCATGCGTAGCGAAACAACAGTAGAAGTTAAATCAATATAAAATACTTTGCAAAGCTTACAAGATAACATATATACGACATTCTTGGAAGAACAAGTAGAAAATGAAGAAATGTTGAATTCTCTAGATAAATTAGGGCTGTGGAATTAATGACGTGGCATAATTAGCGCACAGGTTTTACATTTAGGGCGTTGGCAAGGATATGAGCCAGCAAAGGGACGAGGTAAATTCCAAGGAGATAGGTTTCGGCGAAATATACTTTTAAGGTTATGGGGTGTTCTAAAATTAAGGCAGGGTACAAATTTAGAAAAACAATTTAAAGATGAATGCATTAACAAAGTATCATGACCTTCTCTCAAAATAGGTCTGATGCTTTCAATTCCAGGCACGTAAATAGTAACAAGATGTTTTGTGCGCTGGGATTATACGGGATTTTCAAAGAGAGGAAGGATACATTTGGTCTCGGAAATTTTGAGTAGGTTGTTAATATACTTGTCAAGAGATGAAAATTTGTTACAAAGACGATGGCCACGGATTGAAAGAGAAAAAGGAATAGAACTTTTGATATGTAAGGGATGACAGCTAACAAAATGAAGATACTGTTGTAAATTGGTAGGCTTAATGTGCATAGATGTAAGAAAAGAGCCATTACATAAAGAAATATCAATATCTAGGAACGTAGCAGCATTGGGAGAGACAGAAGAAGTGAACATAACTGAAAATTTGGAGTTAAGATTAGTAAGGAACTGATCGAGAGATTCTGAGCCAATGAGTCCAAAGCACGAATATATCATCAATATATATATATATATATATATATATATATATATATATATAAACACACATTTTGGCGGCTTTCTCGGTAAGCGGGACTTTCTAATTCCTATGTTTGAACGGCTAAAAGCTACGGAAGTTAAAACGCTACAAAATTGTTGTAGTGCAAGAACTTAAAACGCGTGACCCTGCCTTTTACCTTAGTCCAATTTATTTACGAAGGAATCTTGGTCCCACATGCATGTTAATTACAAAAATGGATACTGGAGTTCATAAAAACCTAACCTGCTTCATGAGAGCTCCTGCATGGTCAAAAGATAGTGTGGTGTGCCATTATTGGCGAGAGAATAATAGACCTACTTTTTTTTTCTCTTTCTTTTAAAGAAACAATTAATATGACAGATATGTGCGGAATATTTTGCCGTGAATTAATTGTGAAGGAAAGTAGGCTCACAACTTTACAACGGGACTCTGCAATAGCCCGTGTTTCCTAGCATGCAATTCATGAAATATTGGACGATAGAATATCAATAATAACATATAGCCCCCTCAGTCCGCCGACTTAACGCTGGCTATTTTTATCTCTGGAGAGTATTAAAGAAAAAAGTATATTATACAAATCCAAACGCATTAGATAAACTGAAAAATAACACTCGTGAAGAAATGTCCTTTTTCCCATTTCTCAGAGGGAACTGCGGAGAGCAGTTAATTTCATAAGTCTATCATTTCCAATGTACGGAAAATAAAGGGAGGTATTTTCATCATCTTTTTGCTTGATAATGGTGGATAAATGTAGCTTTTAATTGTGTAAGTGTTAATAATAACTTAGGCGACACTGCGGTACCAGCTCGAAACGAACGATTGACTGGCCGTTATGCGTAGAGTGGACCCATAAGTAAAAATCACCCATTACAATGTAATATCAAGTTACTTGTGTGTTCATCTAATTACACGCACTAATAGTTTTTGGTGATAGACAGACTTTTTAATTGATCTTAAAAAACATTTAATATTGTTAAAAGAAACGGGGATGGAACCTTTCGGAACCAAATTGGTTTATAAGATTTTTAAGACTTTCACAGTCAGTGTCAATGTTACTCAATTATAACTTTCCAGGTTGTTATGCCGTGTTCCCTGTGTTGTTTTTAACAACCAAAGCTTTCGCTAACTGCTTCGGTTAGAATTATTAGTGGAGATGTGGCGAATACAAAGCATCAAGTTGTGACGGAGTTTGTGTTGAAATTGCAGGGGGAATGTCAAGGGCGGTTTTGTGCGCAAGGACAGCGGCAGTTGTTTATGATTAGACCTGGTTTCCATGGTTAGCTGCTCTCCAGCCCGTGTCTTTGTTTATATTAAAAGAATGTCGTTCTAACTCTAAAGCTTCTTTTCTAACCCAACTAAAAAAGTCAACAATTCTTGCATTACCTTCAGTTCTTTCAAAGACGATCCTATGGCATTCATTAAGGGCATGTTCAATCTGATTGGCTTAGTTTAAAATGACGTTTATGCTCACATATTCGCTGTTTTATGGATTGTGCGGTCATTCCGACATACGAGGGTAGGTTCCAGCCTAACCATTTTCTAGGTATGATATAGACAGAAACTATATTTCACTTTTCAATGTAATTACCCTTTATTGCAATACACTTCTCACATCTTTTAATTAACATTTCAATCCCCCCCCCCCAAATAGCGAGAAGTCTTACCTGCAAATTAGGCATAAACAGCATCCATCACTTTTTCGTCACACTTAAAGTTACATCCTCGAAGGTCCTTCTTGAGTTATGAGAAGAGGAAATAGTCACTGAGAGCTAGAACTGAACTGTAGGGTTGATGGTCGATCCCCTTGAAGCCACATATATTCACAGCTTCCTTTGCAAAAGAGGCGCGTTGTTGTAAAGAAGGCGCACACCACCACTCAGCTTTCCTCGCCTTTTCTCTTTGATGGAAGCACGTAGTCAGTGCAGTAGGCCAGCATAGTACCCCCCATTTACTGTGGTGTTCCTCTCCTTGAAGTCAATGCAGAGTATTCCTTCACAGTCCCAAAAGATTGTGGCCATGATCTTCTTGGTTGATCGAGTGACCTTGGCCTTTAGATGCGGTGCTTCGCAAGGTTTACACCACTCTATTGATTCTCTTTTGGACCAGGGATTATAGTTTCATCTCCTGTAACAATGGTTTGCACAACTTCTCTCTCCATCGCCACGGGTGGCCGAGGTCGTTAAGGTGCGGACTCATGAGCAGGAGGTCTGGGGTTCGAATCCCGCCAGGATCGTCTCCCTAACTGAGGTTTTTTCCAGGTTTTCCTCAGTCTTCATAAATGGCAAATGCCGGAGAGGTACCCTAAACTAAGGCCTGGAACGTCTCCTTCCTAAAAAAAACCTTTCCCAATATATCATTTCATCTGATGTATCATCAGTGCCCAGCACCTGTGGTGCCACAGTAGTAAAAACGAGCGTTAAACACCATTCAGATAAAAAAAAAAAATCTCTCTCGTTCCCCCGGTAAAACTCCAAAAATACCTGACAACAGATGACTTATTGCTGCTTTCGACAAAAAAAAAAAAAAAAAAAAAAAGTCTAGACATTAACCTTATTCACGTTTAAATGTTCACGAATAATTCGAAGGACTGTTGTTTTAGAAAGGCCCAACCTTGCTGCTATTTCTGTAACTTTGAGCCGCCGGTCTTCCATAATTTCTCATTCCACAAGAGCGATGTTTTCAGGAGTGAGCACCTCCAAGGGCCGACCTGCACGCTCTTCGTCTTCAATGCCTTCTCGATCTATTCGAAAAAGTATGGCCCATTCTTTTACGGTAGAGTATGAGGGGGATACTTCCCTATATACACCGCAATCTGTGTTTAATTTCATTTGAAGTAAGTTGAAACTCCATTTTGAATATGTCAAAATCTCCTATACATAGCCTTCTTTAGTAACCATATCTGAATAACTGACACGGTTACAGCTGTAGGTATTTACTTAACAGATAAGGTATTACACCAGATAAGGTTTTGTGAAGGCGATAATCCTTATCGGCGAGACCGGAAACGTATGGGCCTACCCTCGTATACTTCACCACATTCACAAGAATTTTATATAGTCTGGTATTGATGAGGGGTTCTTAGCTGAGTGAAACCTTTGGCCAGTTTATGTATTGGGAGAGAAAATCTTTTTTACATTCTTCTTTTTCAGTTCACCGTTACACCTTGATAAGTGCTAACAAGCTTAACTTAGTCAGGATTTCTGTCTTGATAAGGTCGCCTTATAGCCTCATCAGTGTCTTTATTGCTGTACTATTTGTCATCAATACGGAGATGTTTCACCTCAGCTTGTAGAAAATCTATTTGAGCATATCATCCAGTTCTGTGAATTAACTTTTTAATCAGTTCTTTTTTGCGCCAGATGGCGGTTTGAGGCATCGATTGGTATGTATCAGTTTACGGTAGACTTTATAGCCAAGGGCACTAGGCGTCTTGCGTTTAACCTGAACACCCAGAAATTAAAGATATCCAATGTTTTTCATTTCCATCGTAAAAATTATGTTTTCATGGATGCAATTTAGACGTGCCGAAAAACTTCCCGTGTGACCATCACAAAGTGTGGTCGACACACACCGACCGATACCTGATTTCAAGGTAACCACCATCCCGCGCAAAAAAGAACCGCGATTAAAACGTTAATGCAAGGAACTGGATATACCACTGAACCAAACCTTCTGCAAGCTGAATTTAAATATATCCATAAAGTTCTGATAACAATTGGATAGGGCAATAAAGATATTAATCAAGCTATAAGGCCGGGCCATACCAAGAGAGAAGATCTATATTTTTGAGACAAACCTAACGCTATTTTACCATTTATCGCAGAAGTAACAGTGAGAATTGCATGCATTTTTAAAAAAGAAGGACGTAAAAATGATTTTCTGTCTGACTACATAAACTTGCCTAATGTTTCGTTCGGCCAAGGATACCACCACCGGAGCATATAAAATTTCAAAAAGTGTAACAAAAGTGTATAACGGAATGACCCGGCTTTCATAAAATAGCGAATGTGTGAGCATAAACGTCATTTCGGGCTGAACCAACCAGAACAATGTGTTTAGCTGAACATGCCCTTAATGAATGTCATAGTATCTTCTATGAAAGAAGTGAGTTATTGCAAGAATCAATGGTTGTTTTAATTTGGCTAGAAGGAAAGCATTAGAGATGAGACAACAAAAACATGGACTGGAGATCAGCCAACCATGGAAAACAGATCTAATCAATAAACAACTTCCGCTGTCCTTGCACATACAACCGTTCTCGACAACTCCCCCCCCCCCACCTGCAATTCCTATATAAATTCCACCACCTTGACACTTTCTCGTAACTTTGCATTGGCCATCGGGACAGCGACAGTTCCACATCCTCACTGTTGATGCTAACCGCAGCTGTTAGCGAAACCTTTAGGTTTAAAAAGCAACACCGACTACAATAAAACAGCCCGAAAAGATGCAATTTTAGTAATTTAGAGAGGGTGCAAAGAAAAAAAAAAAAAGGATATACACACTTCAAGCTACGAAAATACTGTGTTGACATACAAAACTGAATTCACACAAACAGAAAATGATGAGCACTGATCATCTTGAATTTTTACAGTTACAACAGTTGCTCAAAATGCCCACCATCGACGTCGATACACTTCTGAGTATGTTGAACTGCTGATTGAGTAACGTTTGCGAAAGTGTCCTCAGCGATGCAGCATATGCCGTTTCAATTTCTTTCCGAAGTGCTGTCAGTGTAGCTGGTTTTCTACGGTATACAACATCCTTAAGAGTTCCCCATAGGTAGAAGTTCAACGGAGTTAGATCCCAGTCTCATGTGCACATTGCTTTGTATATTTCCGCGGTGAGTGCTCAAAACGTTCCAAAACCATAGCCGAGGACGCGGGGTTTGTTGCTGTGCGAGGTCTCCCAGATCTGCCCTTCTGAACATCACATACGGTACCATGAGTCTCAAATTTGTCTCGAATGCATGCAATTGTTACTTGCGTTGGCGATTCTGTTCTGTACACACGTCTCCATTGCCTTTGAACTTCAACAACATTCTCGGTTTTCCAATACCACTTCAAAATTGATTTCCCATATTCAAACGATAATCATGGCTCTATTCTGTTGTAGCAACGCTAGCATAATGTAATGTGAGTCACATATGTTTTCAGAACATCATACTACAGATTACTGTTGTTTTTCGACCCAACTTTGAAATATATTAAATAGATATCTATTGTGAAAGTGTGCATACATTTTTTGGCGCCCTCGGTATATAAGTACGAGGTACGTCCAGAAATTAAGTTCCGTTTGGTAATAAAATTAAATTGTGTACAGATACAGAAAAATTATTTATTGCACAAAATTCTACAACTCTTAAACTACTTTTCCACACAACTGCTGAAATTTTGCAGGCATATGTCATAGCGTGGCACAAGTTTTTGTATACCTTCTTCATAGAAGTTTGCCCCCTGTGTCTTCAACCAGTTGGAAACATTTTCTTTCAGCTCTTCTTCATTGTTGAAGTGTTGACCGCCAAGGAAAGACTTGATATGTAAGAACAGATGAAAGTCGCTAGGAGCGAGGTCAGGGCTGTACGGAGGACGGTCAAACACGTCCCAGCCAAATCCCTGTAGGAGGTTTTTCGTCACATTTGCAGAATGTGGTCGTGCGTTGTCGTGAAGAAAAACAACACCTTTTGACAGCAATCCTCGGCCCTTATTCTGTATTGCGCGGCGCAATTTCCTAAGTCTCTCGCAATAAACATCTGCTTTGATTGTTTGACTACGCGGTAAGAAATCAATGAATAAGATGCCTTTCCAGTCCCAGAACACTGTGCACATCATTTTTCGAGGTGTCAAGATTTGTTTCGGCTTAACCTTTGCTGGGGATAAAGTGTGCCTCCATTCCATTGATTGCCGCTTACTTTCAGGGGTGTCGTAAGAAACCCAAGTTTCATCTCCTGTGACTATCTGTGTCAGAAATTCTTCGCCGCCTTCATCATAACGGGTCAAAAACTGAAGTGTACTACCCATCCGTTTTGTTTTGTGTTGCTCAGTAAGAAACTTTGGTACCCAACGTGAGCAAAGTTTACGAAATTTCCGTTTTTCGATAACAATTTCATGAATTAGTGATCGTGAGATTTGGAGAAATTCCATAGCGAGAGCATTAATTGTAAACGTGCGGTTTTCCTGGATCTTGTCATCAATCGCGTGAACCAGTTCTTCTGTAACCAAAGATGGACGCCCACTTCGTTCTTCATCGTGCACTTCACTACGTCCTTCATTGAACTGTCGGACCCATGTTCTCACCATTTAATCACTCATCGCATTTTGTCCGTAAACTTCGCAAATTTGCCGATAAATTTCAATTGTTTTCACTTTCCTAGCATTCAGAAAACGAATCACAGATCTGATTTCACAAGCGGCGGGATTTTCAATCAATACCGACATTGTAAACAAGTACAACAAAGCATACGTGGCTGACAGCGATCTCAAAATGGCGCACGTTTCTTCTCCTTGATACAGAGCGTCTATCGCGCATGTGCGGAACTGCGATCGCAGCGCTGCAGCGGAGATAAATTGAAACGGAACTTACTTTCTGGACGTACCTCGTATATTTCTGTGATGTCAACATATTAATTTTATCCTAAATAAATGGTATTTCATATCCACTTATGTTTTTATTCTATCTAAATAGAAGTAACAGTGACAACAACTCAGGTTTCCAGGCAATAATAGAAAACGAAAGGTGTGGTAACAATTGGATTTTGTTCAAAATTTAAATATTAAATGGAATGAGTGTCATTTGAAATTTCAAACTGCTGGTGACTGTGAGTTTTGTTTAAATTAAATTTATGTTCACGCTTTTATTATCTTTTTCTTCATAGTTATACCAATTATAATTGTTTTTGGAAAATGACTAAAACTTTAATATTTGTTGCACAGATATAACTTTCCCACGAATAAATAATATAAGCTTTTGCTTACTCCCTCCTTCTTCAATTTTATTACTAGTAGGAAGAACTATTGACATAGGAGCTGGGACTGAAACTGTGGTTATTCACACTGGGATATTTTGAAACGAATGACCCTATATAGCTGCGAATTATAGTTAATAATAGAAAAAACATTAATCCTTTTAAAAAGGCTTTTTTCTGCAAGCATCCAGTGAACTGCAGGATGTGATGTGTCCACTCTGTGATAGTTGAGCAGCAAGTTAATTGCCAACAGCAGACAATGCCGCATTCCCTGAAGTAGCCGACAAGTCGCGACGGCCCTCGCTGTCAATACATCTCCCTAAGTGTCAGCAAACGCAAGGCGAATGCCCCAACGCATTTTGAAGGGGAACAGCAAACTTGCAGCCCATTCTTTCTGCCTCCATGAGCGAAATTGTGACTCATATCAAGTGATAGGGAAGGAAACTATCGATTTTTATTCTAAGCACCGACTCCAAAAGCTTTGTGTTTGCGTTGCGGCTATTTTCCGCACGGTGTAAAGGAAAAAAATCTGCTTTCGGATATTTAACCCTCTTCAAAGTATTTGGCAGTACTTTGAAGAGGTGACTATTTACCAGTAACCCTAGTCAGGCAAAGTATAGCACATATCTCTTTCTCTCTCTCATCACACGTGCGCGCGTGGTGGGCCTTGTACCAGGTGTTCAATCATATACGTGCCTTCCCGCACTTCGGTTTTTAATTAGTGACGTCATCTTGCTACGTGATGTTGACGTTGGGACAGGAAGAGAAGCGGCAGACGACAAAATGAATTTCACCACACTGACCAAATATTCTGATTTTCAATAGACCTCGCAGAAATTTTGCCCAAACAATCAGGAGGTAAGTTGATTCTGCCTATTTAAAAAATCGATTCCCGTCTAAATGATTTAGATATTTGGACTTTCAATCGTTTATCTTTAATTCTTTCTTTCCATTTTTAATTTCTTTCGTTCTTTCTTCTCTTTAAATAACTTTTTACTCAACTGATTTATTTATTTAGCACTTCCTCTCTTTTTCGTTTATTGTATAAAGTTACTTAAAAAAACTCACTTTCTTTTTCACAAATTGTCTTTAATTATGACGTTGTGGTGCCATCTAGAACTTTTTTTCAGCGAATTCAGAAGGAATGTAAGCGATTGAGTTGTATTCATGGGAACATTTTTTAAAAATTACTCCAAATATGCATCGATCGTATCTACTAGACACCTACATTAAAAATATATAAATTATGTGTCCGTTCTCTCTCTAGCAGTCGCAATTTTTGTTTTTGCTCAACAAAACTCGGCAATTTCTTTAAAATAAATTGATAAAAGTAGTTTTCGAAAACCATAGCAATCGGGCCACTAGGAGTGGCAATATACCTGAAAAACAAATAGGGGTTAAAGTGAAATTTTAAAATCGCTCTAGCATTCGCAATTTTAGTTATTTTTAAAAAGGAAATTCGGAATATGCCATTGAAATAAAACACGAAAAACATTCCCCGAAAACCTGTGAAATTGGACTATTAGGAGGGTTGCCTGCACCCCAAAATTTAAAAATCGCTCTAGCGGCATTAATATATTTTTTTTTGCAATGAAACTCCATATATAACATTTATTTAAAATACAAAAAAGTTTATGAAAATCAAGGAAATCAGGTCATTAGGAGTAAGGAAGGATATAAGTGTAAACCGAAATTTAAAAACCGCTCTTCCGTTTAATTTTCTCTACAGTGCTTTAAAATAAAAGGACAAATTAATTCAGTATATAAACTGTATTTATAACGATGTATATGCTTTATATTTAACAAAAGCATCGTGGTGAAAATAGAAAATATGAAATATTAATCTAATATGTGTGTGAGAATTATATTTATATGTAAGAGCGCTCTGTAATAATTTAATAACCTTCACAAAATGTTTATGTTACATGTTTTTACTACAATAATATTTAATTATATTTCAGAGCCAATTAAAATCCATAAGTCGTTCTACTGTTTTTTATTTGCTTAGTACATACAAATTGTTTTAAATAGTAACATGTTTTTGTTTTATTGAAACATATGAACATCAACAACTTAATTATGCAATGTAACTGGAAATTTTCTGTTATTTCTCTCTATTTTAGTGAATGTAAAATGATATCAAGGGCTCAGTTCATAAACATGGGTAATTTTAAAAATGTTTAAAAAAAATTAACACATATTTTTGTCTATTGGTGGTCATACATTGCATTTATTTGATAGAATATCATTAATTTTTGTGGTGTAATAATAATAACAATAACAATAATTCTAAAAATGTGATTTCTCTTTTGTAATACTTATAGGTTGCAAGAATTCTAATTCTAATCATACAGTAACGCCATAACTTGTTTCATTTCATTAATAGTCATAATTTGGATTTATATTCATTTTTATTGAAAGGTATTCAACTCAGTGAGGAGTTTGCTTAGTTTACGCTGCTCTGTGTCTTGGACTTTTTTTATTTGCATGATCAATTCAATTAGGAATTATTGTTTGAAATGAAATACAGGAAACAAATCTGTCTTCAATATGGGGGTTTCACGGTAATTTTATTTGTAATGTATACCTAAATACACACCAGCAGTTACGTCTTAAAGGCGTAAACATTTCATTGCATCGATCCTGGCCGAGAAAGAACCCGCGATCTTCAGTTATGATGCAACTATGGAGCACTGCAGTTGCAATTATGATTGAACAATGGGAATCATTCGTCAGTTGTTTACCTGTCGGACGGTGGCTCATAGCTTGTGTTTGCTTGATATTGTCCTGTAGTTTGAGTGTACCTAACTGAAGTGCTTAAGAATTCCGATGCCTATGAATGATTATGCCTCTTTCTCCCTGTTGAGCTTTTGTCTTGCTTAAAACGCTCTTTCAGCCGTACATATAACACACATAGTCATAACCTAACCTCGAGCAAATCCTAGATACCGTTGAGCCCAATGGTTTGCTGCGGCGAACTACGGCCTGACGGCCTACGCTCACCTCCTTTTCGTAAATATGAATTGAAAAGTGTTGTACGCTATTAAGAGGTGGGTAATCATTGTAATAATGGCAAATCTCCTTTGACTCCAGCAGAAAAACAAATTGTAAATATATTAGCCAGTAAATAATTGTAATGATGGCAAATAGTCTTCAACTCCAGCAGAAAAAAAAAAAAAAGGCTTCGGTGGTGTATATTTGAAGCAATTATCTTTGTATTACAGCAAGACGCTCCAACCACCTGAGCTATTATGCTGTAGTACCTAATTATTATTATTATTATTGCACTGGGATACTTAATTACCTTCCTATATCTGTGGAAGTTACTGGCAAACTAGATCGGAACAAAACCGGCATAAGAAGAGGTTCATAATGTACGGCTCATTTAAGGGTGAAAAGGTCATTTGCAATCTCAAAGTGGAGGTGAATGGGGGTTAGAAATGAAATCTAAAATTTAATCACAATGGTTTTAAACTTTCCACTTAATATCTAAGTTGACTTTTTTTTAAAGCTATATTTATGTTAATTAAATGAAAGTTTCACCTTTCCTGGATGAAGAAAAACTCAGAAAAATAATTCAAGGCAACATTCTATAAGCTGAGAAGTTAACAATGCCTGATTCACGGTTCAATCCTACACTAGATATTATGCATTGTAACAATGAAACTTAACATACTTTCATCATTATATGTATATACAAGTACTAAACTTTTCCATTTTCACCCTGTTTTACTTCACCGACATGGCATCCGTTAAAAGATTTAATATTTGTCGTACAAATGAAAACAGTTTTCTTCTTATTTTGTGGAATCATTTCTGCTGCTATCCCAAACGGTCGATGGGAAGTAAAGGGTTGCCGTTCCACTTTTATGAACCGGAACATAAGTTATTGCTTCTGCTAATTACACTTCCCGTTTTCTAATTCTGTTTCTAACTGCGGGTTTAAATATATGCGTTGCCAGAACGTCAAAATATTACAAATTGACTGTGCATGCGAACTAATTTCGATAAGTGGTTAATTGCGGCAAAACAGTCGCAACTTATCTCCCGACTTCATCCTACAAACTTAGCATTAAAAATGAAATTTCCCTTGATCTAACTGTGACTCTTTAAACAGCAATATTAAAGTTTTCAATGTAAATACAGCTCGTGTTTAAATCACAAAGTTTCCAATTTGTAATGTTATACAGGACGGGGTTCCTCACACCAAAACAAGAAAAAAAGTGCTTATAAACGTATGTCCTTAAGATCTGAGTTATTAATGAAAATTAACTTCGGTGCGTTTCAAGGTAAACTGTAACAACAAAAGTTCGTAAGCGAAAATAAACTTTATTTTGTTAAATGTACCAATACAAGTCTGCTTGCATATTTATATGACAAAACATTATACGAGCAATGTTGAAGGTTAGCCACTTGCGTGATTTGGTAATAACCCCATTAAAGATGTAATAGAAATAGTCATTTTAACTGTGGAGTAAACTTTCATTAATAACTCAAAAACTAAAGATTTCCGGAAACGTGTTTATATGAACTTTTATTTATCCTGTTTTGGTAAACTTTCATTAACTACTCAAAAACTAATAATTTCCGGACACATGTTTAAATGGATATTTTTATCCTGTTTTTGTAAACTTTCATTAATAATTAAAAAAAACTAATAATTTTCGGATATATATTTGTGTGATTTTTTTTTTTTTTTGTGAGGAACCCGCCACCAACATTGTAAAAATATTTCTGAAACATCCTGTATAATTACTTTTTTTGTTTATACAACTCTTTTTCTTATTTTTGTATCTAAGAGAACAGAATAAAGTGAAAAAATAAACATTAAAAAACTGCATAGCCCAGTTACTAGCAAACGGAAAAAAGATGTTGCTGCCTATACGGGGAATGTTGGTTTACTCAAGTCGCCTCACTACCTAGGCAGTCGGTCCTGGTGGTGTAGTAGTAACCATACTTGCCTCCTAAACCCAAGATCGCCGGTTAGATCCCGGCCAGGACCGATGGATTTTTTTTGGGGGGGGGTTAAACTCCTAAGTATGGCTTCCTTCGGAAGGGAAGTAAAGCCGTGGATCCCGTGTCGTACATTTACGGCACGAAAAAGAACCTCAAGCATGAAAGAAGAGGCCTCTGAGCACAATGTGTAGGCCGTTTCACGCCTTGAATTGAATGGGACGCTGATGACCTGAGATGTTAAAGAGTGTCCGTAAATAAAACAAACGAACAAAAAAACTTATCTGGGCAATGGTTTTCAAAGCGGTGCAGATAACTTTAACGTTAACCGGTACTTTTAAACGTTCAATATTAAGAAAAAAAGAGAAAATAAATAATTCTTTAAATATATTACAATAAATGTATATATGTGTTACTACCAAACGCCAACTCAGTAGTCCTTACAGAGGGTAATAGCTTAGCCTATTTTAAATGTGCATCGCGAATAACGGACTACTTTATGGTGAATGATGAAGGTGAAGATAGGAATGAGATGATGGAGCAACGGCGGAATGAGTGGCAAAGGAAACCGGAGTACTCGGAGGAAAACTGCCCAGGCGCTCTTTTGTCCGCTTCGGTGGATGGCGAGATGTCGAACCACCAAAGAACTGCGCCGCCTCTAATCGGTTGTAATTTATGTAGAGTGTTTCAGGTACCAAACACTAAACAAGTTAATCAGTAGGGGTAAAGTACCTCGGCGGTTTCTTTAATCGGAAATTTCCCTCACTCTCCAATAGCATATGTCATATAAATAAAAATAAATGTACGCACCGACTTTGATTCATTTGCGCCATCATTAATTCATTCCATTTGCGGTAGTCGATATAAGCTGCTAAAATAATAAATAAATATATAAAAGAAAAATTAGAAAGCTGGGCATTTACTTAAAGACCTACGTAAAGGCGTTATCTAATATTTCACAACCGCTGTAATAAAGTACCATTATTAATAGCAATATAACATACTCCTAGGTAGAGAGTGGGTTGTTCGCTTTGAAAATTGAGAGTTCTTCCATCAAATTACGGATTCCAAAAAGTACTGTTAAACATGAGCCTGCTCAGAGACAAAGGAGAGATCTGACATATATATATATATATATATATATATATATATATATATATATATATATAAACATACAGAGCGAGCCACAAACACACGTTACGCACTTCAAGCAAAGAAAAAACTGTGTTAACATAACAAAACTGAATTCACACTAACAGAAAATGATGAGCACTAAACATCTTAGACTTTTACAGTTACAACAGTTGTTCAAAATGCCCACCATCGGCATCGATACACTTCTAAGTACGTTGAACTACTGATTGAGCAACGTTTGCAAAAGTACCCTCTGCGATTGCAGCACATGCCGTTTCAATTTCTTCCCGAAGTGCTGTCAGTGTAACTGGTTTTCTACGGTATACAACATTCTTAAGAGTTCCCCATAGGCAAAGTCCAACGGAGTTAGATGGAAACTCAATCGGACCTCTTCGTTCTATCCAGTGCCTTGGAAGATTGTCATCAAGGTACGCATGTACATCTCGGTGGTAATGTGGTGATGCACCATCCTGTTGGAAGTAAAATTCCTCATTTCCATAGAATGTATCAGTGTTCTTACACACGTCGCCATTGCCTTTGAACTTCAACAATATTCTAGGTTTTCCAATACCACTTCAAAATTGCTTTCCATGATTCAAACGATAATCCTGGCTCCATTTTGTTGTAGCAACGCTAGTATAACATAATGTGAGTCATATCTGTTTACAGAACATCATACGATAATCTTGGCTTCATTTGTTCATTGTTGATTTACCTGTCACATAGCAACGCTATCATAATGTATCTGTTTACAGTACATCATACTACACATTGCTGTTATTTTTCGATTCAACTTTGAAATATATTAAATAGATATCTACTGTGAATGTGTGTATACGTTTTTGGCACCCTCTTTAGCGTTAGTATTTAATGAGACGTAGCGAGGTAGCTAGGCAAGTGCCCAGTTCTAATCCCTTGGAGCCGGCCATTCTTAACTTTTTTTTCTGGTTTCTCCTGGTCCCTTAGGCTAATACTGGGATGAATCCTTCCTATTTCGTTATGGATATGTGGCAGGGTTGAAAGTGGCAAATGAGGTGAATTGGTGCTGTGTGCGTGTGACTGCACTTAGGAAATGTTTCTGCCCGGTTTCTGGTGTGGAAGCAGACCTTTTACCGGCGTCGGGGTACTCTAACTGGGAACAAATATTAGGAATATGTTTACGTTTGCCTGCATCCCACCTTGAGCACTCGGCATTTCTGAATTACTACAAGCAGGACATTCGAGTCCTTCCCTTTGGGGAGTGTGCACATCTCGGCGGGTATGTGGTTACCGCGACTCACGGAAATTTAGTGTTTTGCGGCGCCAGTGTGTCATACAAGGGAGTGCTATAGGACTTGTTGGCGGAAGGTAATTGCTGTTGCGTGGGGGGGTTAAGTTTCCTTAATGCTCGGGTTACTCACTTTTTTAAAATGAGTAGGTTATTGCTAGAACCACAAAATGAAAGCAGATCTTTGAGTTATACTTGCTGGAACTGGGGAGAGATCCCCGACTAACCGTCTCCCTCGCTTCACCCCTTCTTCCCGGTGATGCCCACGTTGGAGATGCAGGTACAAATGGCCAGAAATTGAACATAACTAAAGCACCGAAAATTTCTTCTTTGTGTCTATCAATCCAATTCAAAATTTATTAAAAATTGTAATTTTCTAGCTAGACTGTAAAGATTTTTATTTACTAAAAAACAATAATGTGTAAAGAGCATAAGAAATGAAAATAATAAAAATATTAAAATACTTTAGCAGCAATATTTTCTCCTTGGAGGATAAGTATGCTATTACATTGTAACTAAAAAGCGCCCACTTTTCGAATGTCAGTTTGAAATTCCCGAAATTAGACGCTGGATGTTGCCTGAATGAAAAGTATCTCAATAGAAACATTCTTCTGCGAATTTAAAAAAATATTTCACCGCGGTTAATTTATAGACATTAAAGTCATGTCACAACTATGAGATTTATTTTATTATACGCTTTATTTACCTTGATAAAAACAGAAAAAGAAGGATCTCAGTAACCTGCAGAGCATTTTGGGCCCTTAAGTTTATATTGTTAGACCAAACACTAACTAAGAAAATCAGATTCCAGACGCTCGAAACTGTGTATACCTTGTATTACTGTATGGGTTTCAGACATGGTCAATAACAGAGAAACAAAAGAACAAAATTCAAATATGCCAAAGAAAAATGCAACGCAAGATCCTGGGAATAACTTTGAAGGACAAAATACCTATAGAATTAATAAATCAGTTATCTCAGACAACAGACATCGCACAAATAGCTAGCAGAAGCAAATGGCAATGGAGCGATCATGTCGCAAGAATGCAGGACAATAGATGCACCTACAAGATCTCCACGTGAGACCCCCGGACACAAGGCAGACCCAGAAGAAGTTGGACAGATCTCTTCAAGGAACATGCAGGTCCAGATTGGGCAAGAGGAAGAGAAAAATGGAAATATCTCGAGAAGCAACTAGTTCAGTGAGAAATGGAGTAACCAAACAAATCAGTCAGAGTGTCTTAAACAGCGTACGAACAACTAGCGAGGAATAGCTCACCACGTTAGGAAAAAGCGGGCTTTCCCTACTTGTTAGGAGGCCTTTACCCTTAAGGGACACAATAGACTATCTTTATCTCATCTTTTATTTACTTAAACTTTGTAAATTAAATGAAATGTGTTTTATTAGTAAAAACACACAATATTAAGTAATAAGAACTGGGTAAAATAAAATTGTTACAGAAAGTAAGCGCAAGCAAAACGTAAACATTCGAAATCTATACTCCGCGAAAAGGATTGTTTATTTCCGCTAAAAGAAATCAGACAGACTTAATTAATTTGCCAATGTAGTTCACAAGGCAATTTTTTCTAAAAATTGGAGCGATATAACACTTTCATTACATTAAAGACTGAAAAAATAATGGACAAAACTGGTAAACGCTATTACAGTAGCAAGGCGGAAATAAAACATAACATTATCCTTCATTATCTTTTTCTGAAATGAGGAAACATGCCACGTAAACTTAACGACAAGTGAGAACATAAGCATCGATAATGTTAAGCGTTTATTCGTTGGTATGCAGCACAACAATCATTTTAATAATTGATATCAAATAGCATTTTAATAATAGTTTGTAGCATGCAAGAATTCTTAATTTAGGACACTGGACTACAGTATTAAGAAGTCTCGAGCAGTAGATAATGTGGGATAATGGAAGTCATAAAGCATATATCCCAATTGATTAAATATTGCAACTCAGTACTGCCTATAAACACGCACAGCATAGATATTACATCACACACCGGCTGGTGGTTGCGCAAATTTCCTTTCTTTTGTCACATCAAAAATGTCATAATCGTGAGCAATTAACTCCTACACTGCATATTTCATGCTGTACGCACCTGCTTTCATACACTGTCTCCTAAAGTAACAATATATGAGTGCAAGCATATCATTTTTGATTTAAACGAATTTATTTATGATGCAAGGGTTAAAAATGGCTCATTTTGTGAGTATAATACGTGCATAAAGTGACTGGAGTTCGTGTTTAGCAAAACTACAACACTTTTAACATGTGCATTATACACTATTTTAGACAGTTTTACGAGTATATTTATATAAAAAACAGTAATCATTTTTTAAACTTATTTCAGTAATTCAAAGAAACAGCTAGTGTGTTTCTCACTACAAGCAGAATGGAAGAAACGTTAATTAAATCTCTGGATAATCACAGAGGTTTCAATGTGTATTTTGGTGGATTAAAATTACAAATGGAACGTCGTTAAGGTTTATTATTAAAGTTATTATTCTATTTGCTTTATATGTTACACTAAATTGCTGTTTAAAATTGTAATTTTATTGTGCTGAAAAAAACTGTAGTACATTCAATTGAGAATGCGCATTGAGTAAATAAATCTTAGAGCCAAATTTATTTAGTATCACTAATTAAACTATGGTCTTTTTTCGAAACCGCCGTGAGAAATGTAAAAATTAAAAAAATATATATAATACGACGCCCTGAAGAGCACTGCACTTCTAGGAAATATTGCCTATCCCTTTACAAATCTGCGTCAATGTGGAAATGTAATGTTTTTCCTGCCGCGTTTCTCATTTGTTCAAAGACAAGGACAACCAATGTCAAAATAAACTAGTTCTGTGACTTCAATAATAGCTCCTACGGCTGTTTATTTTATTTGGTTTATTTGTGGACGCTCTTTAACATCTCAGGTCATCAGCGTCCCATTCAATTCAGGGCGTGAAATGACCGACAAATTTTGCTCAGAGGTCTCTTCTTTCAGGCTTGAGGTTCTTTATCGTGCCGTAAATGTACGACACGGGACCCACGGTTTTACTTCCTTCCGAAGGAAGCCATACTTACGATTTTTACGCCCGAAAAAATCCATCGATCCTGGCCGGGCTTGAACCCGCTCTTGGCCCTACGAGGTTACCACCAGACCACCAGGACCGACTCTTAGAGAGGTGAGAGAACATTGCGCAGACTCAAAGAACCTGAATATTTCTTTAGGTACCATCCAGTATGGGAAAAACCAGATCAACCGCAAGATTTTTCCTCCCGAATGCATACTCGAGTTCAGATTTGTATGCAGATGAAGAATATTTATAAGAAATGTTTTTAAGACTGGTTATTTTGATCTTCAAAAGTGGTACACATTGCGAAGGTCATTCTGATGGATTATAAAAACGGCTTCCAACCTTTTTGAAGACTGGCAGAAATGATAGCTCCCAATGAAAAAAAAACCTACAGAAAGATGATTAATTAATTAATAGAAATCCTGTAACATAATGTTGTCCTCTTACGATGTGTTATTAATCTGTAGTAATTTAAATACAAGTCGTGATTTCAATAAAAATGCACTTAATATTGGCTTCACCACTAAGCGTAAAATAACAGTAATAATCATATAATTTAGTAATATTTTCTTAGAAGTCGCTATGATGTACCTTGTGTCGTTATGTCGCAATAAGCGATCCTTTATTTTAACCCTTTCCTCCTTCTTTTACTGATAACTAATTTTCCGGAATTCTCTCTCTCTAGAACCGCTGTTGTACACTGGCGAAAGCTTCTTTGCCGGGTCTATTTAGTAAGGGAAAAACTAATTTTCTCAATTGAACATTGTATTTGTACTAACCTGGCTAGAAATAGCATATACTAATATTGTTAATTCCGTCGGTTATATTTATGCGAAACTCAATGGCTTCAAATAAGATGCTTGCCAACATTTTCATTTCTTAGCTTTGTACTCAGATGAGTTTTTTACAAATTGTTTTTTCACCTCAGGTTGTTCATTTTTATAGTGTTAGACGCTGCTACATACTAATAAAAGTGTGATATTCATTATGAATAAAAATATGCTTGCTGCATAAAATGTTAAAACAGCTAGAAACACAAGAAAATTGCTTACTTCTAGTACGACCAATAATACAATTAATTATCTCAACAATGGATATCAATAATGTGGTGTAAATTGCAGGGAAAGAGTGATTAGCAATGAGGCAGTATTTATGAGCTGCCACTCCCATATTTAATTAGATTGATTGTAACAAATAATTTTATTTAACTACGTTATAGTCATGTATAATATCATTTTCCTGTACAAGTGTTGAATATTGTGTCTAAAATGTTATTTTCTTGCCATGGCGTAGAAATCTACAGCCATAAAAACTGACCTGGGAATTTCTGTAGCCTTTTGTAACCATATTTGTAAAGAATCCTGGAGCTGATGTTTACTGATACTCTGTTAGAAAATTTCTTAAGCGGGGTAGGCACCATAAAACTTTTGGCAACTACAGGGATGAAAAGACAGGCCTTTAATCTCTTCAAGGGAAGAAGCCAACCGCTACATGGAAAACGTCACGTAGACCATGTTCATTTAGTTTGTAACTTTGAGGCCGCAGTCAGTTTGGCAAGAGTATTCAGCAAGGCAATGTCAGTGGAAGGGCTTTCTCAGTTCCGATCAAGTAGCGGAAAGTGACAGTTAGCACAGCAAGAATGAAGTGGACGATCTTTATTAGTTAAGTGCAATAGTTTATATCTATTAGTGTATGAACAATAAATTGTGTTCCATCTTCCATAACGAAAAAGCATTAATCTCCATATACTCCTTCCCCTATGGTCATAGGACCATAAAAGTATCCAGCCAGCATCAGAGTCTCAACAGCCGTGGAAAAACTGTAAGACAGCGGTAACCATTGTTGGAGAGAAAGGAATTATTTACCCCTGAGATTACATCCAAAAACCTACCAATTTAATTTCCTTTTTGCAAATTCTTCCCTCCACTCTACATATAATTTCATTAACCCCCTTTCCTCATTATTTAATACCGCTGCAGGACTGAATAATTTATAAAGCTAAATTTACCTGCTTGTTCACATTAATTCGCACAAGACTGTATATGTACCAAAGCCAATGAAGAACTTTTATTAGAATAGATTTTAATATGATTTATTAATTCTATTGCATAGATGATAGGGAAACATTTCATTAATTGTTAGTTTGGCATTGAGCAACGTAAAATAAAATAATTTATACTCGGACATAAGAAGCTGCTGGTCAAATAATAGAAGTTACCAGTAAAGAGCCTAGGATTTTAAAAAAGCAAATACTAATACATAAAATGAGGCATTGCAGGTCATTCATCTCCAAATATGAACCTAAAACTCCGCAGATTCCTATACGTTAAACTTAATTATCAAATCTTCGTCGAAAATGAAACATTTCAGTTTTTAGCTTTTCCAGAATTAACCCATTTTTCACAAGAGATGCTTAAAGAAAGATTCCGAACTATTATACTATACTACTACCTTTTAATTCCATTTAGACCACATTGATGTTTATGACATATTTAGCTTTATCGTTGGGGGAAAAAAAAAAAACAGAAGCACGTACAAATATGCAGATATTTTACTTTTTAACACACTGGAAATGTTCGTCCTGTATTACAAGAACGAAGTAGAAAATCCCAATATTAGATTTTATGAACAAATTTGGGGAATGCGTCTCTCTTAAAGAAACCAGAAACGAAATCTTCATAAATAATAGTGGAAAGAAGTACTTGTTGTACCTCGTCGCTTAACACCCAAGCGACTGAAACGCATTATTTTCTAGACAGATAAGGAAGTACAACTTACCTGCGGAACTAGAAGGTTCGTCGTTGTTTTCCTGGTCCCTATCGAGCTCGTCTGCATGTGGCATTGTAGAGACCAAGTGATGAGCCCTCTGTTGCTGTTCCACCTCGCCCCCTAGCACCACCCCCGTCTGTTGTGCCCCCCCTCCGCCGCGCCCCTGCAACTGCTGAGGTGCGCTCGACATTAGGTCCCATTGCCGCAGTTTCTCTCTGTCGATTTCGAAGGAAGGCGGTGCCTGGGGAGGAGGCGGTTGAGGTGGAAGGCTTCCATCCTCTAAAAAATGACTCTGTTGCTGCTGATGTCGTGACTGACCTTCATGACCTAAATGTGGTTTTCGAAATGTTTCTTTATCTTCGTCCCATTCATAGCCTTCGAGGTACGTCTGACCCCTTCTTGTGCGTTCCAGACTCTCGGAATATCTAGAGAGCCGCTCGTAATGGACTCCGTCATCCCTCTCTTCGGCGGTCGAGCGTCCTGGCTTCCTCTTCGAACGACGCCTACCTTCCCGATAATCCTCTTCGTACTCCCTGGACTGATTCCTCATAGGTGCCATACTTTCATTTACGTAGGTTACCTCCCTAGTAACTTTCTGTCGGACGCTAGTACCGCCGCCACAGTCAAGTAAATCGGCGCTTCTTCGGCCTGAGGAGTGATCGAAGGTATTTGTCGTGGTAGCACTTGCGTTGCTCATTCTGCTTCCTCCTGCTCCACTGTCGAGGTTATCCAAGGATCTGGTGTGTCTGACACTCACCCTTCTCAGACTTTCTCTCCAAAGAGCATCTTCTTCCCAAAGATCGTCGCCTTCGCAGGAATCCTGAGGCGGTTCCTCGGGCACAGGAGGTGGCGGTCTGTTTCTGGCTCCTCCATGGATGGAATTTGGAGTATCCAAGCTTGTTGATGACAGGATGTTCGTGAGAGAAGCTGTTGATCTATTTATGATGGAGTTTGGGACGTACACTTGCATTTGGTGTTGTTCCAACGGTTGCCGTTGGGGCTGTTGCCGTTGTTGGTGTTGTTCTGCATAACTAAGTAGAAAATCGCGATCATCAAGAAGCCCTTCCAAAGATCTGCTTCTTCTTTGAGTTGTTGGTGTGGTACCGAACCCCGTGGATCTATTTGAATCGATAGCAGGCGTAATCGGCGCGGATTTATCCCGAAGTCCGTGTGGATACAAGTTTACCGTATTCGGAAGTGCAGTGGAGAGATAGTGTTGGTGTTGACTACCAACAGAGGTGCCGGGAGCCCCTGCAGTAATCTTGCGCCTCTGTATAGTGTCAGCTTCGTAAAGATTTCTCTCGTCTACTTGATCACGCTTATTGGCTGCACCAAGAAAATGCACGGTAGTAGATCGAAGTTCCTCTGCAAGCCGTCGACTTTCGCTCTCCGAAGAACAGGGTTGATAATACTGATGCAAGGATGCATATCCCGAGGGAGAGGAAGATGATGTTGAAAAACCTGATTGATGAAAAGCGTTCACTTTGCGTCCAATGTCATTTCTCTTAATTACGCTGCATGGTTCCATTGCTATGTCGCCGCGCTGATTGTTAAGGGGTGGTTGATTGGCCCGCAAGGCAATGCGGCTGGCTAGAGTAGCTGCCGCTGCTGCATTCGTTGTAAAAGGATATGTCACTCCTAGATTATTTATGCTCTTTTCAGAAGTGGAACTGGCAAAACCGTCCTCCTCTCCCACTTTAAGCAAATCGGAGTAATAGTATGGTGCCCCTGCTTGGTGTTGCTGATCTACGTCGTCTTCCATCGCTTTCGTTTCAGATGGAGGGGATTTGGGAGGAGAATTGGCATGCTCAGGCGGAGGAGGTATAATAGCATGAAGGTTTTCGTATTGGACTTCCTCATTTCTGTCATAATAGGGCAAAGATGGAAGCCTGCAAAGTCCATTATCGAACTCGCCTGCCGGTGGCGGAACAGAATAACTCATTTCAGAACCAGGGACTAGAGTAGGAGACTCAATGGACCTACTCTTATCGCTTTCACATTTGGGGGGAGGTGGGGGAGGTGGAATGTCTGTTGGCGTCTTTTCTGAGCCGTTGTTTGATTTTTCTCCGTGGTATGATCTGTAATAGTCGTATCCAATTTCCTTAGAGTATAAATCAACATTGAACGCATCTCTGGCTTGAAGATCTTCTAAATATTGATCCAAATCAATACTCAATCCATCATCGAGGTCCATAGCTAATCCACTTCTACTGCCAATAGATTCCAGATCACTACCGGTTCCAGAACGACGATGGTGATGAAGCAAGTAATCGGATGCTTCCAAACCACCAATGAGGTCATCAGAAACGGGTCGTCGTTTAAGTAATCGATCTACAGTTTTGGCCTCTTGTTCGTGTTCTTGTCGTGTTCTCAACACGATGGATTCGCAACCAGAGGTATTTATTTCACTTGTGCAGTGATTTGGAAGAAATGTAAGACCATCTTCCTTATCTTTCATAGCGGGCAAAGTCTTGCTCCACAGCTTCCTTGCATCTTCCCGCTCTTGCAAATCCGCTTCCTTGATGGGCGACTGACCTAATATTGAAGGGGAATGCTTTTTAACGTCTTGTGAAACAGCATCGTTGTTTAATTCAAGAGAATTATCCAAGTCGTCAAGAGGCGGAGGACTTGTGGGAATGGGAGGCGGAGACACTAAGTCGCTGTCTGAAGAATCCGGATGCTCAAGCGTAGCAGTGGCATTTGCACTTCCTCCACCTAGTCCCAGATAATAGGAGGCGGGACGAAATGTATCGGAAAGACTAAAACGTGGATGCCGGGGCGCGTCAAGTGAATCTAAGTCCTTAGAAGCCTCGTCGTCGGCATCAGAACTGTCTCTATCTTCCGATTTAGTTGCGCTACCCTGCTGAGGTCCTGCATTGGAAGTCGTTGAAGAATTCAAGATGTCTGGTAGACCTCCTCTTGACGGAGTGGGTGGTAGCTTTTCCAAACCATCTTCCTCCCCAGATCGCAATTTTTCAGAAGAATCCATTACAGTAGCAGTCTCTGGCTGTTTTTCGCTATTTGTTACATTTTCTATGTTTGTCATCGCGGTTTTTTTGTCTTCTGCTTTATCACGCACCTTCAAAGCTTCCATTAATGGACTAACCTCCATGTACACAGGTTCATACTGTGTGGAGGCCTTATATAAGAATTCGTAGTGTGATGTAGTACCTTTAGCACCAGCAGTAGACACTTCACTGCTCCCAATCTCGCAGTAACGCGGACTCTCCGGAGTTACGTAAGCCGCTTCAGCTCCATTAATTTTCTTCATATCAAGCTTGGACAAGAAAGAATTATTTGGTTCTGGTGCCAATAAGGAACGCACTAGACCATCCTCAGTCATCTCCACATATGAGCTCTCCTCTTGATCTAGCCCTCCACTTCCGTTTCCGAATATGTTTTCCATTATTACGGAGTGAGCTGCTGATGAACTCTTTCCATTGCTAAAGGCATCTGGTGGAGCCAAGACTGCCTTTCTGGACGGTGTCATTGGCATGTAATGTTCCTCCGCTATGGCCGTTGTAGAAAATTTGGCACCATCCTCGTTCGCATCCTGTCCCTCTAGAATATTCTGACCTGTTGGGGTCGTAATGGGAGTACTCTGAATCGAATCTGAATCTTCATGCGTGACCATGGACTCAGCCATACTGAGCCGAAGATATCCTGGCGTAACGATCACTTCAAGTTCTCCGTCGGCTGCTATAGAAGCATCAGTAGTGGTGAGGCTGCTCTTGGACGTTTTTCTTTTACGATGTTTTCTATCGCTGTAGTATTCAAGGTCACGATTTCTACCCAAATCACGACATGAACTGAAAAATCTTTCACGACGTCCCAGGGCAGCAGCAACCTCCTCGTCCTTGTCGTCCTCATCATCGTCATCATCACTAGGCATTCCTAGACGTGAACCAGAGCGTCTACGACTCCTACAATTTGCTGCATCCTGTTTCTTCCCTTGCTCTGCATCGCTTGAGGTATCGTATAACAACGTTTCGGTGTCGCTGAACACACAACGCTTTCCCGGGCCACTGTCGCTGGTACGTTCCTCCTCTGCTGCTTTGACTAGCTGGGATTTGCGTTCAAAATCAGCTAGTAAATCCCTAACTGTTTTAGGATTCCGAGTGCCTTCACTGTCACCGTTCTTCAAGCTTGACACATGTGCCTCATTAGGTTGATACATTGGTGGGGACATTTTCAACGGCTCTTGCATCTGCAGGCTTTCCCTCGCACCTGAAGCACTTGCGGAAGCCGTTTCCGCATCTCCCTTGGCTACCTCGAAAGCTTTTATCCTACTCTGTACAATGTTCTTTGGAGGTGATTCTATTGCATATTTGAGGCATTCCATATCTTCTTTAGACCTGCCAGTATGTTCAACTGAAGTTTCTTTTGGCAACTTTAAGTTCCAATGTTCCCTGTTCCTATCTCTGTCCCATTGCAAGTCATGCATGGGATACGCTAGATCAGAAGCTCGACGCGATGGCGCACTCGACTTTTGAAATTTCAACAACTCGGTCTCTGGAAGAGGTACGATTCTCCCCGCCTGAAGCGTATCATAACCACTATCAGAGTGCTTGCCGTTTGAATATCTATCATCTTGCAGACTGGGATAGCCCATACTGTCCCCAGAGGATTTTAGAGTGCTACTACTACTTCTAGGATATGTGTCCGGAAACTTGGAAGTCTTTGTTGAGGGAAGCGAATGCGAATGTGATTCTTTTGATAATTTTGGCTCACTCTTCGACTGTGCTATTTCCGCAATCAGTTTTTTTTCCTCTATAGGCTTAGTTAGTTCAGCTAGTCTCTTCTCTGGGCTTGACTTCATGTCGGATATGAGACCCGTTCTGCTCTGAGCGTGTTTTACCCTCGCAGGTGCGTTAGATGGTCCATAATTATACTCGTCGGCGTAGGCTGCATCCGGTGGAATTTCTTGCTGGCGCTGTCGCGCGGACTTTTTGACATTCTCGTAATTGGGGGCTGGGGGGGAGGGCGAGTGCGGGTGGTGGTGATGGTGATGATGGGGGTGGTGCTGGCGGCGGCTCTCGGCGCTACCGTGCCGCGACCTTCCTGCCTGCGAGGGGCGGCGAACGCGCTTTCTCGCCTTGCGTACATCACTCGGCTCTGAACCAGCCCCAGAAAAAAATATTAATGCTCTCTTAGCCAGGGCTGTGTTTTAGACTTCAACAAAAATACCAGCAAGTAAGTAAAAAAAAAACCTAAAATCATGAGTTTACATAATCCTGATTTAAAATTTACATAGGTTAGCTTAGTATTTACAGTCACCACTCCTTTTAACAAGTAAAATTTATATCCCAAAACAGATAAATAAACCTAGGTTAGTAAAAAGTAAGATGATCTTTAATCATGCAGTTAAAACAGTTTGGTTCAGAGCAAAATTATCAACATTGGTTCTAACTGTATTATTATAACAAACAGAACTCCATTTCCCATGCCACCGTTAAATAACTAGCTGGGGAAAGGGGTATCAATGTTAGTTGTAAACAAAAAACCCAAGCAGGCAGGAAGTTGGCCACAGACTTAAATCCGATTCATTTACTTATGCAAAGTATATTTAATATATCTCAATATCTTTATGTTTCTTAACGAGCATAAAGGGTTAAAGCAGGCAGTTCTGACTTACTAATGTTTTCACCAAACAATGCCACATGCAGATGAATGAGCTGAGAAAAAAAAATTGAATCAACAAAGACCAAAAAGCCACACGCCTAAGAAGAAATGCTGTTAACACTAAAAATATCATCTATCTGCATACCATATTTTAACATTTAACACTAAAACGGTTCATGAACAGCATCATCTACATTTCATCAGCAGAGGATATATTCATTTTACATATTCTATCTTGCCTTACTGTGCCAAAATTACTTCAAATATCTTTAGAACTTCTATTCCCACAAATTCATTCTCTTAGCATCACATTATGTGTTCCATTTTATGCTTAAAGCAATTAACATTTTTTTAAACAGATTATAGATCAGAAAGTCCTATTCTTAATTTAATAATAAAACACATATTTCTATCTTTTTATTTTTCTTTTATCTTTTTTTTTTCCAAACAAAAAATACCTCCTGTTCAATCCACTTGTGTAAAGATTGTTGCAACTAGAAGAAAAATGCTTTAATCTCAGTGTACAATCATTCATTCCTAGCCTCCATTACATCATTACTGTTTGCAAATATTTCTTTTTGTTTTATCAATAGTTATGTTAATTATTAGACCAAATATTATTAAAATTAAAGAGGGAGGAAGTAATCAGAATCTTGTGTTATTCATTCTTGGGAAAGGTATATCTACACTTCCAAGTATTAATGAAATTAAACAATTTCTGAAACCACCAAAGTTATCCATCAACAGAAGAGAAAAACATAAGCCATTAGGGGGGAAGACAAATATATATAAGGACATGACTAGAAATATGGAATCTAGCATTGCAAATTATATTAGCATTCTCAACTTATACACATTGGCATTTTCTTGGTATAACAATGTGATTCAAAGTGCTATATATTTTTTTTAATAGCTTTGGGCAATTTCTGTCAAATTTGGTACTACACAGCGCAGAGGAAAGTTTCCATTAAATTCCAAAACTGAGAAGCCATTACATGCTTGTTTGTGAAATTTTAGTGCCAGACAAAATTTACTTATGTACTTCTATTATTGAGGTTTAATTTCAGTATTGGAATCAAATACATGTATTCAACATCATCTAATAAATATTTAGGCTCGTTTTTGAGTTTGATCAGAAGTTCTTGAGAACCCACTATTGGCTTTCTCTGTGATTGATAATCAACCTGGGTAAGCCAACTGTGCTGACAATTTTCTCATACACAGAATGTGCACTACAGGTACCTGAATCAGGTTATATGATACTTCTATGAACTTCCTGTTTTGCATAAGGAAAATATTAGTCAGATATTACCAAGTGACATAGCATGTCAAAATGGTGGCTGTTGTTCAACACTAATTAGAATCAGTGAATCTTCACATACCTCTTTTCAACTTAAACTCCCAGAATCCCAGATCATATATCATATATCATATCCCAGATATGATATAACTGTCCACCCTAGCCTTTTGGATTTATATGAAAACTAAGATTATTTTTTTTCAATGATGCCTGCACAATTATGTTGCTATACTTTCTATTCCTTCCTCAAACTTTCACAGCAAATTATTTATTTAGAAGTAGATATTCTAAGTTAGAAGCTGAAAACCTGAGATCAAAATTCTTTAAACAAGATAAAAATAAATAAATGTATGTGTATACAAGA
Organism: Metallyticus violacea; assembly: GCA_030762175.1. NCBI lineage: Eukaryota > Metazoa > Arthropoda > Insecta > Mantodea > Metallyticidae > Metallyticus > Metallyticus violacea. The sequence goes on along the minus strand of CM060831.1, from coordinate 91,152,233 downwards.
GATTTGAAATATTACTGTATTTAAGTGTTTTGTCCATTTCTGCTTCTCTAGATCTTGTTAGCTACATTGTTCCAAAAGTTACTTAAAAAGTTACTATAATAAAATTATGCTATCACAGAATAATCATAAGCCATGATCTCCACATTAAGTATAGGGCATTCTGATCTCTTCTTGTGTTTATTTCTATGATTTCTTTGAGAAGTAACATTACTTATAATGAAAACATAATGCTGCTAAAAAGTGCTCATAGTAAAAAAATTTAATGTTTTTTATAACCATCTTATATAATAAGGTGAGCACATAGGCATCATCAACAAGATGTCCCGAATAGTTTTCATCATAGCTACAATAGTTCAAGCATGAGACTAATTACACTGTTTCAACTCAATACCTCTGACTCATGGGAGTAAAATGAACTAATCTATACAGGTTTATGACCCTACATAGGTTTTCATTCAAGTCTTCAAAGAACAAAAAAAAAAATAAATAAATAAACAAATAAAAAAAATAAAAAAATAAAAAATAAAAATAAAAAATAAAAAAATAAAAGAATACAATGATGACGACGAGATTAAAAATTAGATAATTGCGAAAAGAAGTTTAAATTCAGGAACTCAAATATGTAAATGAAAAAAAAATTTTAGTACTTATTTTAAAGTATAGCAATATTAGTTTTGGTTTATGGAACACAGCTTTCTACATTCACAATAGCATTAAAGTCTACACTTGTACCCCAAAAAGGCATGCTGTCTTATTTGCCAGTGCCAATTAATTACACCTTACAAACCACAAAATCCCTGAATAAGAAATTAAATTTCTTGTTTATGAGTACTACTATTCAATTCAACCTTAAAAATAAGTGATGAAATGCTGATGATGTACATTTGTAGTTTATAGTTCTTCTAAACCTCTAATTTTACTCCCAAAGTTTGGAAACAACAGATAAAAGCAGACATTGACAGGCATGCTCTTATTAAAAATGTTCAAATAAAAGCAATGATTATCCTGTTAACAAGTATTCACCATAAACATATGTGGCAGCAGTAAAAAAATAAGAAGCAATAAAACTGAATACTACTTCATACATATGAAAGTACAGATCAATCCATGCTACACAATCACCATTTTAGAGCTGCTCCTAGTTCTAATGTCTAGCACTAAAAGAGGAAAATAATTCATCAAACAACATAATAGTGCTAGATAACATATATATGCCATAAAAGTTTTCAGAGTAAATCAGTGTACTAATTAAAATGCACTTTCCAAAATGACACTTAATAAAGGCTGGATATTTTGTTCATTAATTGCCAGAAAAGATAGGGTGAAATGATCTCTTCTAAATAAATTCCTTATTGAACAAAGAATTCAAATTTAATAAATTAATGTACATAGTCAATAACACTGAAATGCTTATTATTACTTCATTTGCTTCAGAACTAGCATTGGTGAGAGCAATAGGGATATATAAGTTAAAATTCACTGCAAAATTCTGCATTGTTTTATATGTCCTGATGCTCAGCTAAAAGTGCTACAATTATGATATAAAATGAACCATTTCAGGGATGTAAAACAGATGGCTACCATCTCTATTCATCTTCCATCTATGTGTATTCACAAAGATTCATCCACATATATGTGGCATATATGAGGGTAGATCCATAAGTTTCCGGCCTGGCTGATAAGGGTTATTGCCTTCACAAAACCTTATCTGGTGTCGTATCTTATCTGTTAAGTAAATAATTGCAGTTATAACTTCCCGTTGTGTTCAGTTGTTCAGATATACTTGCATAAAGAAGGCTATGTGTAGAAGATCGTAATATGTTTGTATCGAGCTGTTATTAAGTTCTTCACAAAAGGAGGACTTATTCCAAATGAAATTAAACAGCAATTGGACGGTGTACATAGGGAAGCACCCCCCTCATATTCTTCCGTAAAAAAAATGAGCCAAACTTACAGGAATGAAGTTAACGCCTAGAATTCCTTCCTAATCCAAAAGCAACAATGAGTCATCTGTTGTGAGGCATTTTTGGAGCTCTGCTTTGGCAATAAAAGAAAAGTCCTGCAAATCACAATTACAGGAGATAAAATTATGGTCCTCAATTATGATGCCTTATCCAAAAAAGAATCAATGGAGTGGCGTAAACCTGACGAACCACCACCTCTAAAGGCCAAGGTCATTTAGTCAACCAAGAAGATCATGACCACAATCTTTTGGGACTGTGACTTCAAGCAGAGGAACAGCAGTAAATTGAGAGTACTATGCTGGACTACTGCACAAACTACGTGCTTCCATTAAAGGGAAAAGGCGAGGAAAGCTGTGATGATGTGCACCTTCTTCACGACAATGCACCTGTACACACAGCTCTTGTTGCAAAGAAAGCTGTGAAGAAATGTGGCTTCAAGGAGATCAACCATCCACCCTACAACCCAGATATACTCCCAGTGACTATTTCCTCTCCTCATAACTCAAGATGGACCTTCGAGGAAGAAAATTTAAGTGTGATGAAGAAGTGATGGATGCTGTTTATGGCCATTTTGTAGACAAGATTTCTGACTATTTTGTGGGGGGGGGGGGGGAATTGAAATGTTAATTCAAAGATGTGAGAAGTGTATTGCCATAATATTGAAAAGTTCAATATAGCTTTTGTCTTTATCATACCTAGAAAATGGAAACTAATGGACCTGCTCTCGTATACATAAATAGGAATTTATTAAAAAGTAATATTTGTATAATCTGATTTTGATTACGCTTATTTCAGTTTATTACATACCTTCTGGGAGGGGCGCTTTGTATTGGCAAACTATATAAATTAAGTTAAGCAGATCTTACTTTTTTAGCATTTACCCTACAATAACAGCATTCTTAAATATATTGCAAATGTAATCATTGCTTCAGATAACAGTAACTTTATGTTCTATTTTTGATTGTTCTAAGGGGGTGTCAATTGTAGGGTTGCAAATGCCCAGATTTTATCACTAACATCGATATATTATTATGCTATAATGTCCAGATTTTTTTAAATTCTGTGGTAAGTATCATTTGAAGATATGGAAGGAGTATAATGAAGTTCCAATTTTTCTGATTTTTAGATTTTCACACCATTTGTTAAAACAATCATGAAGTTTCTATGGGTATATTCATCTGGGTTGATAATGTCAGAATACAGTGATATTCACAGTTTTAAAAATATATGGGAAGATGACAGTCTTGCTATTTGATGAAAAAAAATTATGATTGATCTTGAGAAAATAAAATGTTATGATTAGGAGCCAGTTTTCTGTTTTATGTGAAGAAACCGCACATAAGTTGTGTTATACAAATATTAGCATTATGAAATACTAACAGGGGATAAAATCGTTGGAGGAAGGAAATATTCTCAAAGACTGTTTCAGGGCACAAGAAAAAAGAAAATGGGGGGTAGATTAAAGGAAATTGTGAGAGAAATTGGTTTGGAGAGGTGTTTAGTTTGCAGATATGAAATGAGTAAGGCATATGGAATAAAGTGAGAGCAAGGATTGATGATATAGGGAAACAGGAAATATTTGATAGCTTAAGAGATAAGAGTACTCTGGTACATTATAGGAGCTTTAAGAAAGAGTGGAACAGAGAAAAATATAGGGTATGGCATGGACAAGAACAGGAACAATAATGTTAGGTGGGGTAAAATTTGTGGTGGTAAGGCTGACAAGAACTTGCACTGTATACTAGAGTGTCTGTACTAGAGTGTACAGAAACTGAAGGAGGGGAGAGCAAAATATGCAATAAGAAATGGGATAATTTGCAGGCAGAAATTCTGGCATTAAAGATTTTTGGGATTAGCAGAAAAGAACTTTTGAATAAGTTTGGAAATTATGTTGGGAAAGTAAGAGAAAAGTGGTGCAGGAAAGTGATCAAGGCAAAGGAAGATGGTAATAAGGTAACGAATAGGGAAGATGATCACATATAAGGAAGTATTTATAAAGTTCACTTGATAATATGTAGAGTTAGAGCAATGTAGGATCCAAGTAAAAAATAACCAGGGTATTAGATCCTGAGTTAACAAGCATTCAAGGTTCAAGGAAATATTGTAAAACTGTAATTGTATTGTGTAATAATAAAATATTCATTCATTCAGAAAAATAAGAATTAAATGTAATATTTCAAAGGGTGGCAACCCTAGTCAACTCATCAGTATCATAATAAATGCATTTCAAAATTCCCTATATCCACCTCACACTGAAACCCCACATCTAATTTTATCTTAAGAGTAAAACCTGTAATTTCTACCTAAAACATTTAGGGATAGGTACATTAAAAGCAGCAGTTACAAAATTGGATATTTGATATAAGAAGATATCTATGTAGATTTTAGCATGTTAAGGTATTAAAACATGACAAACATGAGCAATGAAACCAAGCAATACTTTTAAGAATGAATCTTGAAGGAAATGATAGTGATTTAAAAAAAAAATACACATACAGGTGTAATAAAGAGTGTGTTAAAACTTTAGGGGTATATGCCTCTCATGTAGAGCATGAAAATGTGTTATATGAACATGAATCCAGAAATGCTTTACTTCCTTGTTACAGCTCTTTATCCTCAACTCTTCTTATAATATATGATGCACAATTCACTTATTCTGTTTTTATGTGGCATCATAGCTCTGGTGTAACAATAATCCCATGTCAGAACAGTCAGATTACAGATAGACACTTTTGTTTACATCTTACAATGTTAAATGGCAGTGGGAGGGGGTTGAAGTGATGCAATATCTCATAGTTCTTAGGTTTACTACTGGTGTTTTAAGTTCCGATGATGTTGTGCTAAGTAGATATCTTATTATGTGACCTACTTCACTGAGCATGTGTATACATAGTGACAACTGTTGTGTGTTCATCTTGAACTTGCTTTCAAGGCATATGTAAATATAAAATTGGCAGCAGCTCATGTAAGTAAGAGAAAGCGGCGAGTACATAATAGCAATGCTGCTCAACATTTGTATATATCCAGATTTCCAGAATGACAATGCCCAGACAGGAGGATGTATCAAGCAATAGTCACCTTAGGGATCAGGGAATAATCAAATCTGCCATTCATAACTGAGGGACACCTTGAATGACAAGAACAGCATAAATGGAGGAGGTCATACTTCATGCAGTTGAAGACAGCCCTAGTGTCAGCACAAAACATGTAGCACATGAAGTAATGTTGATTAAATGACTCTCTGGAGAGAGTTGAGTGGGAACTAATGTATCTGTAGCATACAGGCATGGTCACCAGCTGATTTTTATGCTAACAGGGGCCATTTTGAGTGCTTGTTTTAAGACAGATTTCCATGTAATGTACTATTTTTATTTTATAAAGTACCATATACAATGTGAGTAAAGTTCTAAGAAAAGTGCTGTAACAAGAAATGAATTTCTGGATCCATGTTGTTCATATAACATATTTTTATGGTTTATATGAGAGAGATATTTTTTTTTAATGGTATTTAACGCCTGTTTTTACTACTGAGGCACCACAGATGGTGAACACTCCTGATATGTGAAATGAAATGATAAATTGGGAAAGGATTTTTTTTTTAAGCAAGGAAACGTTCCAGGCCTAAATTTAGGGTACCTCCCCAGCATTTGGCAGTTATGAGGACTGAGGAAAACCTGGAAAAAACCTCAGTCCTGGCAGGATTTGAGCCCCAGACCTCCTGCTTACAAGTTCGCGCCTTAATGATCCTCGGCCACCCATGACGGTGAGAGATATATACATGATATACATATATACTTACAAACATAGGATATATGTATATGAAAAGAAACAAACTTTGCTGTAAAATAGTTACTTTCACCGTTTCTTTTCGTGTAAATATAGGCCATCCTAAAAATTTTACACAGACATTACTCACAGTCTTAGATAGTAGTGTATCACATTTTTTAGTGTATGCCTGCTGGTACCACTTCATCATGCTGAATGAGATGGTAATGGTAATGAGATTGTTGATGCTGTAAATGGTGGAATGAGTTAATGAATACTCCAAGGTATGTATCTAGAGTCAAATTTCACTTTGCTGCAAATCTCACAACCATTATTTGAACTTGAGTCTCAATGAAGAAGAGACAATGGGGCAAGAAAGGAGAGATGGAGTAGAGAAAAAAGAAACAAGAGAGTAATAAAGAATGCCTCATCAATTTTAATAATACTTGAAAAATGTAATATCTGATCAGAAACTTAGTTTAGCAATATTTTACTACTCACTTTTATGCACGTTTATGCCACTACACTTTAATATTCCCTATTGTAGAAGATAAAGGGCAGAACATAACCAATGTACCTGTTCAAAATATTTCTGATGTTGGGCATTTAAACTCTTTCTTCCACCTCAGTGGTTAAAAAGTACAAGAATAAAAATGTACTATTATCTTCCATGCTTAGCAAAGTAAAAGTACATTCTGGTGGAATGGAACAAATACAATTTCTGAGCTGAGGAACTTGCTAATAATGTAATTCTATTTATTACTTTATACTACTATATTTAATTGCTCAAAATATAATTAATTTGAATGTCTGTTATACCTTTAATTAATGCTTAGGATTTCAATCCCTTTTTTACAGTTTAAATAACAAAACAGTAATTCGGTTTAAATTCTTAATGTTATTTAATAGTTAACACCTGTTTAAGACCATCACCATCATAATACTTAACATTGAAACTTATGATGTATTCAAAAGATAAGAATTGTCTGATTTTACAATTGTTCCAAACTTGTGGGAAGTAAGCATGCGAAACCAAAATAAAATCCTTACCTTCATCATCAGATGAATAGCTATTATAGCGCGTCAGGGATGTGGAGGATCTTCTGCCATCTTGACTCCTGCTACGAAGAGCTGCCCTCCCAGGCACAGTACCAGTATCTTCCTGCTGGGACCGACGTCTTCGTACTTCAGTTGGATCACGAGCTCTGGCTTCCTGGTTGGCTAATTCACGCAGTACTTGCTGTTTGTAGTACTTAGAAAGCTCATTTTGTGCTGTGCCACGGGTTGATGATCCAGATGGCTTCCTTGTGAGAGGTGATTGTAACATTCTCTGTTTCCATTCCAGCAATCTTTTCATTGATTCTTCTCTCTGAACATATTGATGCAGAAAATATGCAGTTCATATAGAAAATAAAGAGTAACATGTAATACATTTAAAAAAGAGTTGTTTCTGTGCCTTGATATTAAAGAGGAAGAAGAAGAAGAAGAAGAAGAAGAAGAAGAAGAAGAAGAAGAAGAAGGAGGAGGAGGAGGAGGAGGAGGAGGAGGAGAAGGAGGAGAAGGAGGAGAAGGAGGAGGAGGAGAAGAAGAAGAAGAAGAAGAAGAAGAAGAAGAAGAAGAAGAAGAAGAAGAAGAAGAAGAAGAAGAAGAAGAAGAAAGACTTGTGTTTGGAGTTTAATGTGTACAAATGTTATTCCCAAATCCTTAAAATTATTTACCTAGATCATTACTATATTGTACTACATATGAAAAACCATAACATCCATAAAACTGGTTAATGTATAATAATTTATCTAATTAAATATGTAATTTTCAAGAAATATATGACCAGGCTTTCAGCACTAATAAGAAATTGTATATCTATCTTCAAAGTACAATCATATTAATGCATCTATCCAATGACATCCAGAATGACTTAATACAATGTTTCAGAAGTTATGATTTCATAAATGAAAATCAAAATACTGGAGGCTCAATTTGTGAGAACTGTATTAGATGAGATGACTGATGTTGCAAAAAATATCAAGGCTCAACATTGTCATACTATGTGAACAAGAAAATCTGAAATCAAGGAAAGATTTCTAGGATAACAACTGCACTAATCCATCATGTCTTCCATATCTTAAATTAGTACCAGTATGAGAACTGAATGATTTATTTATGGACACTATTTAACAGCTCAGGTCATCAGCATCCCATTCAACTCAGGGCGTGAAACGGCCGACAAATTTTGCTCAGAGGCCTCTCTTTCAGGCTTGAGGTTCTTTTTCGTGCCGTAAATGTACGACACGGACCCACAGCTTTAATTCCCTTCCAAAGGAAGCCATAATTAGGATTCTTTAGGAAAAAATCCATCGGTCCTGGCCGGGTTCGAACCCGCGATCTTGGGTTTAGGAGGCAAGTATGGTAACCACTACACCACCAGGACCGACACCAGTATGAGGAAAAATTAATAGCCCAGACTGATAATGGAGTGTTAACAATGCCAGGGTAGCAACATGGTTTAAAAGCATAGATAAAAGCAAAGGACAATCAAGCCTTACTTGTTCATAGATATGCCATTAAGATGAATTTAGTATTTTAGTATTTAGAAACAGTATAGACCATATAAAACAGATTAAATATTCTTTATGTATTAACAATATTCTGTTCCTACTTAACTAAAGTGGTCTACTTCTTTAACTCAAGAAAATGAATAGCTTTTTTAATTTTTTAGCCTCTAGAATGCTCTACAGATATACAATTGCTGTTCGTTACTGTCACCAGTCACCATGCTTTCCTGACTTTGCAATGGCTATGAAATGAACTGGAAATGTTCTATCCTTGTTTAACTCCCAAATCGCTACATAAGAAATTGCTTTATTTCAGCTTTCCTTTAGAAATAAGAGTCATTAAGAAAAATGTTACTCAAATAAGAGAAGTATTTGTGGTCAGACAAGGCATGATAAGTCATTTTAACCAACATATGAGCTTTGTGTGCAAATCTCATTCACATATAGCACAAATATTTGCTTGTTCATCACATCATTATAAACCTGGTTAGTGATAGCTGTAGATTATAAAGCAATATTTTCGCTGTTATATGATTTTATACCATTATCACTTTCAAAAAACACTATCACTTCCTTCCATAAGCCCACTGTCAATGCTACCATCATTATCATCAAACTCTTTTCATTTTTCATGGATTGAACATTAAATACCAAATTAAGGCTTTAGGATCCAGTAACTGTTTTGAGACGGTAATAATTGTCAATTTTCAAAATTTGATTTTGGACTTTAAAATTACAAATAAAAAGATTTCTATACCTTCCCACAAACTATTTTCTTTTATGCTTGTTAAAAATAGTAATGCTGCATTCTTTAATTTCCTTGTCATCCTTTCTTTTCCATCCCCCATTTTCTGGGAGTCATACTGCCCTTAATGTGAAAGTTTAAATTTTTAATTAAAGCTCCAGAAAGACAAACATAATATATTAGTGTTTAAGCCATTATTTTATGAATACCAAACATATTTAGGTTAAAATACAGATTATTTTATCTTATATGAATACATTATTGTCAGCAGCAATATAATGGTCCCCAGTTTGAAAACAAATCTATAATTTGTCTACACTTATAGAAAGAGAGTTGAGCTCAAGTTAACATGCCCATGCTCAATTGACATGTTCTGACATGTTGGGTAATGTTTTTCCAGAGTTTTTCTTTAGCAAGAATGTTGAAATCATTTGCATTATTACTTCATCTGTCCCACCCATTGTTTCAAAAGACCTTGGCAGTTGCAGGACATTAAACACTTACTAAAAATAAAAATAATCATTCATGGTGCCATTATATTAAAACTTTTCTCAACCTAGAGTAAGACATATATTTGACATGAAAGAATAACTACTAGGAATAAAATATGTATTGGTACAAGGATTTAAATAGAGTATAAAACATTATTTTATTTATATTGCATTTTTAATGAATGTAATTATTAAGCTAATCTGTGTCAATTTACAAAGAAAAAGCTCATCTTTTGGATATTTTGCAAATGGATTTATAATTATTATCTCTATGAGTATAGAGTGAAGCAAATCCTGTCAATTTTTCTTGAGTCATTCTGGTATGAAGCCCAAGTCTTCGGTCCCATCAAAGTAGAAAAACTTTGTTCAACTGCATCTCTCGAACATCTTCAAAGTTGCTGCTTGCTTTTCTATGCTGAATCCCCCCCCACATTTTGTACCACAGCAGGATATTCTCCAAAAAATAAGCTTATTTTTAACAAGAAAAAATACTCATTTAAAATATTTTTCAAAACTATTTTTGGTATTTTTAGAAATAGCTGCCTCTAGATGTCCAGAAATGAATTCCAAGAATGGTATGTAAAGAACAAGTCTTCAATACTTTTTGCCTTAGAATTTGCATGGAGCTATTCTTCAGTTGTTCTTAGCTTCACTAGCTATAATCCCAATTCTTGCATAAATTTGACAGCCTTATGAAAGAGATATTTAAAATGCTCATCATAGGATTCTCTTCTGTTCTCTATTGTATTGCAAACAGAGTGCAGAGGACCTTGGCTGTTGCAATAATCCTGTCACTCTGAAATGGCAGTCAAGGTTTCAATGATTTCTTTAAAGCCTAACTGAAATTGCATAACAGAGTCATGTTTCTTCACCCATTCTGTCTCACACAAGGAATGGAGAGATGAATTCAAAACTTTTTTCAGAATGAAATGCCATTTGTCAAAGTTGTTGAAATTTGCACCAATGAGCTAGTGTTTCTTTGACTGTATCTTGCAGGCTTTCACAAATCATACTAATGCACTACTGAAATATGCATTACAGCATTTTTGACTATACAATTCCTGGCTGTACTATAACTTTCACATGCCATAAAACCAGTGCCATAAGCAGATAGATGACATACTTTTTAAAATCTAAGCTAATCACCAGTGCTTATCCCTTTTTGAGCCATTACAGTACAATATCTCCAGATAGAAATAATTTAATTTCAGTTGCCTATTTAGCTCCAGAGTCGGCATTTTTCAAGTGCTTTTCAAAAGTAGTATCTCCACAAGCTACACAAAACTTAAGCAACCTTCTGAAATTTTCTTCATTTCCCAAATAATCAGAATCAAATGCCTTATTACTCTTTACATTCTGTTCTAAAATTTCTACAACACCATGGTCCTCCATATTTTCTTGCAGTGGAACATTCCATTTTGCTAAAAAGATAATACTTTAAATGTAGAAACATGTTTTTTTCCTATGAGCTTATACTCTTGAAGCTATTAATAATGAAGTAATAAAATAAACTTGATATAGAATTGCTTTGCTAAAACTTATACTTTACTTAATGGACTCTAAGTGGATATGTTTCAGGAACATCATCAGCAGAAGACCAAATGGAAAAAGCTAGTTGGAGGAACTTCCTCAAATTATCACTTTATGTAAGTATAGATTACTAAGAGGAATATGAATACATTGTCAATGCAGCATTGAATAAAATGGATAAAATTACCAAAATAATTGAAGATTCAAAGACACAAGTTCTATATTACAGTTAAAAGGAGCTATCCAATTTAAAAAATTCACATCACCCCAATACATTCAATAATTTTTTTAATAATTTTTAAAAATCACAAAAAAAATTTTGGATTCTCAAAATGTCCATAGCATTAAAAATTTATTAAAATCATTCTGCAAAGATCCTATACCTTCTGACAGGTAGTCAAGTATCTAAGTAGTTGGTAGCTCTCATGGCTGGAATCAGAATTATAACTATAAGTTTCTTCTGGGCTTAGAAGTTGTGGTCCATAGGAGCTTTCATCTCCAAATGTTTTGTCCCCACCTAAGTAGGACATCATCAGTGATAAGGTCTAAGTCTAAGTCCTCTAGGTGAAGGTTCAGGCTGAAGCACTGGCGCTGAACCTTCAAGCACTGCCTGAACCTTCATCTGGAGGACTTAGACCTCGTCACTGATGATGTCCTCCATGGGCGGGGATGAATATCAAAGCACCAAAGGACCATGGCTTCTAAGCCTGGAAGAAACTTTTAGTTATAAGTCTAGTATCTATCAAAATAGCTGCAAAGACTGTGACCAAGGTGTACATTCAAAAAATAAAAAGATTTGGAAACCCAAACCACAGAACACTTCAGAAATATCCATTATAAGCATAGAAAAATCAGGATAACAACAACCTTTAGTCAAAAACACCTACCAATTGACACTGAAACTAATTTATTAAAACATACAAACACCTTCTTAAATTAACAACATACAGAAAATATTCGCAATCAAAAATAAAAATCACATCATGAACTTCGAGACAACAACTTTGGATTTTAAATACTTAAAAATCAGAACTGCCTATAGAGTATGCTTCTTCCAGTTATCCTTTGTTGATGATGGGAATGATTGTTCCTAAAACATGTCCATTTAAAATCAAGTAAATGAAGTATAAGTATCATCAATTCAACTTTTGGATTAAATCTTCCTGTTTGCTTTAACAACTGCATGATAGTGAGTATCAATTTGATTAACAATATCTTACTCTGGATTGTGATTGGTTTAGAGAAAGCATTTTTCATGCTGAACAACATTTATATAATAAATATTTCTCTAATATAATTCTAATTATCCATCCCTTCCCATTAGTTTGGCATATTTCTTAAGTTGTAAGTAGGATAGGATTAGGCCTTTTTTCCTAGAATTAAGATTACAGCTATGCAGCTGTTTATTTATGTTACATTGCTATGATAGGGTAAGGTATTGGTGCATCAGAGTTTGGTCAGGAAAACAACATTGTCACATCTCTGCAATCTCTTTGAGTATATGTTTAGTGCTAACAGAGATCAGGCATGGAAGTAAAAGTAAATAATTTATTCAATTATTATTTATTAATTAAGACACCCTCAAAATTGAGAGCAAGAAATATTCACAGTTCCTGTTCAATCTTTGATGTATGAGTAACAGTGACAATGCCATAGACTCTATAGGTATGTCACAGCAGTATGTTATTCTTTAGACAAAAGTCATAACACTAGGCTCTTAGAACTATGTGGTATGGAGCAAGATCATTAAGGATTGTCCAACAATTTACCAATTGCATAATATTTTTCACTTCATTGCCTGCATTACCAATTACAAGTGCACAGCCTTTGTAAAACAACCCATGTGCTTTTTCTGAATAAACTAACCAAGTATATTTGATAAAATGATTTGAGTTCAAATACTGCATCTCTTTCTTGTATTATTTGTATGCTTGAATATGGAAACTGGTAGTTATCAGGACAAATCCAGTAATTTTCTAGTAGATGGCACTTAGCTACATCACTAATTGGTTATCATCTTTTAAGTATACAATCTTAAGGGTTTCTCATGAATAGGCACACCTGTAAATATTTTTCTTGCTACAATAAGCTTGCAGCATTTCATTAAATATATTCCCAATTGCTGATTACATCCCCAGAAAGGAAATGGCTTCTTTACTATTGTTGATAAATTGATAAATCTCTTCATGTACAGGGCCAATTATCTTCTTATTTTTGGTTTAAGGTTAGCCTTCAAAAGAACTTCAACAATACTGGCTGACTCCATTTATCTGCACTTATTGTGGTTTGCTCGCATTCATACCAGTGATACCAGAACTATGTGGTACAAGTTTTCAGTAATAGCAAAGCTCTTGGTTTTCCTGTACGTTGGTGTTCCTTTGTATTTTGTTGTACCAGGATTAAATTCAATTTTTCTTTTTGTATCACTGGCTTAACTATATTTACCATATACTTTTAGAGTAGTATTATTTTGTATATTAAAACTTTTTTCTTAGTTTAAGCACAATGAAATTGTTAGATCAGATTTAGTTTTTACTCAAAGAGGATTTGAAGCATGAGTTGTTTATCTGACATGCACCATTTGATGCCATGCTCATGATTGGAAACATAGATAGCTTCTAAAGGCCAAGGTAAAGACTGAGTTTTGGGGCATTTCTGTTAGTTATTGAGAATTTTCAATGTATTAGAAGATTATATTGAAAGTAGGAGCAACACCTAACCAATTCTCATTCACATTCTCATTTTATTTAATTCTTTGTTTACTACAAGGATACATCAAATATAAAAACATTTATACAAAGATTACTTAGTTTTATGTATGAATTCTTCTAAATTATAAAATACATTTTCTGTTAAATAATTTTTATTGCTTTTAGTTTTTCTTTTGTTTGATTTATGATCTTTATTTCTCTTGGTAATCTGTTGTAAACTCTTTCCCCATGCTTCTTAAGTCCCAGTTGTTTGGTGTTCTCCTAGCTGTGGATCTAAAGGAATTTTCATTATTTCTTAGATTATATTTATGAATCATACAATTTTTGTTTCACCTTTGTTTGGACAATTTTTAATGCATTTGTAAAGATATATGCATGAGACAGTTAATACATTAGTACTTTTGAAAATGTATCTGTACATATGTTCTTTTTTTAATCTTCCTATTTTCTCATGCTGTTATTTATAACTTTAAAATATTCCCTACTTCTCACATGGTAATATTTCTCCACAGCATTATGTCATATTTTATTTGCGAATAGATGAATGCATTGTAACGCTGTCTAATTGTTACACTATCCATTGATTTTCTGTCTTACCTCCTTGGGTAAATACCCTTATTTATCCTGAGATTTGCAACTTAACTGCTTACCTTTGTATAATTTTTTTTAAAAACTTGATGTATCCTTGTACTATGGATTAAATAAAATGAGAATGAGAATGAGAATTGGTTGGGTGTCACTCCTGCTTTCAACATAATTTTCACTGCCACAGGTGGCTGGGTTTGTTAAGGCGATGACTCTTGAGAAGCAGGTCTGGAGTCCAAATCCCGCCAGAATCGTCCTCCATGACAGATTTTTTTCTTTAAAGGTTTCTCTCAGTCCTCATAAATGGCAATGCCTGGAACATTTCCTTTTTTAAAAAATTATTTCCTTTCCCAATATATCATTTCATCTCATGTATCACCAGTGTTCACCACTTGTGGTGCCTCAGTAGTAAAAATGGGATTAAACGCTGTTCAAAAAAAAAAAGTGTAATACATTGGAAAAACTTAATAACTTACAGTATATATAGTTTAATTCTGTGTATCAGCTTCCTAAGTGCTTCAAGATTTAGACTTTACCTTGAACTTGAGAAATCATGCTAGTTGCCAAATGGTTTGATACTTTGTAATACATTATCAATACTAATTAAGGCACTTACAGGAAATAAATTTTAATGTGAGTTAAAAAGGCACCTAATATAGATATACATACACAGTTTAGAGAATAATATAATAAGGGAGTATTTTTATACGTAATTTGTAAATAATTTGTACCTTATGATCTACTTTTGACAATATCAGACACTTGTAATGAGTCTGATAACAGTAATTATTATTATTATTATTATTATTATTATTATTATTATTATTATTATTATTATTATTAAATTATTATATCATGCCTAGAAAATTTGAGCATAATGTTTCTGGAATGTCTTCCCCCTCAATTTTACGTTTGAATTTTTAAAGCATTTTCTAAATTCAAAATTAATTCATCATGATTTGATAAAGCTGTTAACATCCAGCATTATATGATTTACTATTCTGATATGCTGTTTTTTTATATTTAGTATAAGATCTAGATTTGAGTAATATTGTTTTACCATTATTGTTAGAATTGTATTTGCCTTGGTTTCCACATTTGCTGCAGTTTTAACTTTTATTATTGTCACATCATCTGCATATCCTATTGCTGTCCCTCCATTTTTTTGCACTATTTCAAAAGTGCCTTTTACATATATTAAAAATAAGAATGGTTACAATTTTCAACTCTAGGGAAGCCCCTATTTTAAAATTTTATTTTCTCTTCCACTTCATTTACATTTTTGTGTTTTATTTCTAATATTGTGTTCTGATTTTTAAGTATTTAACCAGTTTTGTGCCAGCCTTATGACCCCTGTATGTCTCACATTTATTTATGAGAATGTCTGGATTAACACCGTCAAAAATTTTGACAAATCTAAGAAAATGGCTACTGCATTTCGATGTTGATTTAGTGTAGCTATTATTACATTATTTGTCATTTCTATTGCATCTAATGTTGATTTATGTTCTTGAAATCCAACTTGCCAGTTTGATATGTTTTATATTTTTAGATATCCCTGTAGTTTTTCTAGATATGTGTTATCTAGTACTTTTGGAAATGTAAAACATAATGCAATTGATCTACAGTTCTCTATTTTTTCCTGCTGCCTTTCCATTTATAATATATTGGTCTGGTGATTACCTTTAAGAATGTCTGGAAGTGTTCTGTTAATGAGAGTTAAGATTTTGGCCATCTTTACAAAATTTTGATTTTATTTTATATATCATCCAAACCCATCAATTTTTTATGATGACATCATTTAAAGGCTAGGTACCACAGAGCTAAATGATTAAAGAGAGCATTCAATTCGAAATTGAAGATTACTTGGATGGATATATTTGATGATTTTCATACTTTGATATTTAAATTTCACAAACTCAAAGAAAATAACAGGATGCTAATACTCAAGTGAGTAATTTAACTGAAAATGTTTTAGCCACTGAGCATAAGTTATCAGCCAGGAATTTGTTTATTTAATTTAGTTGCTTTTACAGAAGCTCATTTGCCTAATCCATGACAAGTACAATGCACAAATTGGATCCAATGTCTTCTGGTATCACTGAGCAGATATTACATTATAATAATGTTGGTAAAACTTAAAAACTCTTAAGATGCAAGCTGCAGAGCTTTCGCAGTACATACTTGAAGCTGTGATCTTATATATGATTTATCTTATGTCCAACCTTTGTTAGGTATACAATCTCAGAAGCCATTAATAATATGTCCTCAAGTTTCCATTAAAGGTTTTGAAATAGCATAAAACATTACACTGAGAAAATAATCAATCTGCTATGTTAAGTTAATGACCAGTTAATGATGAAAGTTTATCTTATTTATAGTTTTACATAATGACATCATTAGCCTACTATGAGCTCAGCAGCAACAACATTTATTGATTGATTAAGTAACTGGTTGATAGTATCTAATACCAATGGCAAATATCACTGCCCAAATAGTACTACAGTGCTTTTATGACCACAAGTTGTCTAACATGAAGCACCAATTTCAGTCATAACAGATAAATGAAAACAGTTCAAGTTAAAATATTCAAAGTGCATGCATGCTATGTAGCGCAAGAGGAAGACAGCCATGCAGTGAAAAAGTAAAACTGAGTACACTGCATCATATGGACTACCATTTTACCACCAGTTTTAATAGGTATAGTACAAGCACTTTTCCAATTTTGGTTGCTGAAATAGTATATGAACAATTATCAAAATCCCTGGGAATTCTAAAAAGATTTATCACCAAAACCAAATGCATCATCAGGTACCTTTAATGTCACAAATGAATGAAATTATGTAATACTGGGCTTTACTTATAAACCTTTCTACTCATGTAGTATTTTATGTCTCAGTTACTAAGTGTGCAGAAACATGTATAAGTACAGTATCACCTTATAGAGCACAATGGAGTTGTCCTACCTTTGATACATGGTATTGCATTGGTAAAACACATGCTGATTGATACAATTCACGTTTGGCCACCATAATGTTAATGATTTTACTGATTATGCTTTCCTATACATTCCAAAATACTTATACTGATTTTGAGAATGATATTATTAGCAAAAGTTTAAGATTTGCATCGATTATGACTAGTTCTTCCTTTATTAAATGGTAATGCTTTGAACTAATTTGTGCAAAATATTATAAAATGCAGTTTTGGAAAGAGGCAAGCAAAGTCCTGAATGAATTCTGCATGCCACAATGAGCTGATTCATATTTAAAACACCATTTTACATAATATAACAAATTATTACTTAGGAAATCATTCAAATTTCACTAATTTTGTTCCCTCACTTGGACATGTTTCAAAGGCTGTTGCCTTCATCTTGTTAATGGTTCCACTGTCTGCTTCCCAGCTTGGTATTAAGATGTTGCTCTGTGGATTTTACTAACTTAGTGATAAGGTTGCTATTGTTTGGGAGATCAAAATTAACCAAATTTTCCTTGTTTTTGTTTATGAATATATTTTCCCACACTGTTAATTCTATGGGTTTTTGAAGAGCTTTTAGGAATTTTGGTTCCTTTTGGAATTTGTGGTTCTTTTGCCGGAAATGAAATGATTGTTGAAATGATTCTTGATTTTTCCTAGTGTTTATATTTTACATTTCTCATGTGTTCCTTAAATCATATGGTAATATTTCTTTTTGTTTTGCCTGTGTATTGCATATTGCAGTCTTTGCAACTGATTTTATAAATACCTGATTGTTTTCCTGGCAGAATTTTGTCTTTGGTGTTGGTTTTTAGGATGTTTTTTTAAACTACGTTTATTTACTGGAGCCAAAATGATGTTTGCCTCTATAAAAATCTTCTGGAATTTTTGGTGTGCCCATGGGTGGAATGTGAATTACTTATTTATATGATCTCCTTCATAACTCTTTAGTGAGGCGACTTCTTTTATTTGCTTTTTGACTTTTTCTATTTTCTTGTTGACCAGATCTATTGTGTAGCCATTTTTCTGTGCTATATGTATGATTTTATGGTACTCCGAATTGTATTTTGTCTTGCTTATTGGTAGGTTTGTTAATCTAAATGTAAGATGCATTACCATATTTCCATATTTCATGTGAAAATTCCTGCTTCAAAACTACTTATAAAATGTCAGTTTATTTGGGAATGTAAAAGATTCCAAAGAAAGCCATACTACATGGTAAAAAGAAATAGCAATATGGAGAATATATCTATTAATTTTTATTTGAATAACATTCTAGGTGAACTTAAACCACAAATACAGCAGTTCAAAAAATACAGAATGAAGAAAAAGTTAATATCTGTAGATATACATTTCATAAACACTTACTTAAAAGAAAATTTAACACCTACTTTCATAAAGAGGATGGTAAAAGAAGCAAAACACAAATAGTCATCGAAAAGAAAGTGTTGGAAGTAGAAAAAATGAACCACTACAAAGTCATAAGCGATTGGATTTGATAACTTATGTGCTACATCTAAAACTAGCATGTCAATTAGGCAGAATCTTATGGAGAAATCTTGAAAAAAATTTTCAACTTTTTTTGAGGTTAGAAACACCCGACTTAAACAAAAAATGGGGAATGACAAATAAAACACTAGACAACCTTAGACAGAAATAATGGAAGAATATAATTAGAAAAGAAATTCAAAACAACACAATAGAAAATATCATAACCAGTGAAATCAAAACTTTTCAAAAAAAGAATTGCAACTGTTAAATGTGGGGTTAAATTCATGTATACTCAAGAAATATAGAAGAATAGGTAGCAGGCATTGAAATAACAACTTTTAACAAACCCGAGGAGGGAAAAAATAGCATAAGACTGCAATGGGGAAAAGTCCTAGAGCAACTAATTAAAAAAGAAAATAACCAAAAATAGACCATATTATAGGGTACTCATATATTTAAAAGAAAAAGACCTTATTTATAGTAGGGCTGACAAAGGAAACAATATAGTAATAATGAATCAAACAAAATAGTAATAATGAATTAGAAGATTATGAAAACAATATGTACAATTTACAATTTACTAGCTAGCCATGATTATGAGAAAATGAAAACAGATCCTACAAAAAAATATATCAGTGCAGTAAGAAAACTATTAACAAAAGTAACAATTCTGAGCAAGGAAGAGAAAAAGAATATCATACCAAACAACCCTACAACACCTAGAATCTATGGCCTTTCAAAATACCTAAACCTGGCAATAAATGAGAACTATTGTAGATACAATAAACTCACCCACATACAATTTAGCCAATTACCTTTTATAAAAATGTAATATTTTACCAAAATACAAAAGCCAAAGCATAAAGAACTCGTCAGAATTCAGAATTAATACACATGTGAAACTGGAAAACTGGGGTTTGCTAGTTTCATATGATTTGGTCTCTTTGTTTCCTAGAATTCCCAAAGAAAATCAAATAAATGTCGTAAAGAAATGGCTCACCTCAATAAACCTACCTGAAGAAGTAATAGAACAATATCTAAGCCTCACCAAAATTTGTATCAATCAAAACTACTTCATATTTAGAGGCAATAGTTATATACAAAAGAAGGGTTTAGCAATGAAAAACCCACTCTCTTCATTCTTGGCAGATAGGTACATAAGTTTCTTGGAAATAAAATTAGTTGAGGCTTTTCCACATATATACAAATGTTGGTACCATTATGTTGATGATGATATTGCTAGAGCAATACCAGACCATTTCTGGCAAAAGCATCAAGAATTCCAAAAGGAACCAAAACTCTTAAAAGCTCTTCAAAATCCCATAAAATTAACAGTATGGGAAAATATATCCATAAACAAAAACATGGAAAATTTGGTTAATTTGTATTCCCAAACAATAGTAACCTCATCACAAAGTTTGTAAAATTCACAGAGCGACATCTTAAAACTAGCTGGGAAGCAGACAGTGGAAACATGCTGAAGATGAAGGCAACAGCCTTTGAAACACATCCAAGTATCAGGTACAAAATTTGTAAAATTTGAGTGATTTCCTTAATAATAATTTGTTATATTATACTATAATTCACTGTGAAAATTTCCACTATTCAAAACAATCAGTTTACATGTTGCTCTAATGTCAATTGTCTCTCAAATGTCTACTCTTTACTGTCATGAAACTGACTAGAAACAAGTTCAGAAAACTGTGTTCAAGAATGACAAGGGAGGAAAATGATGTTCAAGTACTGGTGTTGAAGGCAAGATGTAAAACACAGTGTTTCTCGGATAAGATTTAATAACTAAAGCCCTATAAATAAAGTTTGCACCATCTTATAAGGAGATATTGTAGCCAGCAACAGCAAAGAAAATGCCTGCATTTATCCTATTGTCTATCTAGCTCTCATGTATATTTTAGGATAGGTATATTAAAACAGGTTCAACCATTTATGAAGGACTATTTATAACTTTATATAGGGCCTTACTATTGATATAAGAAAAAAAAGCACAAATATCTTAATCAACACACTTAAACCCACATGTATACTGTTCAATAAGGTTTAGATTTATTTTATTTAAAGGCTCTCTTTGACATCTTTGATCATTAATATCCCATTCAATGCAGGGCAAGAGATTGCCTATTAATTTTGCTCAGAATCCTCTTTTTCAGACTTGAGGAGCTCTAGATCTATGACACGGGACCAACAGCTTTACTTTCCTTCCAAAGTAAGCCATACTTAGGATTTTTACACCCTAAAACTGCATCAACCCTGGCTGGCTTTGAACCCACAAGGCAAGTATAGTTACCACTAGACCACTAGGACCAACTGACCAATTTTGTTTCTACTCAAGCTATGCAAGTCAATACAACAGCTACAAACTAGATAGTACTGCCTAAAATAAAATTAATTTTAAAAATGTCTTCAAGATGATGAAGAGAAGTCAAGTTTCTAGCCAAAAGTACACTATGGGTGCTACACCTGTAATCAAAAATTAGCAAAACTTAATAAGGGGACTAAATACATTACTCACAACAGCTAAAGACTATAGGAAAACGTAATAATTAAGGAGTCTAAGGATACATTCTTAAATAAATAGTTTGCCATAGTAAACTATGCTATTTATAGGAGTTTTAGATCTTTATCCAGAAAATCCTGATTATATTCCAAGATTCTTGCACATTACATTGCTACCAAATGCCATTTAGCATAAGTGAAGCCAAGGCATACAAAATTGTAATTATAATGAATGATTTGTGCAGTGTACTGATCACTTTTTAGAAACTTGGTTACATACATTGCTTTGATTATATGCATGTTTTAGCAACTAGGTAATGATGACTGAAAAAGTATTAAATGTGCAAAAATCTATCTTATCTACAAAAATTACACATATTCCGTAAATAAATCATTGATGCACAGCATGGTCTTGACAAATAGAAAAACTTTAAAATCTTTAATTTACTGAAATAAGTGCAATAATGGTCATTTCAAGTATAGAAATAAATAAGGCATTTTCAGCTGAATGGTTGTACTCTTTCCATGTGTGTCTGAATATAATAACAGAACAACGTATTTGGGCTGAAAATAGTTTTTTCTGTTATTATGGGCTAGATTTGTCAGCTACTAAATCTAGTAAAAATAATCCATTGATATCAATAATAGTATAGGAATATATTTTAAGGTGCAATGAATGAATAGTGTTTAATGCCCGTTTTTGCTACAGAGGCACCACAGGTGATGGACACTGATGATATATGAGATGAAATAATATATTGGGAAAGGATTTATTTTTAAGAAAGGAATCGTTCCAGGCCTAGGTTTAGGGTACCTCCTCTGCATTTGCCATTTATGAGGACTGAGGAAAACCTGGAAAAACCCTCAGTCAGAGAGGACGGTCCTGGCGGTATTCGAACCCAGGCCTCCCGCTCACGAGTCCGTGCCTTAACGACCTCGGCCACCCGTGGCAGTTTTTAAGCTGGAAATTATAAGTGCCTCACCCTGTATAGAAACACATGAATTTTCAGCAGAATGTCTTCTAACAGAGGTTGTGGTTAATTTTTTTTAGGAAATTTACATTATTTTCTGATTCACCTGGTTTAGAATAAGGCCTGTTCCAAGTCTTAATGGGCCATATGAGCCATTCATATTTGGCTCCACTTAGCACCTACAGATGTATGAAGTATGTATGCCCATCACTTTAAGTGCCATCTAATGTGATGCTAAGGTATTACTTGGACATGAAATTGCTGATAAATTATGTCCAGGGACCCCATTTATATAGGTATGGAATTCCTAATGTGCCATAAATATATGGCTTGGGACTCTATTACATACTCTCTAAGATTTAACTAATCTTCTATTAAAAATTTATGTCAAATATTATGAACTAAATGATTACTCCAATGCCACTAATATACATTCTACTTAATGAAGCCTGTGAGAATTGTTTAATGACCAAAAGTGCATGTTCCTAAGATTCGCTTGTCTGTGATTGTGATTTGTGAATGTTGCCTTGTCAATAATGAATGAATAAATTTATTTCCACAAATAATATTACAATTTAAATTTATATCTTTCTAATACATTTCCCTTTAATTTTATTTAAATAACTAATTCCTGAACCCTCTCTCTGGTTCATCAGCAGTTTCCTACTGCAATATCTAGAAGACTTGGGTTCTGGTATTCTGTTGAAATTGCAATTTAATACAAATGTATCCCTACATATTACATCAAAATACTTCCACATACAAAATATTGTAACAAAAATCAACACACAAAGTCCAGTTAAAATATATCAAATAGGAACAGTACCTTCAAATATTTAGAAGGCACTATATCTAACAAATTTACTAACCCCTATATTTGCTCATTTATAACTCACTCTTCACTATCTTGAGTTATATTTAATTAACAATTTACACTCTCTATACAACACCAAACTTCACTGTCTTTATTACTACATTTTCTAGGCCCTATAAACTCAAACACTCGGTTACTGAGTTATAGCGTCCCTCCTGCTATTTCAATTTGCTTCCTCATACTCTAAACATTCTTTGCTATTTTCTTACTAATTTTTCTCATCCAATAAATACCTACTTCCACAATTCTTTTTCTTGTTGTAACATTCGATATCTTTTTCGCCACAATTTCTTTTGGTAATTCGACAATGTCCCCATTTACAGCTTCTCCCTAAAAACTTGGTTTCCTCACAATCCAGTAATATATGTCAATTATTATCTTGCTGACTACATAATGGATATTTATCAACTTTCCCCTTACTCTTAAGCCCTTCAAATTTATAACTTCTGTTCTCATTCATGAAAAACCTTCTCTTGCTGATTTATCACAAATATCAATATAATTTTCCCTATTCCAAACTTTTTTCAATTCTATGTATACACTCAATGATGTTTTAAGATTAAAACTAGCAAATAATTTTTGTCTTTCAATCTTCAATTCTTAGCCTAACTTCTTTCCAGATACCTCTTCCTAATACTCTTCTGTCCCCCCACATCCCCAAAATCAATTTTTTCTAGTCTTAGTCTAGTCTAGTCTATGCTTCTATGCTTCTCTAAATTACTAATTCTAAACCAGTATTTCAATATTCTCTCCATAATCTTCCCTTACCACCTTACTACCTAGTTCAACTTGGGCCACACCATTAGGCTAGGCTCTGGGTAAGCCCCAGTATTTGTTTGCAAAAGTTTCTGTGTGTCAGATTCACATTACCCCAGCCATCCTCCAAACCCAGATCTCAACTCCATAGAGCATTTTGGCCTCTACTTCTACCCCATAGACTCTCTCCAACCAATTTACTTGCATCCCTGGTATTTTATCTATGCCCTTATAGCTTTCAAGGAAAGTTCCCTTTTAGGTAATACCATCTTCTTTTGGTCACTCTATGCACTCTGACTGTTTACTCTCACCCTTAAGTAATCAAAATGTTCTTTTGTACAGTACAGATATTGTGGACAAAATAATAGACTTTCAGACACTATTATTTTTATATACATTACTGTATTGCATTATTGCATGTGCAGTTTGAGTTTTATTAACCTTATTTAAATATAATGAAAAATGACTTGGGACACTGCAAATACACCTTGAACAATGTCAACGTCAATAAAGACTATCTGTAGGCATATTATTATGTTATTGTGCTTTTTCTCGTGTATTCACTATTAAATATGATTTAAAGTGACATTAATGTTTCATTTAGTATATAGTTATAGTAATACTTGTACTTAATATATACTTTTTTGTTTCTCTTCCCTTGATAAACCTCAGGATAATGTCTAAATTTTTAGGAGAACAACGTAATTTATATTGAAAGTAAATATAACATTCATGATTGAAATTTAATTTTATACTTCAGATAAAATGCCTTTCTGATTAATGAAATTTAATTTTTTACTTCAGATAAAATGCCTTTCTGATTAAAAAAATAAAAACAAACATTTTATCCTGAAACTTACTAAACTATGGTCTGTAATTTTGGTGCTCCTCGAAATATCCTTCTTTGTTGTTGTTTTTGTAATCAGACATTTTGAGGTAACCCAAATATTATAAAACATAAGAATACTCCTCTCTAAGTATCAATTCTCTTTGTCGTCAATAATAATAATAATAATATATATATATATATATGTCTTATAATGTTTTTACTAATTACAATAGCTGAGTTAAAACAAAGCAATTATTATTAGAAATACATAGCAGTCAATATGGCCACTCACTGCTATGAATGGCCGAGGTGGTTAAAGCACAGGCTTGTGAGCAGCAGGTCTGGGGTTTGATTCCCACCTGACTGAAATTTTTTCCAGGTTTTCCTCAGTCCCCATAAATGGTAAATGCCAGTGAGGTACCCTAAACTTAGGCCTGAAATGTTTCCTTCCTTAAAAAATAATACTCCTTTTCCAATTTACCATTTCATTTCATGTATCATCAGTGTCCTGTGGTGCCTTAGTGGTAAAAATGGGCATCTTGGCAGTTTTAACTATAATATCCCAGTAAATTAACAATTAATTAGCTAAAATTTGCCATGCCAATTTAATTCATATATTATTATTTTCAAGGCAATAACAGGAAGACATTTTTTTTCTTAAGCCTCCTCCTTGTTTGATTTCCAGAGCATGCTTTCCCAATAGCTTGGCTCTGGAATTTACCACACCTGCATACTCAGCCATTATTTTTATAATTTAATCACCTGTTGCATTAGTATTCCTTCAAAAAAACTTAATTCTTGATAGAAATGCAAATCAAAATATCTGATATATAATAAAATGATTTCTTCATACCATAAGTAACAAAAAGTAATAGAAAGCATTCAGATAACTGAGTATATTCATTTAATAAGTGGTACTATTTTGCGAACTAATTTGAGAGTAAAGAGTCTGATTAATCAATCAAAATCATTTTTGCCACATGCTTTTATTTGCATACACTATAAACTTATGATGAACAGACCATAGGTTGGTGAGTTTCAGGATAAAATGTTTGCCAATTTCTTCTTCTTCCTGTTGTTGCCTTGAAAGTAATGTATGAATTAATGGCAGCTAAGTCAAGGATGTTGTGGAAAACATGCACTGTCCACAAATTATTTTCTCACCATCTGGTTCATGACATCATCTGCAAACAGAAACTAATAGTGTCTGGAAGTCATTTTCCATTATTTTGTCCATAACATCCGTACTGTACAAAAGAACATTTTTGTTTCTCTTTCCTTGATAAACCTCAGGGTAATGTATAAATTTTTAAGAGAATTGATACATAGAGAGGAGTATTCTTATGTTTTATAATATCAGACTTTTCTCTATATTTGGGTTACTTCAAAATGTCTGATTACAACAACAACAATAATAATATAAATACTGATGATGATTATGATAATATAGTCTTATAATGTTTTTACTAATTACAAAAGCTGAATTAAAACAAAGCAATTATAATTAGAAATACATAGCAGTCAACATGACCACTCATTGCAACGGATGCCCAAGGTGGTTAACACAGAACTTGTGAGCAGCAGGTCTGGGGTTTGATTCCCACCAGGACCGCCCTCCCTGACTGAGGTTTTTTTCCAGGTTTTCCTTAGTCCTCATAAATGGCAAATGCCAGGGAGGTACACCAAACTTAGGCCTTTCCCAATTTATCATTTCATGTATCATCCTGTGGTGCCTTAATAGTAAAAATGAGAATCTTGGCAATTTTAACTATAAAATCTCAGTAGATTAACAATTATTAGGTAAAATTTGCAATGCCAAATTGCTCTATGAAGCAACTTAGGAAAATCATAACATAGTAAAAGAAAGTATAATTTATGCAGCAATAGCAGTTTTAAAAAATGTAAAAGTGGTCAAAATGACTGCTCATTAAATCCAGTGTTAAAAATTGAAAAATGAACATCCAAAATCAGCCTCATGACAGTTACCTTCAAACTGTCTCAACAAAATGCAATAATGGGAGAGCTGAAGAGATGATTTATGAAAAAACATAAGTTAATGTAGACAGAATAGAAAACTTTTGGAACAGACATACTGCAGTTCAAAATATGGCGGAAAACTAATGTAAAGGAATTATACTCATTATGCTCATTAAGTCCACATATTAATCTTAACATACTGAAACAAAGTAGATAGTTTTTGCTCAATATTATGATAAGGGAATTAAACTTTGTTTCATGTTATATCCAGATACTGCACATTTTCTACCCGGCATAATGTGATAAATGTCCAATATGAAAAGTAAATCTCTAGCACTATAATGCTAAGTCTCACTCCACTAACTTTACATTGAAAACAGCTGATGAAATAGGGTAGAAAGTTTTCCAGTATGCCTCCTACAGCCATGATCTGTTGGTACTAGTGGTGTAGTGGTTACCATACTTGCATCCTAAACCCAAGATCGCAGGTTTGAACCCGGCCAGGATCGATGGATTTTTTTCAGGCATAAAAATCCTAAATGGCTTCCTTCAGAAGGGAAGTAAAGCTGTGGGTCCTGTGTTGTACATTTACAGTACGAAAAAAAAACCTGAAGTCTGAAAGAGAGGCCTCTGAGCAAAATTTGTGGCTGTTTCATGCTCTTAGTTGAATGGGACGTTGACGGCCTGAGATGTTAAAGAGCATCCATAAATAAATAAATAAATTAAAAAAGTCCTAATCTGGTTATCTTTGAACAATCTTTTGGTATTTGTGAAGGATCAGATACAAAAATTATATTCTGAGACAATGGGGCAACCGAGGAAGCCCAGAATGGTGAGAAAAACGTATATAAAGAATAATTGAAATCATAGTATGATTGAGTCAAACTAAACACACTTATTGCTCCAATTATTTATCTATAAATGTAGAAAAGTGTAAATATAAATGTAGAACTGACTGAATCAATTTTCCAGATGACGATTTGAATGAAGATTCGTGAAACATGTTCTACATTTATGGACAAGTAAGTGGAGCAATAAGAGTGTTTAGTTTGACTCAATCATAGTATGATTTCAATTATATGATTGGCTTCACTGTACAAATTCCAATTAGCATCTCAAGTTATGTACAAAGAAACCCAGATTTGTGAAAACAAAAGTCTGAGATTAAGATGGTGTACTTCCTCATAGTTTTGCAATAATATAACATGATAATTTCTAAAATGATGTTGTTAATATATTTTTTGATATGGCCCTCATCATTATGTATAAATATACAGATACATTTATTAAATGTACTACATGTACATACGGACCATAAAGGCATACAGCGTACATGAGCAAATATTCCTGTTTAACTCATTATTTTGTTTTATTTGTTTTTTTCTTTTCCTTGTATAGAACTTGTTTATAGCTGCAAAGCTACATTTTTCTTCATTTCAATGGTGCTGTGTCTTGATTTGTGATATTTCACAATTTCTCTACATGCATTAAAGAATGTGGGTTCCCTTTTTCAATTACACAATTCTTAAATTACAAAACTTTATTTCTATTTATGCATTTGTTACATAACTTTGTAAGTGGTTCAGCATTGGTATACTCATTAGGTAATAAAGCAGTGTGATCAAGCACATTTCTGGTTTAAATTTTCTTTAAAGCATCCTCCTCTATACATATGATACTTCTGGGTATTTTCTTGCTTTTTATGACTGCAATCCAATGAACAATGCTTCTTCCTTATGGAGTATTTTTTCTAGAAATGTTGATCTTCTGTTATCGTCTATACTTCTTTCAGTATGTGTACTCCATTTGGTTTGGTGGCAACAAATTAACTGTTAAATGAAAAATGTACTGAGGAAGCTGTAGACAATGGAGTGGTAATATATCCTACATTAATTTGTCAAATTGTTAACACTAACTCCACTTACTTTTTTAAAAAAACTTTGGACTAGTTTCGGGAGAGGTTCCTCCCATCATCGGCTGATGTTGACTGAATGCCGTTGTTCGAAACGGGGGATGGACGTCCGTTCACTCCTGTGGTGGTATCTTGTGGTTCTAGTAGAAACTTGCTGAGTTCATCCTGCGGCGGAAAATGAAAATTCATTAAGTTCTTCTTATTTTTTAAAATGAAAATTCTCTCCCATGTGGATAGTTCTATTGGGTTGTGAAGTTGTTTCAGTAATTTAATTTCTGGTTTTATTTCATGATTTTTGTTCCAAAAATGAGTTGCTATTGCTGATTTGTCTATCTGTATCAATCTGATGTTCCTAAAGTGTTCTTTTCTTTGAATTTATAAATTTCTTTTCGTTTTCCCAATGTAGCTCTGCTCACAATCTGCACATTTAATCTCATATATTCCTGATTTTTGCTCTGAAGGGATGGTATCTTTCATTGTGCAATGTACTAAATTTTTTATATTATATTTGTTCTTTGGGGTTAACATAATTCCATGTTCTTTGAATATCTTCATAAATTTGTTGTGGTATGTTGGGAGGTATGTGAAACTTTTGAATTTATATCTTTCTTCTGTGTTCTTAAGTGTGGAAAATTCCTTAATCAATTTTTGTCTTTTAGCTTTATTGATGATTTTTGTTACTGAGTCTGTGTTGAAACCGTAGGTTATAGCTGTCTTCATTATGTGTTGGTGTTCCATTTTGTACTCAGTTTCAGTCAATGGGATGTTGATTAATCTGTGTGCTAAACTGTGAAACTCTGCATATTTATGTGGGATGGGGTTGTAACTATCATTTTTTATGTAATTTTCGGTGTGTGTTTGATTCCTGTGAATTCCAAAGCTAAGGCTGTTTGCATTTCTTATTATTTTTAAATCTAGGAATGGGAGACATCCATTTCTCTCTTCTTCTATGGTGAACTGATTAGATTTGTGTAGTAAATTAAGGAGTTTCAATGCATCTATAGAATGTTTTTTGGTATTATTGCAAATATGTCAAGTTTACCATAGAAGAAGAGAGAAATGGATGTCTCCCATTCCTAGATTTAAAAATAATAAGAAATGCAAACAGCCTTAGCTTTGGAATTCACAGGAAACAAACACACACCGAAAATTACATAAAAAATGATAGTTACAACCCCATCCCACATAAATATGCAGAGTTTCACAGTTTAGCACACAGATTAATCAACATCCCATTGACTGAAACTGAGTACAAAATGGAACACCAACACATAATGAAGACAGCTATAACCTACGGTTTCAACACAGACTCAGTAACAAAAATCATCAATAAAGCTAAAAGACAAAAATTGATTAAGGAAGTTTCCACACTTAAGAACACAGAAGAAAGATATATATTCAAAAGTTTCACATACCTCCCAACATACCACAACAAATTTATGAAGATATTCAAAGAACATGGAATTATGTTAACCCCAAAGAACAAATATAATATAAAAAATTTAGTACATTGCACAATGAAAGATACCATCCCTTCAGAGCAAAAATCAGGAATATATGAGATTAAATGTGCAGATTGTGAGCAGAGCTACATTGGGAAAATGAAAAGAAATTTATAAATTCAAAGAAAAGAACACTTTAGGAACATCAGATTGAAACAGATAGACAAATCAGCAATAGTAACTCATTTTTGGAACAAAAATCATGAAATAAAACCAGAAATTAAATTACTGAAACAACTTCACAACCCAATAGAACTATCCACATGGGAGAGAATTTTCATTTTAAAAAATAAGAAGAACTTAATGAATTTTCATTTTCCGCCGCTGGATGAACTCAGCAAGTTTCTACTAGAACCACAAGATACCACCACAGGAGTGAACGGATGTCCATCCCCCGTTTTGAACAACGGCATTTAGTCAACATCAGCCGATGATGGGAGGAACCTCTCCCGAAAGTAGTCCAAAGTTTTAAAAAAGTAAGTGGAGTTAGTGTTAACAATTTGACACATTAATGTAGGATAAATTAACAGTTATTTCCTCAGCTATTAAGTCTTCTTCTCTCTCCATATGTTTCTTTGTTTTTTTATTAATTTATAGACTTTCCCTTTGTTGCATGTTCTTAATGGGTTATTTTTATTCTGGCTTTGTCAGTTACTTTACTATTTTTTCTTATAATATTATGTGCAAACCATTTCTGGTTTTCTTCTCTAAGCTATAATCTATTACTTCAATGACTTGCTTCTCACTACTTTCCAGACATTTACATTTCCTCTATATATTATTGATGTCATGCAGATTTTTTCCTTTACCTGCATGAGTTATGTTTCAATTTAAACAAGTTTTCTCTAAATTTTCAGGCCATGGAATTGGAATTTTTTACAGTTCTTTTAGTTCCTTGCCTGTTACAAATATTAAGTCAATGGAGTTGTGTCAATCTGTCTCTATATGCATTATTAATTCAGTCCACCAGAAGATAATCTTCTTTATAGTTGTTGCCTCAAAATTAGATCTAAGAAATTGCTATATTTCAGTATTGAAATGCTCCCATTGAAGAGTCACTACATTATTTTGTTGAAAACTTAGACTTGAATATTTGTACCCAATTATGATGAATACATAAATAAGTGAAATTTAGAGACATTTTACTGCAAGAAATAACATGTCGCAAGAATTTTTGCACTGCAATGAAATAGCAAATAATTTTGTGCTGTTTAGTTCCAATTAACATTTCTAGTTAATTTTGTAATGCTTTATTGCCTAAATATTTTTGAACATTATTCATGGGACACAGACTTGAACTTAAAAAAGAAACTTTTGTTTTAACTAATTAAATATTATAAATATAATAAAAAGATATAGACAGTTCTGCAAGTTACTGCCTATCTGGCTTTCCATAAATTCCATCACTATAGTCATTAATAGAACATATTTATATCAAGTCCTGATCCATCCATTCTTATTGTTAGTACACTCCCTCCCTAAGCAAAACTAATGATTTTATTTATGATGGGATTGCAGCCGTGATATGTTGACATTAAAACCCAAGCTTTTGGCCATCTTTGCTTTATGCCTTCTTGAGTGTATTGTTACAAAAAAGCTTCTGAGTGATCATTAATTGTAAACTTTAATACTTGTGAATGAATGGGAACAATAAGCAATCATTGCATCTGTATTACAGTTAGAGGTTTGTGCAAAGATGGCTTTAATGTCAACATCACTCAGCTGCAATCCTGTCAAGTCATCATAAATAATCAATGCCGAAAAGCTTTAAATCTTATAATGATTGTATTGTATTAAACATTCATTATTAACAATACATAATTATTAATAAACACAACTTTTGTCAAACATTGATATAAAGTATAGAATAGCAGAGTACGTTATTTTAGCAAAAAATTCATCAGGAGAAAGCTGAAAACTTTTTTGAACACTTTCAAATCAGAATGAAATCTGACAAATGCATCATTACTAATTATCAATTACAATCCAATTCATTTAATAACAGAAGTAGTGAGTGATATAAGTGTCCAACTTATAAATGATTTTTATGAAAAAAGACTTCAAGTGTGATGTTTCAACTTAAGATTCACAGAAGCTTATGGATAACTCATCAGAAATTTCATCAGATGCTAGAATAATTTTCTTTGTTGCAAATAACCTCAGCCTATAGCCTTATATTTCAACATTTTTTGACAAGTCAAGTCCTGAGTAACCAGAAATATTAAGGATAATAAACATATTATGCTTATATACATTTTTATTATTGATCATTTTGGCAATAAGCATGAACTTTTTTCAAATAAGAAAACAAAGCTCCATAAAATCCACAGTCTGCCTGCAAGATATTTCTAGTCTAATGCAACAATATCTCACACACATGCACAGAGTTAGCTCTTTGCCTGAGGTCAAAAGTACACGAAGATTCTATAAATGTAATATCCACCAAAATACAGCAGTGAGTAAGAAATTGCAAGGGGAGAAAGTTATGCAAAGTTTTCCTGTGAAATAATTTGAATACTATAACAATAATTTTTACCTAAAAGGGTCACTGAATAAGCTACACTAAATGCATGCTTCTTTTTACAGAAAAAAGAATAAACAAAATATGCAGATATCTGTTTTTTTAGACCAAATTGCTAAAACAATCAATAAACTTACCTGTTGAATTTTCTTCTCTCCTTCATGCACATCTGAGGTTGATCTCTGACGTTCATCTATTTGTGAATCCTCATTATTCTCATCCTGGTATCTCTGTCGAGGAAGTCTTGCACTGGCTGATCTAATAAACTGTCCATTTGCTCTAGGGTCACTGTATTCACTCCATCTTCGCTGTTGTTGCTGCTGAAGTTGCTGTAGATGGTGTTGCTGTTGCTGTTGTTGCTGCTGTTGTTGTTGCTGTTGCTGCTGCTGATGATGAATGTGTTGCTGCTGTAGTTGCAGGTGATACTGTTGTCTAGATGGAGATCGCACATCACTTGGCATCAAATCCGTCCGCTTTGGATGCCTAAGTACCACTCCCGCACTCTCACTATTCACACTACCCCCAGAACTGATTCCCCCCATATGCACTGTACCTGGTTGTGGAACCAAGTCTGATGTCATTATACTTGTTCCAGAGGGTGTACTGAGTCGTACTGAAGGTGTTGTAGCACGAGAAGAAGATGACTGATGATGTCGGGGATGGGTGGCCATTGGAAAGTGATGCATATAGGAAGCAGATTGGCGCATCTTCTGTGCATAACGCTCTTCTGACCAATAGTAATGATCCCCGACTGCCATGAAGGGTTCACCTGATGAGGAAGGCATTACATCAAGGCTGGATTTAGGCCGAGGGAGACGTGAGACACATATAGCATGAGGATCATGATAGGCCTTTTCATCTCCTGAGACACGGCTTATGTGGTCCCTTGTACCAGTGGCAATAGTGTATGCCCCTGCCGGATGAGGATAGGGGGAGGGCACCTGATGGTGCTGATGTCGCTTGGCATCATAGTCAAGGAAGTCTGCACTATGGGGACGGGGAGGATATCGGCTTGTTCTGGGCTCTCGTGGAGCTCTTGATATTTGCTGGAAACAAAGATTCAAATAATTTGTTATAAATGATTGTGTAGGCAGAACTTTACAGTTTTGAAGGAAGGACAGGAAGAGAGAGGGCAGGGAATATAGGAGGGAGAGAGGGAGGAAGGAAGGACATTTTACACTTAAGAAAATTGCAGATCATTTATATCATAAGCATAGAAATGCATAATCTTTCTTTTTAACATATAATCTTTCCTTATTTAGAGAAATGCATTACAAGGTTATGTGAGCATATTAAGAGTAAGAGGTAGCTTTGGTGTACAACATTTTATAATTTTTCACTGACATTCTTTTCAGTGAAACTGCCTGAAAATAGTCAGCCTATTTGGAATACACATCAATACTTATTCTTTAGATGCTGGCACACAAACTCTGGGTGAAGATTTAATTAATGTGTCATTTGCTCTTAGCCTCTGATTTTCCTTAAAACTTTAAAATATAATTAAAACTAAAAGGTGATTGGAGATATTTTGGTGTGTGAGAAGAAATTTTACAAAGAAGAACACTATTAGTGTCGTTATTTGTTAGTTGATATATAAACTCGTAGACAGTTTATTGTCCACATATATTGAAAAACTGGGTTGATAATGGAGTGCCAAAGGAAATTATTTGCATAGTATGGAGCTCAGAAACCCCTGGCAAATACTCCATTCAGTAACTGGCAAAGAAACTAGAAACTATAAAAAACAGTTGTATATTCATGAGGGAGATAATTTAAAACTGACAGAAGTAACAATGTAAAAGATGAAAAGTAGGCTCCAACCTTAAGCACAGAAGTTCTTACATAAACTGTTGTACAAGATTGAAAGCATTTTACATCCTGCCATTGACCAAGAATTTTCGAGATGATGAATGGAATTAATGAAATGATAACACACATGAGTCCAGAGAACTACTGCTTGCATCTTTTTCCATTAATGGTTCATAACACAGTGTATGTAGAACTCTTCCATTAGTTTGTTAATTACTACGATGAAGAAGAATCTAATGGCTATTTTCATCAGGTTGGTGCAACATTTCCAATGCCAAAATACCTGAATTCATTTCCTTCTTTGAAAACTGTGTCACTTCTAAAGGACTTTGTTCACTAAGATTGCCTGACCTTACCTCAGCAGATTTCCTCCTAAGAAAGAGAATGTGTATTGTACTAGACTATGGACTCTAGTGGAGATTGTAAGAAAATGTTTGTTGGGAAATTGACACTGTTAACACATTGTTAACAGCTTCGTAAATACAAATTTATACAGATATATGTCTAAGAACTGCCTATTATTGATATTAAATAAGTTAAGACTTGGTAAAGGTTGATAAGGATGGATAATATACCAGACTCCAGATATAATGCATTGTAGAAGACTCATTGCGAGACAATCATAAAATTTTACAGAATGTTATGCAGTATTTTAGAGATAATCTTTCACATTGTAAGATGGTCGCAATAAACTCTGAAATTAGGTCATGTTGATATAATGACATTTTACTGTAAACAATAGATACTGTTGATATACTTAGTTATGTTTTGTCACATTGCCTATTATTATTATTATTATTATTATTATTATTATTGTTGTTGTTGTTGTTATTATTATTATTATTAAAGTTACAAACAATAATCAGTGATTGAATAAATAAAAACATCCCATATAATAAATGCATTGTATTAAATTTTTATTCCCTGAATGAATTAATTAGCAGTTAGACAGAGTGGCAAACTCAAGAGTAATTTTTATTATGTAAGTCAAAGAACCAGGGCCTATGCACAACTCTGTATCAATGCTATCTCTGCCTTATTTCTGAGCTATGCATCTAAACAGTGAAATAAATGTATTATTTCTGTAAACTACAAAATGTATATGTAACTCTGACCTTTCTATTCCACTGATTTATATTAATGAAAATGAATAATCATTTTTCTGCACTTGCATCATTTTGCAACCTTCTTTCATCTGTAGTCTAAGAAATACTGCATTATTAATATATTACATTAATATACACAAATAATTTCAAGTAAATATCTTTAGGATATTTTATTTCATGAACAGCCTACTTATGCAAAAACCTACAGCATTTCTCAGGCATACATATGTGCAGACTACCACAACATATTTAAAAACTTAGGTTCTTCTCAATCGTTCACAAGAATCTTTACTCACAAAGCTCGTGAAAGTATGAAAAACTGATTTGTAACAGAAGCGACTTTCATGACAAAATATGTAACAGCAGATCAACTGAATGGCAATATGCAGAGTGAGTCTTCTCATCCTGCAGATTTGGAAGTTATACAATCCCAGCATTTCACAGACTATCCCATAAACACTGTGCCCTGCATTATATCAATTTCAGCAGAATTGGCTGCTATGTGCCTCTCAGCTTGTTGTGACTTGCACTGCATTGTGAGTTGCTGGGTTTTACTGGTAAAGGTCCAGAGTTTGTCTCTTGGCACAGCAGAGAGAAATATAATGTTTATTCTATGATATTTAGTCATGTAAAAATCCTAATTATATACATTTCAATTAAATAAAAAATTACTATAAGTTCTGCTTTATTGAACATAATAAGTAAATGCAAATAACTTTACATTAGTATAAAATGGTAAACATAAGGCATTGAATGATATTTTACCCTTTCTAGATATTCATACACACAAAAGAAAGACAAAAAATAGGAAAAGTTTTGGAGCAATATGTACATGGTAGAAAAAGATAAACTCCCTTATAGAACAGTCTGGTGAATGGAATGGGTAACAAGAAAGCACCTGCATTTCCCGTCGACAGTAAAATGCAGGCTTACTAGTTACCAATCCACAGTATGAGTAGGTTCAGTTGGTATACATATACAGTATGTTAATAAACAACACTGAAATATAGACAAGCTATTTGTGACAGGGAATCTAGAGTCAAAGATTTAAAATTGAGGGCTTATTTTACTTAAAGCATCTCAATTCAAGCAAACATCTGTAAACAGCAATAATCATTTATGATATCCTACATTAATGTGTCACATTGTTAACACTAACTCCACTTACTTTTTTAAAACTTTGGACTAGTTTTGGGAGAGGTTCCTCCCATCATCAGGTGCTGTTGACTGAATGCCGTTGTTCAAAACATGGGATGGACGCCCGTTTCTCCTGTGGTGATGATGGGAGGAACCTCTCCCGAAACTAGTCCAAAGTTTTAAAAAAGTAAGTGGAGTTAGTGTTAACAATTTGACACATTAATGTAGAATATATTACCACTCCATTGTCTACAGCTTTGTAAGTACATTTTTTACTTAATCATTTATGGAGTCACACTATTTAAAACACTCTTTCTGGATTCACTTACTAAATATTCAAGACACATTTTGTAGACTTTGCTCACATTATCAGCTGTTAAATGACTTTTGGATCATTAATTAAGATTGAACTGGTAGATGTATGACTTGCAATCATCTTTGTTTCAGGGTTATCAAAGATACATTTTTATGTAAATCCTTTAACATTTGTTTAATTTGTTGCTGACTGTTTTTAATAACTTGATCCTCATTTCTATCTCAAGGTTTTCATTTCAAAAATGTCTTGCCACACCTGATATTTCTATATGCTTGTAACAGATGTTTCTCCAATGTTCCTTCAACCTTATGCCAATATTTCTCTGTTTTTCCTTAGTACATTTTTTCATGATTCCAACAATTAATCTGGTAAACTCTAGATTATCTTTCCTTGAGTCTAGAAACTGTTTTATTTAAATTTAATAAATTTTTCACATGGTATCAATTTTGAGGTGCTAAGGTGATATTACAACACCTAATGAATTTTGATGTCCCAGAAGCAGACAGCTCTTTATTCAAGTTTATTGCAAGACCACCATAGTCAATTCATATACCTATTAACTCAACTTCAATGAATGATCCAGCAGTCATTTAAAAGCTGAGAATGTGGACAAAGATTCACAAAATATGTCCTGAGTAAATCTCCAGCAAGTGAAGCCATAAAGAGTGTTTTTAAATAGTTTGATTGACAAGAGATTATTAATGCAAGCTTCCTTTGTTAGTCCAAATTTAAATAATATTGAAACCTATCACAGGTTTAAATGTAGTATGATCTGGATAGCTTCCATTAGCTGCACATCACAGCTCTTACAGCACATTTTCTTCTTCCCCACAAATCAGGTGTATGTCAGCAAGTTCAAAAAAAATGTAGCCACTCTCCATTCCCTTCCATTTGTAATTTATTTGATGAACAATTTTGTCTTATATTTTTTGATTACAAAACGAACAACTGTTGCATAAAACAACTGGCAGACATCTCAAAACATTCAGAAAAAAATAGATTGTGACTTTGTTTCTAACAACTGAATTCAATTTGCACATCAATACATTGGTATACAATCATGTCTTTAGCCTGAAATTTTGCAGATTAATTTAATGTTGAATTGTAAAAATTGCTGTTCATTGGTTATAACCATTACATTTAAGTTATTAAGTAGGTGTGAAGCCATTCTAAATACAAATTTTACCCTATTTAACTTTATTATGAACTTTCTGAGCACCAAATTGCAATTACTTAAACAGTCCAAACTTCAACTTTTTACATCTGTTTTTCTAGCTCAAATTGCTTGTCTAACAGCTCTCTCTCTCTTGTCTATCTCTCTATCTATCTTTCCAGATATTATTTTACACAAAGAAAGACATAAAATAGAAAAAGTAAAACTCTTTTGCTTTCTTTTGCATGTTCAAGTATATGGTTTAGTAGCATGTCTTTGACCGCAGCAAATATTAAATTTGACACCCTGACAGGATCTTGGAGAAGTCTGGGGCATTAACATTTGTCTGTATTATTATTACTGGTAGGTATTATTATTATTATTATTATTATTATTGCTGTTGTTGTTGTTGTTGTTGTTGTTGTTGTTGTTGTTGGTGGTGGGGTGGTGGTGGTGGTGCTGCTGCTGGGTGATGGGGTGTGGGTGATGGTGGTATAGGAAATTAAGAAATAAAGCAGTAATTTACTACACTGTACACTGCTTATCTCCAAAATCTGGCACAGGTACATTGTAATATACAGAATCCTTCAGGATCATGGAAGTGGCAAAGATATCTAGCATTCTTTGAAGCAAAAGTTTCCACTGCTTCCCTCACGTCAATTCTTCGTATTCTCTCATGCTTGATACTTTACTGAGTCTAATTAATCTTATGACATGGTAAATAAATGTTTTTATTAGTTTTAATTTTGAAAAGGATCGCTTAGCTGATTCAATAGTTAAAGGTAGAGAAAGAAATAAAGTGAACACAGTGCAAACGTCTGGTATGCTTGATGTGAAGCATAATTTTTGATTAGCAAGAGGTGTGCTAATTCTGAAAAAGCCACATTTCATCTTTTATCTCATTTTGATGCACTTTTGCAGCACTGTAAATGAAATGAGAAATCTTCTGTTACGTCTTCAATTTATTGCATTGATAAATATTGTGCTTTACTACAAAATTCTTCATCTTTTGCAGTAGACAAAAACTGTGGGGTCAGTACACTGAACATATGTCTTAAACATTTCAGAAATTGAAGCAAATTTTCATTTTATTAACAATGATATCTAATACTATGTGAAATACATTTGCTTGAAAATACTTTTCAGGATCTGAAATAGTTCATCTTGAGCCAGTTCATCAAAACGCCTCTTAGCTTCGCAAAATCTCTTGTTTTCAAATTTGGCATCAACTTCCCATTGTTTTGCAAGAGAAATGCTGGACAACAGTGTTTCCTGGAAAATTTTACTGTAGTCATTTAGCAAATATATAGCGGTTTGGAGTAATACAGCTGTGGAAAGATTAAGGCCGTTAAATAGCAGTAATTTTGATGCCAAATTAACAGCTTCAAGTATTTTGGAATGTAGGACAATTTGAAAAACAAATTCAATAGTTTCCATTTGTACTGCAAAATATAAAAAAGTGTCACTATGAAATTGTATCTTCCAACTCCAAACTAAATACAAAAGATGTAAGCACAAACCCAAATTCATATATCACTAATAAATTTAATTATGAAAGCAAAGCATTCTGTTTTTCTTTCCTACCAATCCTTCAAACAGAATTACTTATATGAATAAGATATTTATTTCAAGGAATATTATCCCCCTCAAAAACAAATAATTGTTTGTACTTAATAGATTTTCAAATTCATAGTTTGATTTTATTACACGGCATAAATTTTGGTCTTTCAGGTACCTAGAATTTGTAAAGTGAATATATTTTTTGCAAAACATACCTGCTTTATGTGAAGAAATCACATAAGCACCACATATGTCAATATTTGGGGCAATTACCAAACTATCTTTTTCTTATAGTATATAAGTGATCATAGCATGGTATTACAATGATGGCTGCATCTTGATGCATGGGTTTGCCATTAAGAGCAGATTGGGAGTTTTAAACTCAACCAACCCCAATCTGCAGAGCACACAATACCCACAGGCACCATATCAATTTCGATAGATGTAGACCATAACCTATTTTGACAATTTCTTCTGGAGAACCATAAAGGAAAGCATAGAAATATACAAGGATAACATGAATCAGCCAGGTGGCAGACAATTAAACCTGATCTGGCAGTTGATACTAACCAATTGCACTGCCAATAGGAACAAAGGTGGGCTGTTCACTACCACCTCCTGCATCCCAGATGGCCTATGAATTGCAGTTGTATAGCTACTGACAGCACATATGTTATTGTATGGGCCTTGGCAACCAACCAGAAAATTTAATACATGTATTTTCTAAAAATGTAAATGAGAATATGTAGCTGTAAGTCAATTCTTTTGAACCAGTAATCAGCAACATTTTTATCTGTTAATAAAAACCTGAAACCTGACAGTACATATGGCTCAAGAAGTAGTTTATCAGAAAATGGGCAAAACATCAGCCCTGACTGGAAGACGTGGCTATGATAGGCTCTGCCTGTGGAATCTTATGTATTCACAAGTGATGTATTGGGTTTTTTTGAAAAGAAGAATAAATTTGAAAATTACTGCAATATAAGTTTCAATCATTCATATTATAGCTGGTAATGAGCAGCTTTTCAATTAATCCTAAAGGTAAAACATCACTCTGCTAATACCATACCTGCTGCTGTGTTGGTGGTAGTGGTGGTGGCTGTTGCTGCTGTTGCTGTTGTTGCTTTTGCTGCTGTTGCTGCTGTTGCTGCTGAACACTTTGGTGGTGATGGTGATGATGATGGTGATGATGATGGTGTGATTGATACATTGCAGGTGGTGCAACCAACTGTGACTCTTGCTGACCAGCAGATACACTAGGCGGTAAAGGTGGAATTCTTCCATATGTGTAGTTCTGTTGAGAATACTGGTGTGGTGGAGGCAATGGCCGGTTCTCCTGAGGTGGCAAGGGCTGCTTATGATGTATTGAAATGACAGGACCTGCTCCCCTTATGTATGAAACCTGGTTTGTTGCCCCATATCCCCCCTCCATTTGAGAATTGCTATTATTATATACATCTTCATAGTCACTCGCTTTAGGCCCTCCCCCAGGCTTTGGTATCCCAGGAGTAGCTGAACTTGAACGTCCATAGGTATCCGGGGTCCTTCTCTCCACGTTCGTTGCCGTTGCCGTTTGCACTGTTTGTAAAGTTTGTCCTGACTGGTAATAACGAGCTGGTTGCTGGGGTTGGGCAACACGAGAGATAAACCCAGGGGTATCTAGATCAAGTGAGGGTGTCCTTTTACCGCTGGGCTCATCAGAACGCCTATCTGGAGAACGTTCTGGGGAAGACGTGTCGTGATCAGTTAGCCGCCGGGGCTTGGGGGGCGCATTGGCGTAAAGAGGTTGCAGGGGAGCAGATCCCAATCCCCAGCCATTGGAAGCGACGGCCGAGTCGTGGCTGGTGTTCAGCTCCTTCTTCATGGCGGAAGAAGATCCCTCTTGCTCGCTTGCGTTGACTCCTGCCGGTCGTGCGGGATGCCGATAACCATGGAAGCCCGAGTCGCTGTCCTCCACGCTCTGATTTAGTAAAGAGGAAATTGAGGATACGCTCGGGCGTCCTGCCCGATGGTCGTCCCAACTGCAAAAGGGAGGACAAGATAGCATTAGAGCAGTAACATAGCAGTGTTTAAAACATTCAATACCATTGTGGTACGTACGAGGGAGGTCCATAAGTTTCCGAATTCCCCGATAGGATTATCATCTTCACAAAAACACTTATATGGTGTCACACCTTATCTGTTAAGTAAATAATTGCTGCTGTAACTTCCGCTCAGCTATGTTCAGTTTTTCAGATATAGTTGCATAACGAAGGCTATGTGTAGAAGATTGTGACATGTATCGAACTGTTATTAAGTCCTTCAAAAAAGAAGGACGTACTCCAAATGAAACAAAACAGCAATTGGACGATGTATTTGGGGAAGCATTCCCCTTATATTCTACCGTAAAAGAATGGGTCAAGCGTTTTCGAATGGGTCGAGAAAGCATTGAAGACGAAGAGCATGCAAGTCGGCCCTTGGAGGTGTTCACTCCTGAAAACATCGCTCTTGTGGAAGGAGAATTTATGGAAGACCGGTGGCTCAGAGTTACAGAAATAGCAGCAAGGTTGGGCCTTTCTAAAACAACAGTCCTTCGAATTATTCATGAACATTTAAACATGAATAAGGTTAATGCAAGATGGGGCAACGAATCATCTGTTGTCACGCATTTTTGGAGCTCTGCCGCGGTAACGAGAGAGAGAGAAAAGTTCTGCAAACCATTGTTACAGGGGATGAAACTATGGTTCTCTATTATGATCCCTTGTCCAAAAGAGAATCAATGGAGTTCCGTAAACCTGGCGAAGCACCGCCTCTAAAGGCCAAGATCACTCAGTCAACCAAGAAGATCATGACCACAATCTTTTGGTACTGTGAAGGAATACTCTTCATTGACTTCAAGGAGATAAACACAATGGGGAGTACTATGCTGGCCTACTGTACAGACTACGTGCTTCCATCAAAGAGGAAATGCAAAGAAAGCCGAGCGATGATGTGCGCGTTCTTCACAACGGACTTGCACACACAGCTCTTGTTGCAAACCAAGGTGTGACGAAATGTGGTATCAAGCAGATCGACCATCTAGCTACAACTCAGATCTAGCTGCCAGTGACTATTTATTTTTCTCAAAATTCAAGAAAGACCTTCGAGGATGGAAATTTAAATGTGACGAAGAAGTGATGGGTGCTGTTTATGCTCATTTTGCAAACTAGACTTCTGACTATTGGGGGGGGGGGGGGGTTGATATATTAATTCAAAGATGCGAGAAGTGCAATAAAGGGTAATTATATTGAAAAGTGAAATATAGTTTTATATCTTTATCATATCTAGAAAACGGTGAG
The DNA here is from genome assembly GCA_030762175.1 of Metallyticus violacea. NCBI lineage: Eukaryota > Metazoa > Arthropoda > Insecta > Mantodea > Metallyticidae > Metallyticus > Metallyticus violacea. The sequence continues at coordinate 91,109,169 of CM060831.1, read as the reverse complement.
GTCGGAAACTTATGAACTTACCCTCGTATAACCCATTAGAAATAAATTTCAAACTGTTTAAAGAAGCGCGGCTATGCTTATAGCGTTTATGTTTTCTCATCTTCATCTTTGTCATCGTCGTAGTAGAACGGCATCCCCCCCCCTAACAGGTGGACTCTTTATTTATTTATTTTCATCCTATGATCAATATAACTGAACTAGACACCATACAACAGCATGCTATTCTAAATATTTTCTGCCTGAGATGTCCTTAAGATAGAAATTACTACGGTAGATTTAAGTATCATCCTTTAGAGAGCGCGTTTAAAGTTTCAGACGCAACAAAACTGATAAAACTGAAATTGAACTGGGATAAAGTATTTTGTTTTGCAGAGTTTAATCCGAACAGAAATAAAAAGATTCCACAGTAAAGTTTCTTCCACTTGTAACAGTTTTTGACGGTTAAAATGGGGGTTGCTGAATTTAAGCGGGGTCGTACATCTATTCAAGATGATGAGCGCTCAGGGCGTCCTAAAACTGCTACAACCGACGAGATTGTGATAAAAATTTACAGTGCCATACTCAATGAACGCCGATAAAAGGCACGTGAAATGGCTGACATTGCAAACACCTCGATAGGCTGTGTCTACTGTTTTACAAGAAGTTTTGCGTATGAAAAAGCTTTCCGCTCGATGGTGTTAACAATAGACCTAAAAAGCACTTGAATGGATATCTCGCAAGAGTTTTTAAACGGAATTCCAGTAAGTATCTCAGACGTTTCATAACAGTAAGCGAAACATGGGTTATCACTACACGCCAGAGACGAAGGAGCAGTCCCAACAGTAGGTAGCAACAGGTGAAAGTGCACCAAAGAAATCAAAAACGGTTCCATCTGCAGGAAAACTCACGGCTATTGTTTACTGGGGATTCTCGTGATGTGGTGCTCGTAGACTACCTCCAGTAGGACACCGGAGGCTTCACTACCAGACCAACTTGAAGGATGCTCTTTAGGCTAAACGTCGTCCACACCTTCGGAAAAATAAAGTTCTCTTTCATCACAATAATGCGCCTTCACACACACCTGGCACTGTCGTTGCGAAATTGCTTCGCTTCCAAGTGCCTCCACATTTGCCATGTTAGCCTGATTTGGCTCCCAACGATTGCTTTTGTCAGGCTTGTATATAGTAAAAATTCAGGCTACCTCCATGTTAAACGCCCTGGAAGATCCTCCAGCTTCCTTAGACTGACTTGATTTTGTTTCCCAAAATTCAGACAGAATCTGCCTTTTTCGTATCCATGTTGAAATACTTCAGCCAATTGAAAAGCAAGATGGCGTAATTCAGTTATGGACATGCCATAAAATATTTGTGACTTCAGTAACAGGTGGTCTGTTGTTTTCTTTTCTTTCTATGGGTAAAATAAGTTTCATTCCTAAACATAGTTTTTCTAATTCGTTTGCAGTACATTTAGGTTTGCTCCGTAGTGCTGATCTAGAAACACTGAACATAAACGAAGCTTTCTCAATAGCAGTATAATTATATGTCGCTGTGTTAGCTCTCCTCAACCACACTAAGCTTTGTCTGTTGATCTGTTTCGAGTTACTTTTTATCCACATTTGATTAACGCGTGACATTTAAAGGATTTTTTAATCTAATATCTGACAAGATGCGCAACAAAAAAACAATGGGGGCTATACCATCATCCTAGCACTTCATTACCCATTATTGTTTTCAATGGCCACTTTAATCTAAATGTCCACATGCTAATATAAAACTACAGCTTCAAATATTCACCAACAACAATACTATTATAATATATTACATATCTTTAGCTTTTAGAAAAATATTTGATTGTACTTACAAATATTGAAATGTTATTTAGATTTTAGATGAAAATAAACTTTACTTTAAATGGTAACACCAGACACACTCTTGCTATCTGACACAGTAATGACCAAAGACCGGAAATTGAGGCATTTCTTTTGATTAAAACAGACAGGCAAAATGCACTTAAAATATTTAAAATATGCAGTAACATAATTAAAGTATGCATTTATTAGAAGTGAATAACAAAGCATAATATCACTCATTATTAATAATAGATATTTAATTTACTTAATATCCTCATCACATAATTAAAGTACTTAAGCTTACTTTTCTTGGTTACAAGGAACAATAGATATTTTCTCAAGATATCAACTGTCATAGTCAGCCGCTTGTCAGAGAGAACAATTTGCATCATGGAAAAAGAACGCTCTATTTCCACTGACATGATTGGAGTATATTTAAAACAGGTAATTTGGGAAGGACTCATACCAGTTACAACAGAACATTCACCTTTAAGGATATTATGGAAATGTTGATCAAAACAAAGTAAAATAATTTAGAACAGTCCTGGAGAATGAGCAAAAGATACGCAATGATTTCTGGTCGAGTTCATTTTCTGTTTATGCATTTATAGGGGAATCAGGTTGGTATCTCTCTTACTTTCGTACTGAACACACTGTAGGAACGGTTTATTGCACAGCTGTAACGTTCAAATCTTTCTTGCTTGCAAATGTTTGTTACATTTATGCAGCTGAGAAGTTACACACCCCACAAATTTTCTAGACTTATCTAGCGCAGAACGATACAAGGTCATTCGCCAGCACTATTCAAAACTACAGTGCTCCCCTCAACTTACCTATTTCCTGGTATTCATATGCCCTAAGTAACCGTGCGTTCCTTTCACTAATGAGGGTCTACTACTTAAAGAGCTTAAATGAATGGGTTGAGAAGTTTTTGCTTGAAAAGAAATAAACGTATAACAAGATTCTCAATAATTGCATGGTCCACCCGAACAACGTTGTAACCAACAAAACTAAAATGTAGAGGAGATGAATAAAAACCAAAAAAGGTTTATTGCCTTGTATAATTAAACCGTACATACTTATTGTTAGAAAAGTTAATACTCATAAACAACTTTTTCAGTACTCATTATTTTGTAAACACAAAAACTGCATTTTCAAACATTGTTTAGAAAAGGTATAGTAACAAAGTTGTGACAACAACATTAACATTATTTTGATCAGACAGTTATTATAACAGTTAAATTGCAATGATAACAGATAATGAATTAATATTACATTATATTTAGCAAAATATTTCATTCCAGGCAAAAATTTCACAAAAAACACGACAAAGAATTATGTTACCAACATAAACTCTATTAAAAACGATGCTAATAAAAGTGAGATAGCATATTTTAATTTACTGGTTAGTCAAATACTCATAGAATTTTCTGAACTCAACGAATATAAGAGGATAGGTCCAAATTTTCCAGCCTAACCATTTTCTAGGCATGATAAACATAAAAACTATGTTTCACTTTTCAATATAGTTACCCATTATTGCAATACACTTCTAACATCTTTGAATTAACGTTTCACATACACCCCCTCCCGTATAAATAGTCAGAAAGATTGTCTGCAAAATGGGCATAGACAGCATTCATCACTTCTTCGCTACATTTAAATTTCCTTCCTCGAAAGTCCTTCTTGAGTTTTGAGGAGAGGAAATAGTCCTTGGGAGCTAGAGCTGGGCTATAGGGTGGATGATCGGTCTGCTTGAAATCACATTTCTTCACAGCTTCCTTTGCAACAAGAGCTGGGTGCATAGGCGCTTTGTCGTGAAGAAAGCGCATACCACCACTTTGATGGAAGCACTTAGTCTGTGCAGTAGGCTAGAATTGTACTCTCCATTTACTGTGTTGTTTCTCTCCTTGAAGTCAATGAAGAGTATTCCTTCACAGTGCTAAAAGATTATGGCCATGATCTTATTGGTTGTCTAAGTGACCTTGTCGGTCCTGGTGGTGTAGTGGTAACCATACTTGCCTTCTAAACCCAAGATCGCGGGTTCAAACCCGGCCAGGATCGATCAGTTTTTTCGGGCGTAAAAATCCTAAATCCTTCGGACCTGACTAGTTGCTACTTTTGGACCGAGGAAAGAAGTCTAGGCACCCATCTTGCACTAACCTTATTAACGTTTAAATGTTCATGAATAATTCGAAGGACTGTTGCTTTAGAAAGGCCCAACCTTGCTGCTATGAGCCGCCGGTCTTTCACAATTTCTCCTTCCACAAGAGCGATGTTTTCAGGAGTGAGCACCTCCAAAGGCCGACCTGCACACTCTTCGTCTTCAATGCTTTCTATACCCATTCGAAAAAGTTTGGCCCATTCTTTTACGGTAGAATATGAGGGGGATGCTTCCCCAAAAACACCGTTCAATCGCTGTTTAATTTCATTTGAGGTAAGTTATATATATATATGAAAATCAATAAGTACCATCAATTAAGGAAAATAACTTCAATAATACAAATGAACCACAGGCCTTGACAACTATGTAGTGATTTTTCATTGGTAAATTTGGATGTTATTTTTTATCATTTTGAATAATAAGTATCATTACAGATATTACTGGGGAATTTTCATTTTCAGCAAAATAAAAAATTCAAGTTTATCTTTCACTCACAGTCTTTAATAAACCATTGTTTTTCTTTTTTAATAAAATATCGATAATCTTGAATCTTGACAGCATCCTCCGAAAGTCCTAAGTAGCCCCCACATGCGAAATAGTCCCAAAAAGGAAGGCATCGGTTAAAATTACACGATCCTATCTTTTGTAGTAAGTTAATAAAATACAAAAGCAATTTAATTCTATACAAAGCTTTCATTTTACTATTTACCTACACGGATTATGGCCTGGGCCAGTGCTCTCCAATAACATCAGATGTGGAATGAGCAGCAGCGGTATTATACTGTCTGTATGGTTAAGTGATGTCTGTTTCAGAAAAATAACAAGTGACCCGCTCCTTACCACAAAGGTTACGGAGAACTCGGCTAAAGGTCAACGACCGAAAGTGTAAACAATAAGGCAGCCACTATCTAGCTATGGATGCAGGAGCACCAAAATAAAAAAATTAGAAGCATTAGTTGGTGCGAACCAAAACACCGAAAACATAGGTATAAACTTCAACAACACTATCAACATAATTAAAAATAAAATATTATAAAGTGCCTTACAGCGCAAGAACTATTAAAACCACTAATACCCACACGCAAGATAAACGTAACCTATTGTATCCCTTAAGGGCAAAGGTCTCTTTAACAAGCAGAGAAAGCTCGCTAACGTGGCGAGCTATTCCACGCTAGTTGTTCGTACGCTGTTTAAGACACTCTGATTGATTTGTTCTTTGGTTACTCCATTTCTCACTGCTCTAGCCGCATCTCGAGAGATATTTCCATTTTTCTCTTCGTCTTGCTACTTTTGACCTGCATGTTCCTTGAAGAGGTGTGTACATCTTCTTCTGCGTCTGCTTTGTGTCCGGGGGTCCCACATGGAGATCTTGTAAGTCTGTCTATTGTCCTGCATTCTTGCGACGTGGCCGCCCCATTGCCATTTGCTTCTGGTAGCTATTTGTGCGATGTCTGTTGTCTGAGATAACTGATTTATTAATAATATAAGTATTTTGTCCTTCTAAGTTATTCCTAGGATCTTGTGTTGCATTTTTCTTTGGCACATTTGAGTTTTGTTCTTTTGTTTTTCTGTTATTGACCATGTTTGGCACCCATATAGTAATACAGGATATATACAGGTTTCGGGGAACTGGAATCTGATTTTCTTAGTTAGTGTTTGACCTAACAATATAAACTGCAGGGCCCAAAATGCTCTCCAAATTAAAGATATTCTTCTTTGTATTTCTTTTTCCATTTATCTGTTATCCTAGTTATGTATATTCGCTCACATATGTCAGGACTGTTCATCTATTTTTAATGGTGTTTCAGGCTCATTTGAAATTAGCTGTGTCTTCAGTTTGTTTAGTGACAGCCCTGCATGTTTGCTACGCTCACATAGTTTGTAGTGTTTTCGGTGTTTTGGCGAATAAGACCACACCGTCGGCCAATCTTAGATTTGTTTGCCGATTATGTTGATTCCGAAATTATTATGCCAGTTTATTTTCCTGAATATATGCTTCATTACACAAGTAAAGCAAGTAAAGAGTTTGGGAAATGTTGGATCCCTTGGCGAATTCCTCTTTCTAGTCGGAATGGTTGTCCTTCTTATGTTTTTACTTTAGCGAAACCTAGTAAATTTACACATATATATATACACATATATATGTGTGTGTGTGTATATATATACATATATAACAAGGCCATTATTTCTAGTGGAAAGAACCACCGACTATTGTATGGGCCCTAACAAACTGAAAAAACAATTTTGTAAATATTTAAATTATAATGTCTGTAAATTTTGTAGCCCATAAGCCGGGCCCGATGTACCGGCGGTTTGGCAACATATTCATATAGTGAATAAAAACCTGTTTGACAGTGCACACATCCCAAGAAGAAACTCTTTAAAAGAGGGGCGAAACCTCAAGACGCACTCTTACTGGAAGATTTATTTTATAACAATAATATAATTATAACTAGAAGTTTCTTTCGGGCTTGGAAGCCGTGGTCTGTTGGAGCTAAGGAGTCCAAACGTTTCGTCCGCACCTCCGGAGGACATCTTCGGTGGCGTGGTCTGAGTCTTTTGGGAGACTGTCGATCCGGAAGAAATTTCTAGTTATAAGTCTGACTCCGGCCGTGAAAGCTTCCGACTACCCACAATAATATAATTACAACAGAATTCAGACTACAAAGAAACAAGATGCTAAACGGTGATAAAGCCTAAGCGAAACCTGTCTAAGAAAATATTTAGAAACCATAAATTAATATTTTAGCAAACTCCATACCTGCCGCCCTCTTGTAGGATGGAGGCGAGACTAAGTGCGTTCATCCACTGAACCATTAGCTCGCGGGTGTCAGCCGCAAAATAATAAGTGCGCATGTTGGTGTGCTCCGCCTTGAAGGCAAACTTGCGGTAAACACGGTCCTCTGACGGGGAGCATGGCGATATCTTGTACGATGGTAACAGGATCGAGCCCAGCAGCTTTTCTTCTTCAGGTCCTGAAACACCGGCACACATTAAAGGCATTTTCATTAAACACATTTTCCAAAGATTAAATGAAATTAGTCCAGGTCCAAGGACATTCGTCCAAAAAACCAGTTTGAAGCGGAAAATATCCGAATTAAGGCCCTAAACACTCATTGATAGCAATTGTTTAGTTATAAAAGTTTAATAAATTCACTTTCATATGTTTGTATATTAAGTAAAAGCTATATTAATCAATATAAAGCCACAAACATTTAATAGCTATTAAGTTATATTAATTTAAGAAATCCATTTACGTATGTTATTACGTAAGATAAAGGCTATAATATTCGATTTAAAGCTCCAAACATTCATTGATAATTTGTTTTTAATCATATAAATTTAATAAGTTAATTTGCACATGTTTTTATGTTAAGTAAGGACTTTAATTTTCAATTTAAATAACAAATATTCGTTGGTAATACGATTTAAATCGTATAAATCTAGTAAGCTAATTTGTATAGATTTCATGCAGATAAGGACTATTACAATGTATGTCTTAAGGTTTGTTTGTTAGCCTTTATGACAATACATGTAACGGTTTAAAGGAGCACATACACAGCCAAGAATATGAAAAGATTAAAACTATATATAAGAAAATTGCAATACTACGTGAATCAACCAATGGCAAGCGTAACAACATTAATAATGTGTACCAAGAATGAAACTCGAGACAGACAGCTTTATTGCGACTAAATAGAAATGAATGAATTTCATTCGCTTAGTATACGTATGTTGAAAATATAATGCATTGTAATAAGTGACGGTTTTTATTTCAAAAATATTGGTTATGCTTTGCATTTCGTAGGGAGAAGTTGTGCTTTATATTCCATAAGAAGAAATTTTGTTTAGTACTGCGCAAAGAGAAGCTGCATTTATCATTACATAAAGATAAGAGGCGATTTATTTTTCATGGGAAGAAGTTACAAATGATTAATTGTGGTGAACAATAACAGTCACGAGTTCGAATTAGTATCCGTATAGGAAAATAGTATACGAGTTACAACAGACAAAGACAAAATAGGGCGTGTTAAATATATATTAATGATAAAGAGAATTTACGGAGTATCAAATAAAATCAAATAGACTACCGTCGGAAAGGAATATAGGCATTAAAGCACAGTTTCGGGAGAGACATATAAATTCCGTTATGTCTGTCTCATATTCAGTCTATATCTAATAATATTCTCTGATATTTTAATCAGAAAAGTGTACTGTTGTGTTTTAATGGCAAGACACGAATAAATTTAGATAACTATCCATTGTGATTTTGTTATGTCTAAAGTCACATTCCTTTCACCCAAGAAGCATTAAACTGAAAAATGCAGCTATAATACCAAACAGTGAGCTAGCTGTGCATATCGTGGTGGTAGTTGGGAACGACGTCTACGACGACACGCCTTGATACCGCTGCAAATTTGGCACCAACGTCTACGGCGTCGACATTAAATACCGCCACAAGTTTTACAAAATATTTTGGATAAGATACATAAACATCGCGAAATAATTACTTAACGAAATTCTTCTCATTTTTAAGTTACACTGTTCGATAATATATCGCGCGTTCCCCTAGAATGGACCTATTTTCTAACTGCTGCTAAACGGTAACGGTTAAAGATAAAATGAAACAGAAGGGGCCATCCGAAAGGCAAACTCATCAATTTTTTTTTTTTTTTGATTAAACATGTTCGGGACAGCCCTATACACAATGTTTAGTGTACATTGTAACAAAATAAAGTAATGGACCATTTTTCTTCATGGAAAAATCAATCACTGGCATTATGTACATGTTGAAACAGTTCTTTTTACCTCAAATCCAACTCCTAGAGCCTAACGTTCATTTTCAGCAAGGACCATCCCCCCCTATTGGTACAGAAATGTTTTCAGTATCCTAGAGGAGACCTTTCCCGGCCTTTGGATTAGTAGAGGAGGACCAATCGTGTGGTCCCCAAGGTGCCCTGGGCTTACCCCCTTGGATTTTTACCTTTGGGGATACATAAAGGACAAGGCAACCCCAATCAGATACCTTCTGGATCTTCAGGAGCGCATCATTGCAATCATCGCCAGCGTGACTCAAAGCATGTTGCAACGTACATAACAGGAAATTATCTATCGCCTTGATGTCGTCACTGTAACTGCTGCGGCACACATAGAGATGTGATGATTTGTTTCAACAAAATGTAAAGTATATCCTGTGATTAAAAACTTAGTGAGTTTTCCTTTCGTGTGACACTTTGTGCTTTATTATACTTTTAACAGTTAACGTTTTACAGTAATTTGAAATCAGATCCATTCAAGAGGAACACCATGTATTTATTAGAACATTTAACACTGACTGACAATATATATTTTCTAATGTCGTATTTATTTTTATAGGTGCACATTGACTTGTTTATTTAATTCATTTGTAGTCTGCTACTTTTTAAGTGGATTGTTTCAGAAATTTTGTATATGGTAACACAACTTGCAAATGCGTTTCTCGTCTGTTGTATCTTATTTTTGTGTTGTTTTCCATTATTATATTTTATCTAACTCTCTCTCCTATTGCTCCGTTTCATCGTTACATCACCCTTTCGGACAAAGATATTGAAACCGATGTATGTCGAAGTCCCCTTAAAGTCCCCTATCGTCAGATAACCTACTCAGCCACCAATTTATTTGATCCTGTCCAAAGAAAACAAAATATTGATCTTATATATGTTTCTTTATTTTCCATATTATATCATATCGTTTTTTTATATTATATCCGTGCAAATTTCACATTTATATCTTATGTTAGTCAATTTTTTCAACACTAATTATATTCTTTGTTTGAGAATCTAATTGACATTTATCAATATAACATTTACCCTACCAATTCATTACTTTGACATCGTTAACCAATAGTAATAATAATATCAGTAGTAGTATTAGTATTATAACATTTTTAATGTGTTTTACTTTACTTCTTCTTTATCGTACTTTACTTCCTCTCTGCTTCTGCTTCTTCTTCTTCTTCTTCTTCTTCTTCTTCTCCTCCTCCTCTATCACCATACGCTTTTTCCACAATCATTTTACCCTTCTCTCATTCTGTATATAAAATACTGTTTTATATCATATTAAAAGTTTCCATTCGCTATTCCAGTACACTTTACACTTCTCTATTGCATTTGTTTATTGATTTTTTATATTCACATTATTACAAGTTTGAAACATTTTTACAATTTCCACCTCACTTCACTCCAATTCACCCCTATCTACTACTTCAATATATTATACCGCTCTCAATCTTTATTATACTTCTCCTCCATTCTTCCTAAACAAGCTCCTCTAACTCCCATCCTCTGCATCTTCACCAAGACCCCAACAACTCCTTCAGTTCCTGCTTCTCCTGCTGCCTCATCATATTCTTTCCCTCTTCCTCTTCTTCTCACCGTACCTTCTTTCTTCTAACTATAGGTATGTTTATTATATAGCTTCTTCTACCTCTTCCTCTCCACCTCCATCATCTCCCGTTCCTTCTTCTTCTTCTTCTTCTTCTTCTTCTTCTTCTTCTTTTCTTCTTATTCTTCTAACGTGATTCGAATCAAGTTTTCATTGTGAATTAGCTGGTAAATTATTTTTCTGGTTGTCTATTTTTAATAATTTTAATCTTTCCGATCTTTTAACTTCCACTACTTCTTCTTCCCTTGCAGCTGGAATCCTTTCTTCCCATACTATTTTACTTATTTTATGAGCCAGGGTTTCCAGATGTTTATATAATACAGAGCACTTGACAAGGCGCAAAAGAGATTCAGAAAGCGGAAACAGATGAAGAGGAAAGAGCAAAATGAAGAGGAGAATGGGGACAATGATTATGACCAGCATTAAATAAAAGGGATAATTTGTTCTTAATTTTAAATTATACTAAACTTTCTTTTCAGTTTTCTAGGAAATTGCATTTTTTTACAGACATGGTAACTTTTCTCAGTAGCTATTAAACCTAGCTCATTGAAACCTGATTTCACGAAGTTGCATAATCTTGAGCAACAATTTTTAATATTTTATAAACTATAGCATTTATCATCATGTATGTTTATACATTTTCTAAAAAAATCTTAACAACAATTTATAAATAAATAGATAAAAAGGATAAGAACTTAAATAAAATTCTAATACAAAGGATTATTTTTTACAGTACAAAATGCTTAAAAACAAAATACTATACACCGCGTTCAAAAATGACTATCACTGCAAACCCCCCGCCCAGTAAGAATTTGCTGCCAAACGAGGAATGCAGAATACATATAGGATTTCCCTCCAATGTCTATACACTCTTCTGACAGTTTCCGTATTTGCGGTATTCCGTCGCCACTGATGGACAACTGCTTGATATTCGTCCACGGTGACCAGACGCTCAAAGAACCCCGCCGGGACTTTGCTGTGCAGTTCCACCAACCGCCTCCACACGCTTCTGTTTCTGTGCAATAGTGAGGGAATTAGACATCCATTGTGCATACACATTTCACATCTTCAAATACTCATGGAAGATGATGTGAGAGGTTCCCCGTGATAGACTTGTTGCGCTCTGTAGTTCATCAAAAGTGATTCGTCTCTTTTCCATTACCAAACAGACTCGCGTTGGGTGATGCCTTCACGTGCTGGACGGTTTTCGGCACAGTCCCTGCTGTCTTTGAACTGTGATATCCAGGAACACCGGTGTGCTCGTGAGAATGTCTGAAGCAGTCATTCCTTTCCTCCACAGACACCAACTGTCCACCGTTGTCCATGATTGTCTGCTTCCATGTTGTATGTTCGTTGTCCACGAGCTCAATAGCACACCATAGCAAATGACACTGGTCTACATCTGACGTAGAGACACCATTTTTTGGCAATGGGAGGAGTCTATCTTGAAGCATACACAGGACAAATTTCGAACGGTTACTTTTCCAGAATTATGGGGGGGGGTGTCAATCATTATTGAACGGCCAAGTATTTTAATTTCATTCTGAGAAAATGTACATTAAAAAGATTATATATAAATTAATTTTAAAGGCACTATTTTATTCAAACTAAAGTAATGAGACTAGCAGAAGTAATGTGTATATATGTTTCAATTGTTGGTACAAAATGTCACTGTTCTATCTTTCAAATTTGAGAAGTTATAGCAATTTATTTCTGTTTACGCATTCTGGCGTATGTCTCTCCCTGATTAAAATGAACGGGACATCTGCCAATCCTTCCCAAACGATAAACTGTGCTCTATATTGACCGAAACAATCATGCCTTTATCAGTGCATACAATTTTGCATCAAGGATTTGGCACATCTCACCCTCCACGTCACGTAGTATGCGGAGAACTTAGCACTCCCATTTCATCTCGTTTCTCATAAATATTTTGCAAGTACAAACCATTTGAACTAATTTTTGGAACATAGGAGACTGTCAACTCTTTGTCAGTGTTGATATTTTGATAGAGAATCAATCATTGCAGATATTGCGTTTCTAATCTTGTCGTAGCTTTTTCTGTAAGTACTTTCTCCAATTATCTCGGCCTAAGGGTTCGCCTTACTGTTTTAAATGCTTTTGTTCGATATAATTCTATCTCGATGCAGAATGCAGTTTATTTTTGAAATGTTATCCAAGACCATCTTGCTGGGTTTAAAAGAATTGACGTTAATGATCTTTAGTGAAAATTTGGTTATAGGTGTTGAGAGGGGAAAGTTTGTTCCTTAAAGAAATTATGTTACCGTTGGAAATTTTGTGAATTTACGGTAAAATCGTCCTTTTCTATGACGTTCCCAATCGAAGGTAATTCGAAATGTTATTGTTAATGCCTTTGTGAGTGACTACGGTAGGAAAAAAACCACGTTCGGTACACAACTGTACGTATAAGTTTAAATGGTCCTTACAGCTCACCCCCACTGAAATACAAATATAATATGTATTTAATAATCTTAATTATCATAATATTTTATATATTGTAATTAGTAATGTAAATATCGTATACGTATAATGCGGCATATTGTTCGAATGTGGTGATTTTCTGTTACGGTGGCTTGGAAAGCCAACAAGGTCATGAAACTCTTAAACATAACCCTTATCTGGTGTCATACCTTATCTGTTAAGTAAATAATTGCAGCTGTAACTTCTGCTGTGTTGTGTTCAGTTGTTCAGATATAGTTGCGTAAAGAAGGCTATGTGTAGAAGATTGTGACATGTTCAAAATGGAGTTTCGAGCTGTTATTAAGTTCTTCACAAAAGAAGGACTTACTCCAAATGAAATTAAACAGCGATTGGACGGTGTATATGGGGAAGCTTCCCCCCTCATATACTACCGTAAAAGAATGGGCCAAACTTTTTCGAATGAGTCGGGGAAGCATTGAAGACAAAGAGCGTGCAGGTCGGCCCTTGGAAGTGCTCACTTATGAAAACATCGCTCTTGTGGAAGAAGAAATTATGGAAGACCGGAGGCTCAAAGTTACAGAAATAACAGCAAGGTTGGGCCTTTCTAAAACAACAGTCCTTCGAATTGTTCATGAACATTTAAACATGAATAAGGTTAGTGCAAGATGGGTGCCTAGACTTCTTTCCTTAGTCCAAAAGCAGCAACGAGTCATCTGTTGTCAGGCATTTTTGGAGCTCTGCCGTGGCTAAAAGAGAGAAATTCTGCAAACCATTGTTACAGGAGATGAAACTGTGGTCCTCTATTGTGATCCCTTGTCCAAAAGAGAATCAATGGAGTGGCGTAAACCTGGCGAAGAAATGCCTCTAAAGGCCATAGTCATTCAGTCAACCAAGGAGATCATGACCACCATCATTGGGAATGTGAAGGAATACTCTTCGTTGACTTCAAGGAGAGGAACACACATTAAATCAGGAGTATTATGTTGGCCTACTGCACAGACTACGTGCTTCCATCAAAGAGAAAAGGCGAGGAAAGCTGAGTGGTGGTGTGCGCCTTCTTCACGACAACGTGCCTGTGCACACAGCTCTTGTTGCAAAGGAAGCTGTGAAGAAATGTGGCTTCAAGCAGATTGACCATCCACCATACGACCCAGATCTAGCTCCCAGTGACTATTTCCTCTTCTAAGAACTGAAGAAGGACCGTCATGAAGAAAATTTAAGTGTGACGAAGAAGTGATGGATGCTGTTTTACCCATTTTGCAGACAAGACTTCTGACTATTTGGGGGGGGGGGAGGGATTAAAATGTTAATTCAAAGATGTGAGAAGTGTATTGCAATAAAGGGTAACTATATTGAAAAGTGAAATATAGTTTTTGTCTTTATCATATAGAAAATGGCTAGACTGGATAGTTACGGACATACCCTCTTACATGTCCAATATTGTTAAGTGTTATTCGAAAAAGAATTACATTTCCCAAGGGGGTGCACTCTCTGAAAAGAGTTCTTAAAGAAATGAACAACAAAGGGGAAAAATGCCAAAATTTAAGAAAAAATATTACTTGAAAAGCCATACACACTGGAATGGCGCTGCAACTATCCGAGAGCAATAATTTGCTTTAGGGAACAGAGTCATTCTATTTCATATGTTGCGTGGGCAATAATTTAACAATTAGGAAACGCTAACAAATGAAAGTCAACCGGGCGTATTGACTTAGCCGAATTCCGGTAACCGTCTTTCAATTTCGTCCATGCAGGATGCGAAATGGGGTTTGTAAAGATTCATTATTAATTGCTTCAAGCACACAAAAGCTCTGGTCAAATGAATTTCAGAAAATTTCAGCATTGGAGTAACAATCAGGTTCTTTTCAACTCTCAGAGGAGAGTGTCGTGGTTATGGATAATGCTCCCCACCACAACGTTCAGGGAAAAAGTTCGAAATACGCTGTGAAACAAGAAATGATATCTTGGCTGAAAAATAATAACATTCCTTGTTCAACACACATGAGAAAATCTGTTCTCTACAAATTGATAGAGAACCATAAAAACTGAAAACTGTTTCGCATTACATGACCACGATGCATCATCCACATACATGCGTGAACAGCACCCCGTTGAACTTGCGTGGTCCAAGGATAAACTCTTGCTAAAAGGGAGAAAAATGTTAGTGGAGAAATAAATAAGCAAGCGTTACTGAAACATAACACTTAAAAGAAGACTGGCTCACTTACTGCAATGATGTAAAGAGAATGGAGAAACAATTTTGGGAAAAAGATGGGTTACTGAAGGAGCCATCGACAGTTTCATAATTTATTTGGGAGAAGAAACAAATGAAACGAGTTACTCAAGTGACTCCAATGAGGAAAATGAAGACCTCTTTAATCTTGCCATTCCTCTACCCGACAGCGAATAAAGCAGAGCAGAGAGAAATTTAATAAAGTTAGTGCTCAATTATACCGAGGCTGCAAAAAATGTATACACACTTTCACAGTATATATCTATTTAATATATTTCAAAGTTGAACCGAAAAACAACAGCAATGTGTAGTATGATGTTCTATAAACAGATGTGACTCACATACATTATGATAGCGTTGCTACGTGACAGGTAAATCAACAATGAACAGATGAAGCTAAGATTATCATATGATGTTCTGTAAACAGATGTCACTCACATTAGGTTATGCTAGCGTTGATACAACAAAATGGAGCCAAGATTATCGTTTGAACAGCGGAAAACAATTTTGAAGTGTACTGAAAAACCGAGAATGTTGTTGAAGTTTAAAGTGTGCACAGAACAGAACCGCCGTTCGACTTCTACCTATGGGGAACTCTTAAGGATGTTGTATATCGTAGAAAACCAGCTACACTGACAACACTTCGGGAAGAAATTGAAACGGCATGTGCTGCAATCGCTGAGGACACTTTCGCAAACGTTGCTCAATCAGTAGTTCAACGTACTCAGAAGTGTATCGACGCTGATGGTGGGCATTTTGAGCAACTGTTGTAACTGTAAAAGTCTAAGATGATTAGTGCTCATCATTTTCTGTTTATGTGAATTCAGTTTTGTTATGTTAACACAGTTTTCTCTTTGCTTGAAGTGAGTATACATTTTTGGCACCCTCCGTATTTTATTAACTGGTTATTAAGTTGGGATATTTCAAGCATATCAACGTAAGCCTCAAATGGTTAATAGCACACGCGCCGTTAAAGTTATGTTTATGATACGTGCACCAGTCATAACAATGCGCTCCTCTTACACCATTGCGTTATCTATGAAGAGCCATTTCTCCAACTCCCGTATTACGTGTCGGTTAGTTTGGATCCATTGCACCAAGAAAGATGTAAATAACTTTTCAATCTCATGTTTAGCATTCATTAATATGTATTTAACATTAAACGAAATCACAGTTATATGTAACCATCGCTTCTCTTCTTTTACGCCCTTAAGGGCTACAACGGTTCTTCATTTTTAACATGTTTAGTACCAGTGATGCTCGCCAAAGGCAGGAGGGTTGAAAGCTGTTGCTCCAACAATGTCTTATAAAGTTAGATAAGTTTGAATTTTATTATCTCCTGAGAATGAAAGGCATCAATGGATAAATCCTGCTATAAGGCTGTCCAACGTTCGTTTGTTCTCGGGCATATTTGCACGACAACTAGGGGCACACGAGCGCCAAGTTACTATTCCAATACTTCGAAAACTACTGCTACCAATATTACGACTAGTAATAATAATAATAATAATAATAATAATAATAATAATAATAATAATTTGGAATTAAAAATAAATGAAATTATATTTCTCACTCAAAAATGTCGCTCTGCATTACTTCTTTTAGGTACAAAGACGCTAGTATTACACAATAAACACAGGTTTTCCTTTTTTTTTTTTTTTTTTTTTTCCAATAAAGCAATCTGGTCCAGAACATGGATTTACTGTTAAAACTATACTTTCTTTGCGTTTTAAGAAGAGCTATGCTTAAAACATAACTGATTAATAACTGAATAATTTAATGTTTAAAAAGTAATGAAAAAAAACCCTCAAAACACGGTGAAAGTATACAATTTATCACAACCAAGACGCTCACAAGTAATACTGAATGTTCGTCTGAAAGCAAGGAACTTGGAACGTCCCTATTGTAAGACTGTTTGTTATAAATCGGTAGTTTATAGTTTACGGCACAGCTTTGCTGAGATTAAAGTTACTTTGAGGGTGAATTGGGGTCCCAATGTCCTCTTGGTGAAATTCTGTCATAGTAGGCAGTTTATGGCATTGCAATAAAGTGAATCATGAGGAAGCGGCCTGTGTTCTAGAATAAAAATGGCGCTATAACAAATTTCCTGAGCTTGAGGATGGTGCTTTTAAAACGAAGTGTTAAATCTTTATTCAAGTGAAGAAAAAAATCTTTAAATACTAATTAAAATTTAGTTCGAAAATTAATTGTGAAGGACGTCATAAAAAGGCATCGCGGGAGACATGGCGGACGCCGCGTTGTACGACTGCCCTACATAGTGAATAATGCAAGTTCAAAATGAAAAATTCAGATAATGCTCAATGTGGCAGCCTTCATGCAGATCAATGTGTTCTATCCACTCTCAACGCACACGCTGCAATACGTCCGGCGTCAAGGATGCGGACTTGCAAGTCCTGTATTTACTAGCGAAACACAACCCCAGAGGTTAAAAACAAGAGACGTGAGATCTGGAGAGTGCAGAGACCAATCGGAAGGTCCTCGTCGTCGGTTTAGGCCATTGGATATTATTTTCACTATCGAGACTTTGAATATACGGGTTGTATATCTACGGTATATAAAAAGGGTAACAAATTAATGTAATAATTATAATGGATTGACTGTTAATTTGTCCTGTAAATGGTAGAATATTAAAAGAATTATTAAAGGAAGAAGCAGAAAAAAAAAGAGTTTAGAACAGAAAGTTCCACTATTGATAACTGTTTTGTTAGAACCAGACAATTGAAAAAGCTGCAGTTTTTAATCAGGAAGTTGAGACAATGTCTATAAGCTGCCAACCCAAAATTTAATTAGAGTGATTACAGCAAGTAATTTATGTAACTTCCTTATTTTAATCACAAGTGTAGTTTCATTTCTATTTCCTGTACAAGTGTTGGATTATGGTTTGTAATGTATTTTCTTGCCAGAGTGCAGAAAGCTACCCCAGCCATAAAACCTAACCTGGGATTTCTGTTGCTTACTGTAAAATATTTTGTAAAAGATGACCCAAGTAGAACCGGTATCTTCTGAAGAAAATTCAAAGTCCTTGAAAAGATGTTTATTTCTTTTACGGTTAGGGAGATGTATTTTTGTCATGTTAGCTAAGGGCGAAAGTAATAAACATACGGTGGCGAAAAGACAGGCTGATAATCTCTCCAAGGGAGGAAGCTAGTAGCTTTAGTTGATATCTACATGCAAAAAGTCACGTAGGCCATATAACCAATAATATAGCAGAAAAAGAATCGGAGGGAACAGATTACCCAATAGAGATAGATATACGAAGATGGGAGAAAACATTCTAGCTTTTTCTAAAAACACATTTAAACGAATGAAGATAGCTTCGTGAGACCGGCAGACTACTATGTTTATTTAGTCTTGCAATTTTGTGGCCCAGCAACAGTTCAGTTGGTTGGAAGTATAGGCATCTCAGTTCAGTTCGGGGCAGTCTTATTTAGTTGCAAGAGTATTCAGTTGGAGCATTATCAGTGTGGAAGAGCAGGCACTAGCAATCTAATTATCTATTTAATACAGTTCAGTCGAAGAGTATCTATAGTGGAAAATTATCGGTGAGGAATAGGTAGTTGTGTCTCAGAATTAGTTGAATTTAATGGAGTTCAGGAACACAGTATTAAAGTTATTGAAGTGCGTTTACATCATAGTGATGGCCATAGTTAGTGCAAAAGTGGTACATATTCTTCAGGAAATAGCGGCAGTACATTTTATATGGAATAGTTTATGAACAATAAATTGTGTTTCATCTGCCATAACCATAAATCTTATTAATTTCCAAAGCTCCCTCCCCTATGGTCATAGGACTATAAAAGTATCCAGCAGCAGAGTCCTACCGGCCGTGGCAAAAATATAAGTCGGCGGAAACCAATGGTCGGAAAGGGAGAAGAAAACTTTTACCCCTGAGAACTCATTCTTTAATGAAATCCTTAATCTAAACAATTAAACTGGCCCTTCCAAAATATTTTCTTACACATATTTTACATACCACAATTTTCCCTCCATTTAGACCTATCTAATAAAAACCGCTGCAAAGTACATACATTGTTTATAGATTTATAAAAAGCTTATGGCACAATTCCAAGTACTAAACTTTGGGAACATTTACAAAACGCCGGTATTTCAAAATATTTAATTAAAGCAATACAAAACTTTATACGAAAATTCTATGGCATTAAAAAATTAAAACACAAAATAAATCGTCAACAGAATTCCATGTTACCAAAGACTTGCGTTAGAGAGGTTGTTTATTTCCAACATTGTTCAAAATATTTCTTGAAGAGGCTTTAAACGTCTAGAAGAACAATGGTTGATGATAGCAGTATTTACACTTTGCAATTTGCACATGATTAAATAATAATAGCTGAAGAATGTGATAATCTAAAACACATGACTGGAAAGCCATTGAAGAGGATGAAAACGAGGGCCTAAAGTTTAATTTTGAAAATTCTAATAATATCATAATAGGAGAAGAAAAACTAAATCTAATTATAGTAAACAAAGCAGTGATTAAATCTTGTGAAAAGTATAAATATTTAGATGCTATAATTACTGAGAATGGAAAAATGATAAAGAACTCACAAAGAACTCACAAAGAAAGGAACATTTGCAATATCGACTCTTATTCCTATACTATAGGATAAACAGATTAATAAAGAAAGAAAACTGAAAGTTCAAAATGGATTGTCATAAGCAAAGAGACAGAATCAGAAATTAAACAATAAGACAAAAAGAATAAGAATAAAAAATATTGTGGAGAAGATTTTAACAAGAAAATTTTAATGCGAATGGGCGAAGTAAGATTTTTTTTTTAATGATTTATTTATGGACGCTCTTTAACAGCTCAGGTTATCAGCGTTCCATTCAACTCAGGGCGTGAAACGGCCGATAAATTTTGCTCGGAGGCCTCTTTTTTCAGGCTTGAGGTTCTTTTTCGTGCCGTAAATGTACGACACGGGACCCACGGCTTAACTTCCCTTCCGAAGGAAACCATACTTAGGATTTTTACGCCCGAAAAAATCCATCGATCCTGGTCGGGTTTGAACCCGCGATCTTGGATTTAAGAGGCAAGTATTTTTTTTGAATTGTTTATTTATGGACAGTTTTTAACATCTCAGGTCATCAGCGTCCCATTCAACCCGGGACGTAAAACGGCCGACAAATTTTGCTCAGAGGCCTCTCTTTCAGGCTTGAGATTCTTTTTCGTGCCGTAAATGTACGACACGGGACCCACGGCTTTACGTCCCTTCCGAAGGAAGTCATACTTAGGATTTTTACGCCCCGAAAAAATCCATCGGTCCTGGCCGGGTTCGAACCCGCGATCTTGGGTATAGAAGGCAAGTATGGTAACCACTACACCACCAGGACCGACAAGGAAGTAAGATTGCCAAGAATGATACATAAATAAATTCCATCAAGAAGATGAAAAAGAGGAAGGCCACAGACAACGTAGATGAAGGGAGTCCAAGAAGAAATGGAAAACAGGCACCTAAAAGAAGAACAATGACTGGTCCGAGAGGAGTGACTTTAGCAGTTCATGTCATTTATAGTTAATTATATAATTAAATGTGAAACATGTTGCATTTTATAATTTTGTAACTGGCTGTCAAAAGATGTTGATACATAAATAATTTTTGAATAAAGAACGGTATTTTGAGACGTTGCTAGGGACAGGATCCCTCCCCGCACCAAGGCAATATATACAGAGGTCTGTGCTGCCCAATGGTTTTTACATAAGGACGGTACCTAGTGTCTAAACGGACCTGACGATCTCGACGCCCAAGTGCGCTAAGCAAACTTAGCTACTGGTGGATAGGTCACGTCTAGCACAGACCTACTCAATTTAAGAGGTGAGTTACCCCAGCATTAAGGTAGCCACCATCCATCCCATGACAACAGTGATTCAGATAACTATCTGCCCCCAAGGTACACACACGCTTTAGCCATTCCCTTGGGACACACTGCCGCCGCGGGTACTCATTTACCCATGAGTTACGGGACCACTGCCTCGCCGAGTCCAACCCATTCGGACAACTTCCCAAACGGAATAAGTCCGGTCCGGCTACTTCTAGCAACGTCAGAAGTCCCACAGGTACTCAGGGTCCGCACCTGGAGCACTGTACAGCAACGGTCGAAGTCGTGTCCTCCTTACGGGACATGTATGGTGGAGATTCCTTCCCGAGACCAGGGGTATATACACAGAGGTCTGTGCAAACTGGTGATTTTTTTTTATTTAGGGCGGTACCTAGAGTGTAAATCGACCCGACTTTCGTCTGTAGACGACCTCGTCGCCCAAGTGCGCTAAGCAAACTTAGCTACTGCTGGATAGCGCACGTCTAGCATAGACCTACTCAATTTAAGAGATGAGTTACCCCAGCATTAAGGTAACCACCACCCAGCTCACAATGATAGCGATTCAGGAATAACCTACCCCCAAGGTACACGCCTTAGGTACTGCCTTGGGACACATTGCCGCCGTAGAGCAATGACCCAAATCGCGTCCCTTGAGAAAGTCATGCAACTAATGTTAAATGTGGAAGTACTATAAGCAGGATGGGGTGCACCCCTATTACACTCACCCTGAGCGCAAATTGCTGCTATTTGTTGGAGGTTCTCTATTAACCTTCTGGTCTATTACGATAAGTTCCAAATGCAGGCCCGAAACCTGCAGCGTATGCTTCAGAATTGGCTGACTCGTGAAGACCGTCACGTTGAGCATTATCCGACCTGATGTTTCCGATGTATGCAGACATCTTGTACTACCTGTTCCACTCACCTTTGTAATAGAAGAGACAGTACTCTGAGAGGACAAACCAGCGCCGCTTCCACAGCATTAGGCCTTCGCTTCCCTGTTTGTGTAACCAGCCCTGGAGGGCGACCGGAGCGGCCGCGGGGCGCTTTACCACGGGCGACCGTAGCTGGGAACCCCCTCCACCTCCACCCTTCTTGCGACCTGGATGGGCAGGTTGCTGCTGCGGCTGAAAAACAAATAACACTCGTCAGCATATTCCAAATATTTTTGTGAAAATCAGTAACAATAGATTGCTTATTGCTGGTGATGGAAGAGCAAGCCCCGTGCCTGTAATGCCACCAGAATAGATAGATAAATAAGTAAATAAACAAGTTTAAGTTAAATGTAGTACCCCGAATCCCTCATTGGTTACTGTTATACAGCAATCGCTTGCTAATTCAGGGCGAAAAAATATAAACCTCTAGTCAAAGTTTCCCTACCGGAAATAGAATCCAGATCCACTAGCTGTCATGAAGACAGTGCCCAAGACCTGCGGCATACCCTGCCCAAAGCAATAGGTATTTATTGGGCTTAGGATAGTAAAGTGCAGTAGATCCCAAGCTTTTTTTTTTTTTTTCGTTCTAAGAAGACTTATAACCTAGTTTAAGACATACGAAGGTAGGTCGATACAAATTATCGCTTTCACAAAAGCCTCATCTGGTGTCGTACCTTATTTGTTAAGTAAATAATTGTAGCTCTAACTTCTGCTCCCCTATGCTCAGTTGTTCAGATATAGTTGCATAAAAAGGCTATGTGTAGAAGATTGTAACACTTCAAAATGGAGTTTCGAGCTGTTATTAAGTTCTTCACAAAAGAAGGACTTACTCCAAATGAAATTAAACAGCGATTGGACGGTGTATATGCGGAATCATTCCCCTCATATTCTACCGTAAAAGAATGGGACAATTTTGAATGGGTCGAGAAAGCAATGAAGACGAAGAGCGTGCCCTTGGAGGTGCTCACTCCTGAAAACATCGCTCTTGAAGAAGAAATTGTGGAAGACTGGCGGCTCAAAGTTACAGAAGTAACAGCAAGGTTGGGCCTTTCTAAAACACGGTCCTTCCAATTATTCATGAACATTTAAACATGAATAAGGTTAGTGCCTAGACTTCTTTCCTCAGTCCAAAAGCAGCAACGAGTCATCTGTTGTCAGGCATTTTTGGAACTCTGTGGTGGCAATGAGAGAGAGAAAGACAGAAGTTCTGCAAACCATCATTCTAGGAGATCAAACTATGGTCCTCTACTATGATCCCTTGTCCAAAAGAGAATCAATGACGAAGCACCGCTTCTAAAGGCCAAGGTCACTCAGTCAACCAAGAAGATCATGGCCACAATCTTTTGGGACTGTGAAGGAACACTCTTCATTGACTTCAAGGAGAGGAACGCCACAGTAAATGGGGAGTACTATGCTGGCCTGCTGCACAGACTACGTGCTTCTATCAAAGAGAAAAGGCGGGGAAAGCTGAGTGGTGGTGTGCGTCTTCTTCACGACAACGTGCCTGTGTACACAGCTCTTGTTGCAAAGGAAACTGAAGAAATGTGGCTTCAAGGAGATCGATCATCCACTCTACAGCCCAGATCTAGCTCTCAGTGACTATTTCCTCTTCTCAAAACTCAAAAAGGACCTACGAGGAAGGAAATTTAAGTATGACGAAGAAGTGATGGATGCTGTTTATGCCCATTTTGCAGACAATACTTCTGAGTATTTTTGGAGGGTGGGATTGAAATGTTAATTGTAAGATGTGAGAAGTGTATTGCAATAAAGGGTAACTATATTGAAAAGTGAAATATAGTTGTTGTTTTTATCATATCAAGAAAATGATTAGGCCGGAAACTTATGAACCTACCCTTGTAACTCACTCCGAATGTACGTATGCCATAATTAACATAATAACATAATTAACACATGTTATTTAGTGATTTAAGCATATAAAGTCAAAAGCGTGAACATTCCTCTTCCGTCATATTCAAATGTATTAGATTAGAAGCAAAAATAAAAGAAAAATTAAAAATTCTCTAATTGATTTTATAAATATTAATTGCAACTTACCACCGTTAAATACCCTCAGGGACAAAAAAGGGACCAAATCATTTTAGCCAAATATTCCAATTATGTGTACAGACTCACATATAACAAATTTGTCTTAGCCATTTTGTTCTTTATTATTATTATTTCCTTATTTTTACATGTTGTAAATGTGAAATGTAACGTTTCACCTTAATATAATGCGACCTGAAGATGTGGCGCGAACTGTAGCCCTAAACGATGATGGACGCAGTGTACGTTACATGGCAAATGTAATGAATATGGCTAGAAGCACAGTCCACAATGCCCTAAAATGGCTTAGAGAGACCCTAGAATATACCAGAAGACCAGGGTTGTGTCATCCGAGGTTACAAATCAAAAAGAAGACAGGTACATGGTGTTGACAGTTCTTAGGAAGCGCAACCTGCCAGCTATGACAGCCTAGCAATTTGTTAACATGCATGGACGCTCAATATCGCCTAAAACAGTTAGAAGGAGGTTGAAAGCAAGTAGGTAGACCTGCAACTGGTCTCTGTTTGCTCAGAATGCACAGAATCGAGCGAATGCGTTTTGCAAATGATCACAAGGGTTAGAGAAATGAACATAAGAGTTGTGTTCTGTTCACAGACGAGTACTGTTTCAATATGCGATCACCTGATGGGTGTGAAAGAATTTGGAGAAGGAGGGGAAAACGATTTGCACAATGCTGCATTACCGAAAAGTTACCATTTGGAGGTGGTGGGGTGATGGTTTGAGCAGGAGTGTCTATGGACGATCGTACTAAGTTAATTTTAATAGAAAATGGAAATCCAACAGCTGATAGGTACATAAATTAATGTTTGGGTAATCATGCTGCACCATTTAGTCCATTTACAGGCGATAATTTTCTTTTAATGCACGAAATGCATCCTGGAATATTGTACACGTGGTCAGAGATTATTTCCGAGAAATGAAAATGCATGTTTTACCATGGGCAGCAAGGAGTCCCAACATGAATCTGCTTGAATATGTGTGGGACATGCTGGAACGGCGTGTAAAGACAAGATAGCCCCTGCCAGAAACTTTACAGGAGTTGAGGTGAGTACTTCTTGAAGAATGGGAACATTTCCTCAAGAAGCCATAGCTAACCTGATCGAAAGCATGTCAAGACGTATAAATACAGTTATGGGTGAGGCCCATTATTAAAATGAGTTTTTAATGTTTCAACACCATGCAGTAAGGCCATTTATGGATAGGATGCCGATTATTGGTCCAGATATGTAAGCCAGGTATTAAATAAATTACCTTTATCATGAAATAGCTCACATATCTTAATTTATAACGATATTTAGCATTTAATTTTTTTCCTGTAGTAGTTTCTTTTAGTAGTTGATTGAGAAAAGGATGTGAAGGATTAGAGAGGATTAAGAATTGAGTACATCTCTTAATGTAGCCTTAATTAAAGCAATTGAGTTTAGGAAGTTACGAATGCTCTGTAAATTTAAATTAATTATTGACGTATTTGGTGAAGTCACTGAAGAGATTATTTAAGATAGTGACAATATAAATATTATTTATGTATAATGCTCTGACACGAAAACTCACTTTTTATTCCCTTGCTTTCAACATTTTAGATAATACGAGGGCTGTTCAATAATGAACGAAAATAGTTTTTTATGACGACATATCGTATCTTCATTCAAACTCATAGCTTTAATTTCTTTTCTCAAAGTATTCCCCATTGCTATGTGACAGGCACTGTCAGTCTTAAAAGACATTCTCGAAACCATTTTTGACAGGTCCTTCAGAATCGCCTCCGCAACCTTCTGATGATAGAAAATGCCACCTACGAAGAACGCTTCTTCAAATTGGGGAAAATGAAAAGGTTACACAAGATTAAATATGAACTATACAGAAGGTGAAAGTACCTTCATATTGATTTTGTAAGATATTCAGTAACAGAATTTGCAATGTGCGGCGGTTCATTATTAGCTTGTTGCAGGGAAATGTGTTCTTTTCTATGTGATATTGCCCCGTGTGTTTTTTTTTTTTTTTTGTTTTTGTTTTGTTTTGTTTTTTGTTTTTTTGGTAGCATATGGAGATTTATACACAGAGATTTGCTGTTTGCGTAACATCATCTTCAACTGTATGCAAACTTGCACGTTCTTTTGTTCGGGAATCGCAATCTTGAAACCCACCGTGCACATACACGTCTCATATGCAACATTTCTGTTACTAACGTGTGGATGGCTCCCAGTGAAATTTTATGATTTTCTGCAAGTATTTTTAAAGTCATTTCACGATCCTCTCTAGTCTAAATGTTTTCTTCCTTTAGAACATAAACTGTCCGGGTCCACCTTCTTTTGAATTTATTTCTTCCTCTTCTTTTACATTTAAACCATCTTCGAGCTTTACTATAGGGAAGAATAAAACCTCCATAGGTCTCAGCTGTTTTTTTTTTTAATACTGTTTAACGCCGGTTTTTTACTACTGAGGCATCACAGGGGATGGACACTGATGATACGTGAAATGAAATGATATATTTGGAATGGATATTTTAATGAAGGCAGCGTTCCAGGCCTAAGTTTAGGGTAACCCCCCCCCCCGGCATTTGTCAGTTATGAGGACTGGCAAACCTGGGGAAAAAAAAAAAAACAATCTGTGAGGACGGTCGTGGCGGGATTCAAACCCCAGACCTCCCGCTCACGAGTCCGCGCCTTAACGACCTCGGCCACCCGTGGCAGTCGGAATTTCAGTGCAGATATTGTTAGTCGCCTGTCACCTCCAATTTGCTATGGGCGGGAATGAACCTTAAACCTCTCAAAAGCAAGAACTCGAAATGATCAAATTGAAACTAGTACCATGTGTACATTACACATTAAACTAAAAAAAACTATTGTAAAGTTAAATCTTAGAGCGAGAAACTATGCCTGTAAAAAAGTACAATTCTTTTTTGTGCGATCGTTGTATTTTTAAAGGCTAAAATTACGTCTATGTTGTTATATGTTTCATTTACACTATTTTGATGATGAAAGCTTTCAAATGCTATGCAGGGTCCTATTCCACAAAAGTATTGTGTAATACATTACAAGTATATGGACTTGTAGCTTGTAGTTATTAGTAAAATTCTGTTCCACAAAGGTTTCTGCTACGCTTGTACTTTACAACTTCATACTCACAAATGTACAAGTGATTATTTGTTGTTTTGTTCCACAAAAGTACTAGTATAATATGCATACATTTTTATACAAGGGTAGGAATATTGGTAACTTCAAATACTAGCACAAAAATTATTATCTTTTTAATGATTTTGGGAATCAGTTGACTCAAATACACTAAGTATTAACGAAAGTGATGATAATGATGAGTAGGAATATGTATAAAGAAAGAATAAACAAGCGATACCTGGAGGTATATCTTGGTAGAATGCAGGGAAACGGAGATTTTAAGAAATGAGCATTTAGCACCGCAATTTCTGAATTCCAATAGAAGTTTGAACATTTGTTGGGAAGTATTGGTTAATGCGAGATACTCACAATTTGGCAACATTTGTAGAGAAGACCCAACAAAGGAGGTTAATGATTATAGTGAAGAGAGAGCAGTTGGAGAGGGGGTGTCAGTAAATGGAAGGGGGGTTCAAGAGTAAGGGTTCCGTTCATGTTTATGTATTTGTATATTAAATTATTAACAGAAAACGTAACTTTATCGAAGTAATTGTATATTTGTATGTACGCATGGAGATTTGTATGTATGTATGTATGTATGTATGTATGTATGTATGTATGTATGTGTGTATGTATGTATGTGTGTATGTATGTATGTATGTATGTATGTGTGTATGTATGCATGTGTGTATGTATGTATGTATGTATGTATGTATGTGTGTATGTGTGTATGTATGTATGTATGTATGTATGTATGTGTGTATGTGTGTGTATGTATGTATGTATGTATGTATGTATGTATGTATGTATGTATGTATGTATGTATGTATGTATGTATGTATGTATGTATGTATGTATGTGTATGGCCCATTTGATTGTTATAAGGACGACATAGCATATACAGCCGTAAGGTTCATGCGACAGTTGTATGTATCTGAGTGTATTCTAAAACGTCCTTTAACTGCTGCACGCATTAAAAAATGGTTGCCAACAGTTCCTGTACTATCCGGATATAAAAACGAGACCTGTACTCAATTGCCGTTCCAAAGGGGTCTACCTCGACCTGCGTCAAGAGCGCTCTGTCTGCATCCTCTGTAGAAACGTATCACTCTTCCACGCAGCATCTTGCAACCTTTCTCTACAACGTTTTGTCCATCTCCCAGTGGACGATGGAACGCCACAAATGCTGCATGCTCTGGTGGCCGTATAGCCCTGTGAAACCAGAGTGAAAGAAGCAGCACTTTTATCATCGACCTCTACCAGTGCTATAGATACGTTTTTGTAGAAAGAGGAGCAATGGACGATCTATATCAATTACAAAAGGAACTGAGCATAAATCTGTAAACATGACAAATAGAAAGAAAGATAAGGACATTAGGACCAAGCCTTAATGCCAATATTCGGAGACACTGACTATGATATACATATACGGTATATACGCCTACCTATGTATTGGTCGGTCCTGGTGGTGTAGTGGTAACCGTACTTGCCTCTTAAACCCAAGATCGCGGGTTCGAACCCGACCAGGATCGATGGATTTTTTTCGGGCGTAAAAATTCTTAGTATGGCTTCCTTCGGAAGGGAAGTTAAGCCGTGGATCCCGTGTCGTACATTTACGGCACGAAAAAGAACCTCAAGCCTGAAAAGGAGGCCTCTGAGCAAAATTTGTCGGCCATTTCACGCCCTGAGTTGAATGGGACGCTGATGACCTAAGCTGTTAAAGAGAGTCCATAAATAAATCAACCAATCTCTCTCTCTCTCCCTCACTCTATCTCTCTACCTACCGTCATGGGTGGCCGAGGTCGTTAAGTCGCGGACACGTGAGCGGGAGGTCTGGGTTCGAATACCGCCAGGACCGTCCTCCTTGATTGAGGTTTTTTCCAGGTTTTCCTCAGTCCTTATAAATGGTAAATGCCGGGGAGGTACCCTAAACTTATGCCTGGAACGATTCCTTCCTTGAAAATAAAACCCTTTCCCAATTTATCATTTCATTTCATGTATTACCAGTGTCCATTGCCTGTGGTGCCTATGTAGCAAAAACGGGCGTTAAACACCTTTCTTTCTTTCTTTAATTAATTAATTAATTCATTCATTCATTCATTCTCTCTCTCTCTCGTTGCCACGGCAGAGCTCCAAAAATATCTGACAACAGATGACTCGTTGCTGCTTTTGGACCAGGAAAGCAGTGTAGGCACCCATCTTGCACTTACTTTATTCAGATTGAAATGCTCATGAATAATTGGAAAGAATGTTGTTTTAGAAAGTCCCAACCTTGCTGCTATTTCTGTAACTTTGAGCCTCCGGTCTTGCATAATTTCTCCTTCCACAAGAGCGATGTTTTCAGAACTGAGCACCTCCAAGGGGGACCTGCGCGCTCTTCGTCTTCAATGCTTTCTCGATCCATTCGAAAAAGTTTGTCCCATTCTTTTACGGTAGAATATGAGGGGGATGCTTCCCCATATACACCGGCGGAGACTTATGTAACCTACCCTTGCATATGAGGGTTTTCATACTATTAATGTGTAGAATTTGTAATGTGTAATTGGCGAAATGCTTAACATGATGTGATCATTAGCAAATATCTGCCACTTGAATGCATAAAATTATGTACCTATTGCCAGAGATAGACCTAGAAAGTACGTAATAACTCGGTCAAACCCTCATCCAGAGCAAAATAATGATCAGTTACGTAGCAAACTATAACTTTATAATAATTATTGCTTCCTAAACATGTCCTTACATCTTACAGAAATGAGAGGGACCGAGCTGGAATCAGCAACTGAGAAACAGGACATTGTGTTTAGGGCGCTGCTGCAGCTACAGTGAGCAAGAGGACACTGCAGAGTGAAACTTTGACCTTTGAACAGTTGCCATTCTATCCTCCAGCTATCCACGCACACACATTGGCGCCCGGAAATTGTGACGTCATGGAATGGATTATTAGTTGACGTCACTGAGAGATAAATGACTCGAACTAATCGATTGTCTTTCTCTATAACGCCATTGCCTATGACGTATAAGATGATTCTATGCAGCAGATATCGCCAGCAGATACAGAAAGCAACTAAACCCACACCCTGTGTTCATTTTCTTTATATCCAACAATGTGGATGTGCATTCCATCCGCAACAATTTTCAAACTTCCTCCTGTGCGATTTTAAAGCTGGATTCATTTATGCAATTCAGAATGGACTGCCACGCAAATAGTTTATGGGTTGGGCATTGTTATACTTATAAAATGGTTGTTAAAGTGAATATTAATGCAACCAATTTGCAAAACGTTTAAATCCTTCTTTTAACGAATAGTTTACACTTTTAACCTTCTTCTGGATCCTTTCTGTTAAGGAGTCAGAAATATGCTGCCTTTCTAAACATGTTTATCGCTTACCGCCATGGGCGGCCAAGGTCGTTAAGGCGCGGACTTATTAAGTTCTTCACAAATACTTATTCCAAATAAAACTAAACCGATAGGACGGTGTATATGGGGAAGTATCCCCCTCACATTCTACCGTAAAAGAATGGGCCAAACTTTTTCGAATGTGTCGAGAAAGTATTGAAGACGAAGAGCGTGCCGGTCAGAACTTGGAGGTGCTCACTCCTTCGCTCTTCTGGAAGGAGAAATTATGAAAGACCGCCAGCTGAAAGTTACAGAAATAGCAGCAAGATTGGGCCTTTCTAAAACAATAGTCCTTCGAATTATTCATGCACATTTAAACACGAATATGGTTAATGCAACATGGGTGCCTGTATTTCTTTCCTCAGTCTAAAAGCAGCAACGAGTCATTCGTTGTCAGGCATTTTTGGACCTAGGCCGTGGCAACGAGAGAGAGAATTTCTACAAACCATTGTTACAGGAGATGAAACTGTGGTCCTTTACTGATTCCTTTTCCACCAGAAAATCAAAGGAGCGGTATAAACATGGCGAAGCACCGCCTCTAAAGGCCAAGGTCACTCAGTCAACCAAGAACATCATGGCCACACTCTTTTGGCACTGTGAAGGAATACTCTTCATTGACTTCAAGGAGAGGAACACTACAGTAAATGGGGAGTACTATGCTGGTCTACTGCACAGACTACGTGCTTCCATCAAAGAGAAAAGGCGAGGAAAGCTGAGTGATGGTGTGCGCTTTCTTCACGACAACGCGCCTGTGTACACAGCTTTCGTTGCAAAGGAAACTGTGAAGAAATGTGACTTCAGGGAGATGGACCATCCACCCTACAGCCCAGATCTAGCTCCCAGCGACTATTTACTCTTCTCAAAACTCAAGAAGGATCTTCGAGGAAGGAAATTTAAGTGTGAAGAAGAAGTGATGGCTGTTTATGCAGACAAGACTTATATTTGGGGGGGGGGGATTGAAATGTTAATTCAAATATGTGAGAAGTGTATTGCAATAAAGGGTGACTATATTGAAATGTGAAATTTATTTTTTTGTTTTTATCCTATCTAGAAAAGGGTTAGGGCGGGAACTTATGGACCTACCCTCGTAGGTATCGATATATAATAGGTATACTATAATTAAAACTGCAAAGCATACATTGAAATGTTTGCCAAATGTATGTTAATACAGCATCCTCATTAACTTGCCTGATATGGATTTCCTGCTTTTCATGAACAACGTTATTTATGTTGTTTTTCATATATTTCTTTTGATGTATTTGGGATAATTTTCCTATGGCTTCATTGGATTTATATAATATTTCTATTAGAAGGTTGGATTGTTATTATAATTTACTTCATTGATTCATGCTCCTCCCTCTAAACTGTTTGTTGGCATTTTTATGGCCAGAATCATAGGGTCTAACAAAAACAAGCACAAAAAATAATAGAATTAAATATAAATATTTCTTTATATAATCTGTGAGCGCTATATCTTGTCAATCATCAAACTGTTTAATCAAAAATAAAGTAATTCCTCACAGTACGAAGCATAATATTGAACCACTATGAATACCCCTTTGTGGTAGTCGTTTCGAAACTCCGATCTCCCCTAAGAGTTTGTCGTGACGTAAAGGCTACTTATATTGTAGCAGTTACGTTACCGGTTAAACAGAGGTGGTAGGTAGATTCATTACATCATCTCAGTCAATACGAAGTAGTGTCCCGTGGGAATTATCTCCAGTCCACCATAGTAAACATTCCCCTCCCATGGCTGGTCCCTTGGTTGAAAGACAGGGTATATTAATCAACATGTGTGTTGTATATTCTTTTTCATATATTTAATGTACAAGTACTATGGTTACGGGATAAAATAAGTTTTAGTATTTATTTTGATACCATGACATTTTGTACCCAACAACATTCAACACTCCACCATTAAAGTCAGTTCAAGTTTTATCCTTAGAAGTTTACTGGAAGGAAAACCCCAAGGATTTGGCCATAGACTGGTAATGCTACAATATCGGAAAATCCTCCTAAACCCAAGATCGCGGATTCAATCCCGTCCAGGGTCGAAGGATTTTTGCGGGTGTAAAAATCCTAAGTATGGCTTCCTTAGGAAGAGTAGTACAGCCGTGGGTCCCATGTCGTAGATTTACGGCATGTAAAAGAACCTCAAGTGTGAAAGAAGAAGTCTCTGAGCAAAATTTATCGGCCGTTTCAAGACCTGAATTGAATGGGACGCTGATGACCTGAGATGTTAAAGAGTATTCGTAAATAAACAATAGGGGGAAAATGAGGTTTACAATTATCACACCATTCATTAAACAATAATAATTGTGAATCACACATATCGAATAAATTTTGTCATAAAAATAGCAATGTTGCACAATGTTAAAAGCAACAAGATTTGTGTATTATTAAAGGTGCAAGCTGTAAAAATATAACCCCAATAAAATACAACAAATCAAGTAAAATATTCGATACAAAGGGTTTGATAAAATCTCGCTCTTAAATTATAGATATAAGAATTTGAATGCTGCATAAGTGACAAGTAAATTTTGTTCTATTAACTTGCAAATCCAATTTTCTCCTCATTAAGAGCATGCAAATGGCTATTTTTCGTCAATTGAGCCCCATATACAGATGGTGCCAAAAATGTATACACACTTTAAGCAAAGAAAAAACTGTGTTAACATACAAAACTGAATTCACACAAACAGAAAATTATGAGCACTGATCATCTGAGACTTTACAGTTATAACAGTTGCTCAAAATGCCCACTATCGGCGTCGATACACTTCTGAGTACGTTGAACTACTGATTGAGCAACGTTTGCGAAAGTGTCCTCAGTGATTACAGCACATGCGCTTCAGTTTTTCCGGAAGCACTGTCTGTAAATGATTTTCTACGGTGAATAAATGGAATGAATGAATGAATGAATGGTGTTTAACGCCCGTTTTTTCTACAGAGGCACCACAGGCGATGGACATTGATGATACATGAGATGGAATGAAATATTGGGAAAGGAGTATTTTTAAGGATGAAGGAAACGTTTCAGGCCTATGTTTAGGGTACCTCCCCGGCAATTGCCATTTATGAGGACTGAGAAAAACCTGGAAAAAACCTCAGTCAAGGAGGACGGTCCTGACAGGATTCGAACTCCAAACCTCCCGCTCACGAGTCCACGCCTTAACGACCCCGGCCACCCGTGGCGGTGTTTTCTACGGTATACAGCATCCTTAAGAGTTCCTCATAGGTGAAAATCCAATAGCAGTTCTGTTCTATACATACTTTGAACTTAGGCAACATTCTCAGTTTTCCAATACTTGTTCAAAATTGCTTTCCACTGTCCAAACGATAATCTTGGTTCCATTTTGTTGTAGCAACGCTAGAATAACGTAATGTGAGTCACATCTGTTTACACAACATCATACGATAATCTTGGCTTCATTTGTTCATTGTTGATTTACCTGTCACGTAACAACGCTATCATAATGTATGAGAGTCACATCTGTTTACAGAACCTCATACTACACATTACTGTTGTTTTTCGGTGCAACTTTGAAATGTATTAAATAGATATCTACTGTAAAGAATGTATACATTTTTTGGCACCCTCTTTATTTTACCACATTGCAACGAAGCTTTAAACTGCTTTGGTTCTTCTCTTCGGAGAAACCTCCGGGCCTAACAATTTTTTGAAGAGAAAGTCAAAAACATAATACAAGCGTTCCGTAGTCAACACTCCGTATGGAAGGAAAGGGAGAGCTTACCTGCCTGTCAGAACGCACACATTATGCGGAACCAATCATTATCCTTACATGGCCGGGTGAACAGGATAAGGATGGGAACAGTATCAGGTGAGAAATAAATGCGTGCAAAAACGTCAAAATTTACGTTCTTGCTTATAATAATATGCATATAATAATATGCAAGAACATAATAAAAGTAAAATGCTGTTATTGGTTCCTGATCCATTTTTGTCATAATGTCTGTCTGTCTCTCTCTCTGTCTCTCTCTCTCTCTCTCT
Organism: Metallyticus violacea; assembly: GCA_030762175.1. NCBI lineage: Eukaryota > Metazoa > Arthropoda > Insecta > Mantodea > Metallyticidae > Metallyticus > Metallyticus violacea. Next base: position 91,074,705 of record CM060831.1, on the reverse strand, counting down.
CTGTCTCTCTCTCTCTCTCTAAGTAAAACCTTCCCTCACTCTCTTGTTACATTGCACGCGTTTGTAACATTCAGTCTTGTTTAAATTAATGCGTTTTGTATGCAACAAAGCAGAAAAATGTGTTGTAATGAAAGATAAAATGAAGCATCTTCACTCAAATGCGGCATGTGATACTTTTTTTATTCCTTTATTTTTTATGCATGTTATTGAAAGCGTGAAGAAAATATTAGGTGAAGTGTTGAAGTCGTAGATCTAACTAGAAATGAAACAAATTCGACACAGGTTACTTTTGCCAATTACCAACATCATCGCTGCACGCAATATACGGGTTGTAACCACAACACACGCATCATCGATTTGGCAATTTCATTGCTGCAGAGCTCGTTAACATATTCCCCAACATTTAAGTGAACAACATATGGTAGTTTTCGGTCAGAGTCACACCGGAAAAATTCGAGATCACGGCTGGAATTCGAGTCAAGGATATTGAGCTTTGTGGAAAAATAACAAATTTGAACACAGGACTGCAACGATGAAGAAAAGAATTGTGAGGACGACGTCCCTCAGGCGTTTCTTAATTTTCCTCTATCCCCCCCCCCCTCCTGTTTCCCCTCCCTGCAATTCAAATGTTACCCACTCTTATAGTTTCCAGATTCCAACCCAGTTCTTATTTCCCCCGTTCTCTGCTGCTCATGGTAGCAGATCGCCGAAATTATTGCCTAATCTTCATGAACAATTTGTAGCCAGTACTTCCCTGCTCGGATCGTGCATTCTATAATCTCGCTATAGGTACAAAATTCCGTAAGGATTCCGCACTTTGCTGTAACCCTCCGCACTCTAAAAGGCTTATTCTCTCCCGATGCAATTTCTCAGTTCTTCCCAAACCCAAAGTTCGGCTCCATAAGTCATTTTAGATCGTACTAGTGTCGCATAGCAATATGTGCTTTAGTTCCATTACAGAATCACAATCACTGGCATCGCCTACGTCATTATATACAAACTTATAACCATATCATCCGATTTACCTCATTACACAATTTTATTTTAGAAGAATTTTGCATGCTATTACCCCGTTATTAATAAATGTACTTGACTTTCCATAATTAAATACGTTCCCATATTCTAAGTAAATGAGAATGGATATGAATAAATAGATGAATGTTTCGATTTCTACTTTTGTACATTTGTTTAATATTCAATAAAATTTATTGAAATTTAAAGTTTTTTTCCATCTTTGTTTGTTTTCAACACTGCGACAATTGTGAAGCAGTTTTTATATGCCGGTGATGTTCGATCGAGGGTCCACCGGGTCGTTCAGGCGCCCGAAGTCACCTTTCGTGTTTTATTGGTCACGGGAGGAGGGAAATGGAAAGAGGTGGTTCAAATCACACAACCTTGCTTCATTGAACGCGTTGAAATGTTTAATCATATTACACTTAGCTATCGGTAACTGAAAAACTTGCTTTTGCAAGGTTATATCTCCTTATATGTGAAATCCAAAACGTTGCCACGTGGTTACGAAAGCTCACGGGGTTTACAGCATTGCGCCCACGGCTTCCTGAGGCTTTGAAATGTTTAAATACTATTGGCGAGCTCTTGAATTCCCAAACGCGCTCACTTTAAATTCATCGCCTCTTTGGCACCTTATTGGAGAGCTCCTGAGCATGCGATCTAATGACGTCCTCGCCGACACCTGCTTCCCCTTCTACCTTTAACGAATTTTGAAGCATTTCCACCAACTAAGATACAAAGGATCTATTATTCGGCCACCTGCATGCGCTTAGCTTTGTTACAATAGACAGACCCATCGCTCTAGCCATTATCAGTAGAAGAAGCACAAAAGATGATAAAAGGCAACCTTTTCTTTACTGCCAGTCACTCATCCAGGTAGTCATGAATACATTTTCGTAAAACATGAAATGTCCCTGTTTGTTACTACGAGCTATATATTTAATAATTATTACTATTTACACTATCTAAAGACATACTCTTGGGCATGTCTGGGCGTGAGGACCTATCACATTCGTTTTACATACTTCAGGAACAATCAGGACATACGTTGTGAAGAAATCTTAAAGAAAATGTAAACTTTGACAGATGGCAAACAGTCGAGGTGTACCTGCTAGTCTAATGTTTGGTAAAATTGCTTTTCTGCATTTTGTATTCGTTTTGCTGTTTTATTTCAACCGCTTGAAGCAAGTATCCAAAATATGTTGAAGACATTCTACAAAAATTACCAAATATTCCTGATGGTTCTCTCATTGTCCCAATTACCAAATCGGTCCCAGCTTGAATAGAAGTTAATAAACCAAACTTTGATAATAAAAAATTGTTTCGTATTTACGAGAGGCGGTCCACAAGTTCTCGGTCTGACATAATTCATTGTTGCAATATTCGCCCTGTCTGATGGTCACATGTTTCAGTAGTGTAAACTCTGCATTACTTTTCCTGACTCATAAAACTCTGAGAAGATCATTTAAGTCAAGGGTGTTGCATAATGCAGCGTTATGTTCAAAACTGAATACGCAGTTATGATTACATTTTTAACAAAGAAGAACATTCACCGAAGGATAATCAATTACGTCTTGTCGATATGTATGGGAAAACCTTCCTTTCATACTTCACCGTCAGACAGTGGTTAAAATTATTTCTTTTGGGCAGAGAACCCCATGAAATGACTCACATAATGGTAAACCGGTGAATGTGTGACACAAGAAAACAACTCCGTTGTCGAGAAGGAAGCTCTGAATAACAGACGTCTGAAGATAAAACAAATAGCTGCAAGATTGGGACTTTCTAAAAAACTGCTCTTCGCATTCTTCATTAACATTTACATATGCATGAGGTCAGTGCAAGATGGATGACTGGAGTTCTTTCAGCTGCAAGTACGCGTGGAATGTTGTTAGAAGATTTTGAACCTCTGCCGTGATAACCAGTCACGGGAGAGAAAGCTATGGTCTTCTACTATGATTTCCTTTCAAAAGGAGAATCAATGAAGCTGTGGAAGGAAGACGAAGCACAGAGAACAGAGTCATGTCGTCTAGGGAGAATATAATGGCGACCATTTGTGGGACTGCAGAGGAGCTGAGTCGAGGAGATTGTCTGTGTACCAGTGCACGTGACTGCTATTGCCAAGATTCTGTGAACATATGGTTTATCGGAATGGAACACCCACCATGCAGCCCAGAACGTTCCCCCAGTTACTATTACCTGTTTTCAGAATCAAAATTCAATCTTCGAGGATTCAAAAAATTTGAATTTAAGGAAGCTGTTTTTCAGTTTTTTGTAGACAAAGCTTCTATTTGTGAGAAACGCGTTGGAGTAAGGGGTTACATTTAAAATGTTCTATCACCCACCAACTCGTAAGCCTACCTTCTTCATTATTTAAACAAAGATATGGTTCACCATGGATGCCTAAAGCATAGGTACTCTTTAACATAAAGTACAATAGCAACACTGTTATCACTCATTTCTATGACTGTATTTAAGTAAATAGTTTCCAAGTAAATTTTGAGGTATATGTGACGTTCAGCATCATACAAATCATTCGGTTTAGAACATATAATAAATATAAAAGCAAATAAATATCGAATATTCGTCTGCACATGTGCGCAATGTACCATTGAAGCATCTCTTTTTAAGATCCAATAATCATAACTATTGCAAAGCGCGCATTTTGCTTGGTAACTTTCCCCAAAATGTATCATATTGCCGTCACGAATGTGGTTTCTTTGTCCTCATCCGAAGGTAGATCCATAAGTTTCCGACCTACCGTCGTATATTGATCTATATTGTCAAGGAAAAGTATGCGATATTTAGTAATCTTATATATAAGCAATTCCCGAGAGCCGATGTCTAAGCGATAATAGTTATGTAACCCCTAACACAAAAGGTTTTGTACCAATGCGATTATTCAGTTAAGTGGATAACATTGATTAACATTAAAAAGCGCAATTACAGTGTTCAGATTTGCGTTAAGGAAATTCAGTGGAGAGCCATGTTTGGAATGCACGAAAAAGACACACGTGGGGACATTAAATGTCCAGCGCAGAAAAAAGAAAGTTTTACTATTACATACCATCCTGGGGACAGCGAACGGGCAAAGGTGGATAGCGTTTATAAGCACTGCATATGAGGGTAGGTCATTAGTTTCCAGCCTCGCCGATAAGGATAATCAACTCCACAAAACCCTTATCTGACGTCATATCTTATCTGTTAAGTAAATAATTGCAGTTCTAACTTCCGCTGCGCTATGTTCAGTTGTTCAGATATAGTTACACAAAGAAGGCTATGTGTAGAAGATTGTAACATTGAATGGGCCAAAATTTTTCGAATGGGTTTAGAAAGTATTGAAGATGAACAGCGTGCAGATCAGTCCTTGGAGGTGCTCACTCCTGAAAACATCGCTCTTGTAAAAGAAAAATTATGGAAGACCGGGGGCTCAAAGTTACAGAAATAGCAGCAAGGTTGGGCCTTTCTAAAACAACAGTCCTTCAAATCATTCAAGAATATTTAAACATGAATAAGGTTAGTGCAAGATGGGCGCCTAGACTTCTTTTCTCAGTTCAAAAGCAGCAACGACTCATCTGTTGTTAGGAATTTTTGGAGCTCTGCCATGGAAACGAGAGAGAGAGAGAGAAGTTCTGCAAACCATTGTTACAGGAGATGAAACTATGATCCTTTACTATGATCCCTTGTCCAAAAGAGAATCAATGAAGTGACGTAAAGGCCACGGTCACTCAGTAAACCAAGGAGATCATAGCCATAATCTTTTGGGACTGTGAAGGAATATTCTTCATTGACTTCAAGGAGAGGAACACCACAATAAATGGGGAGTACTATGCTGGCCTACTGCACAGACTACGTGCTTTCATCAAACAGAAAGACGAGGAAAGCTGAGTGGTGGTGTGCGTCTTCTTCACGACAACGCGCTTATGTACACAGCTCTTGTTGCAAAGGAAGCTGTGAAGAAACGTGGCTTCAAGGAGATCGACCATCCACCCTACACCCCAGATCTAGTTCGCAATGACTATTTCCTCTTCTCAAAACTCAAGAAGGACCTTCAAGGAAGGAAATTTAAGTGTGACGAAGAAATGATGAATGCTGTTTATCGCATTTTGCAGACAAGACTTTTGACTATTTGGGGGGGGGGGTTGAAATGTTAATTCAAGGATGTGAGAAGGTATTGCAATAAAGTGAAGTATAATTTTTGGGTTTATCATACCTAGAAAAAGTTTAGGCCGGAAACTTATAGACCTATCCTCGTAGCTGGTCGATTAGGTATTGTGAATGCTTCCCCTTTTAATATGAAATGCGCTCGCTTCAAGCTGTCTCTTTTCTATGTATCTCTGCATCCTATCCCCTTTTGAGGAAAATGCGCATCTGGAGAGCTAAAGCTAAATCGAATCAAATCAGATAAGAGCTATGCAATGTATCAGAAGCAATTTTACCAACTTCGGCAAGCTCCTTTTATTATTTACTTCTGTAGCGGCTGGCGTCGCTCTCAACCAACGGAAATGTTGTATTCCTGTGTTCGGCTGCAAATTTACTGTAGTGCAAGAATTTAAACCGGATGACCCTGCATTTAAGAGTAGATTTTGTATTGGGTTTTGAATAGGGTGCATGACGGAGAAATTGTTCATAATGTAATTATTTTTACGGAGGGATCTTGGTTTCACCTAAGGGGTATGTAAATTCACAATCAACCGGTATTGGAGTTTAGAAAAATGTAACCTGCTTCACTACGAACCCCTGCATGATCAAAAGATAAGAGGAGTGTGTGCGCTATTAGCGGAGAGAGATAATATGTCTTTATTTTAAGAAATAGTAAATAGTAATGGAATGTGCATAATATTTTGCAACCCTGTTTCCTTGAATTAACTATGGAGGAACTGATAGGTTCGCAACTTTTCAACAACGGCACATACACCCCTTGTCTCCTTGTGTGTAATTCATAAAAATATTTCACGATAGAGTCATCAATAACAACATTCGTAAAAAAAACTTCTTACACATCTCAGAGGGAAATGGCTAATGTCACAAGCCGATTCCCGAAATGTATGGAAAACAAAGAAAGTGTGCTCCTTGCTTGATAATGTTGAATACATTACCTTTTGAGTAAAAACATAGCTGGTCAAAGGGGGGGGGGGAGACAAAGCTTAGTAAGGTGGAGGTACCGCCACGGGTAGCCGTGTCGTTCAGGCGCGATCTGGGGTTCGAATCCCACCAGGACCATCCTCCTTGACTGAGGTTTTTCCCACGTTTTCCTCAGTCCTCATAAATGACAAATGCCCAGAAAGTACCTTAAACTTAGGCCTTGAACGCCTCCTTCCATTAAGAAAAACATTCTTTCCCAATTTATCATTTCATCTCGTGTATCATCAGTGTCCACCGTCTGTGGTGCCTCAGTAGCAAAAATGGGCGTTAAACACTATTAAAAAAAGTTGCAGATAAACCAAAGAATAGTGATATTTTTTAACAGATCTCGCATGGTAAATGACTTTGAAATTTTTACGCAATTTCCTGATCGATGGGTAAAGCAACACTATACAATCATCCACAAATAGTGGATCGGAGTTTCATAATAATTATACAGGACTTTTCAGTGTAGTGTTGATTTATCTGTAAATAGTGATTATTGCTTTGTATTTGTAAAGGTGCATTGTCAAGGCAAAATTGCTAATGGGTGTGTATTTTGTAATAATCTATTATACCAAAAAAATGCTATATTTCTCTGTCAGGTATAAATATGTCACGTGTACCCGATGTATTTCTTTTAGTTATCGTATAATAATACCATATTCTGGAGTCTATGAAAAAGATAATACAAAAAACGAACTATCTTCTTTTTATGCTTTTTGTTGCGGCTGTGTTGTTACTGCTGGTCCTACATCGGTAATGCCAAATTATGAAGTGGTTTGTTGTGTTGTTGTTTACGTTTAGGTGAAAACAACCTCTCAGGGGTCTAATCGGATATTTTGTTCATTCGTACTAAATAGGATTGGGAGAGGAGACCAATAGTATAAATAACCACACCATGAGACATTATGTGTATGGTAATTTATTGTGTTGAAGAACTGTCGCATCCTCTGGTGTTTTGCTTACGATATAATTTACATCGAATATAAACTTAGTTACCGCAACTTTCATGGATATGAACTGAATCTGAAAACCGCACCTGAAATTGAATTTATCATGAATTCCTCAGCACGTGTTGAACTTAGCAGATGAGTATAAGTGTCCCGGCAGAATATGAAACTTAAAATGCATGCCCGCGTCCGAAGCAGAACTTGTGCAAACGCCTCCGTATATGTTAAACTCAAATTAACGTCTCGTGCCTTAGTTTGAAAGTTTAAAATATACATTTGCTATTGGATGGTTCTAATTCACCTGCTAGCACGTACCATTCGTTATTATTTGAAAGTTTAAAACTCTTGTTGATGTTGATCAGATTTAAAGGTAATTGCACAATCATTTTGTCGGATTCAAAGCCCTAACGAATTTAAAAGTACTAGGGTTTATTAACCTTCAACGGCAGTCCTTTTAAAAGTGACATCACACTCGACCCTCAGGTTTATTCTTACCCTTTGGCTTTCCAAGCTACGGTAGACAGAAAACAACAGGAATTTCCTCTTTTGTGGACATAAAAGCCACATGTTAAAGTTATATCATATTATACATGTACAGAAGGTGTCAAAAATGTATACACACTTCGAGCAAGGAAAGCACTGTGTTAACATAACAAAACTGAATTCACACAAATAGAAAATGATGAGCACTAATCCTCTTACACTTTTACACTCACAACAGTTGCTCAAAAAGCCCACCATCGGGGTCGATATACTTCTGAGTACGTTGAACTACTGATTGAGCAACGTTTGCGAAAGTGTCCTCAGCGATTGCAGCACATGCCGTTTCATTTCTTCCCGAAGTGCTGCCAGTGTAGCTGGTTTTCTAGGGTATACAACATCCTTAAGAGTTCCCCATAGGTAGAAGTACAATGGCGGTTCTGTTCTGTACATACTTCTCCATTGTTTTTGAACTTCAACAACATTCTCGGTTTTCCAATACCACTTCAAAGTTACTTTCCCCTGTTCAAATTATAACCTTGGCTACATAACGTATTGTGTCACATCTGTTTACAGAACATCATACGATAATTTTGGCTTCATTTGTACATTGCTCATTTACGATACTCTTGGCTTCATTTGTTCCTTGTTGATTTGCCTGTCACGTAGCAACGCTATCATAATGTATGTGAGTCACATCTTTTTTTTTTTTTTTTTTGAGTAGTGTTTAACGCCCGTTTTTACTACTGAGGCACCACAGGCGGTGGACACTGGTGATACATGAAATGAAATGATAAATTGGGAAAGGATATTTTTTTTTTTAGGAAGGAAGCGTTCCAGGCCTAAGTTTAGGTACCTCCCCGGCATTTGCCAGTTATGAAGACTGAGGAAAACCTGGAAAAAACCCCAGTCAGGGAGGACGGTCCTGGCGGGATTCGAACCGCAGACCTCCCGCTCACGAGTCCGTGCCTTAACGACCTCGGCCACCCGTGGCGGTGAGTCACATCTGTTTACAGAACATCATACTACACATTTTTGTTGTTTTTCGGTCAAACTTTGAAATATAATAAATAGATATCTCTTGTGAGATTATATATATATATATATATATATATATATATATATATATTCATATATTCATATATATATTCATATATCACCCTCAGTAGTTCACTTGTATTTTATATTAACGTCATAACCTGAAGAGATATAGTAAGTTCCACACAGTATCATGTTTAAATATTTCATTTTAGCTGCACTTACTAAAATATAATCTATTATGTGCTTTATCCCCTTCTTGTCTAAATATATTAATTTATTTATAAAATCCAGTGTAAAGAAATTTTTTCACCTTAGCTTATTAAATGTGCTACTACTTTTCAAGGACTTTGCCGTTTTTATTTAGAGGTTATTTATTTATTATTTTCATTATGCTTTTGATAGGCTTGGTCAATTTTTACACTTAAGTCTTCCCTCCTATTTACTAAGTCTGAATATGTGGCAAAACCCACGCAATAGAATCGTTACCTCGTCCATCTTTTCTGACGGTTTGCTGTTGATGTCTTTGCATGCAACTGAGCAGATGGTTGTAACAGTGGGTGGCGAAAGAAGGGATGCTAACCCCTCGTGTAGCTATCTAAAAGAGGAGTCATACCCAGTAACAGCTTCTTCTTTGAATCGCTATATTTGGCAAATCCTTGCAAACCAAATTTCAATTCAAGTATTTATTCATTAATAAAATACTTTTTTCATAGAGCTAGAAGAAGAGACAGCCAGTTAGAATAAGAAAGGAAATTCTGTTCACACATTTATTTTTAAACTCTTTCATCTATACTCAATGAAAATAATCCACGCATTAGAGTTCTTGCGATATTCCTTAATTGCTGTTACCTACGGATTAACAACAGAACGCCCGAGCTTCAAGTAGCCCTAAAAAAACCATTAGCTCTCAAGTGACCGCTGCTGCTTTCTTATGCATTTTTAATCATTTTTCTCACTGAAAAATATGATTTTTTCCTTATCGCCTTCTACTGTGATGGTATAGAGGCAACGATTTTGTTTCTAAATTTCAAGCCAGGTTCAAATTCAGTTTGCATTTAGCTTCTGGAGTGAGTTTGTATATACTCGGTGTCTGCTCAGTATCACGTCATATTTAAGTGTTCTCCTGACTCAAACTGATGAAATTTCTTACTTACCACACGACTGTAGTGATGTAGAGGAAACAACATGACTTCTGAACTGCGAACCAGGTTCGAATCCAGCTTGAATCGAGCTTCTGGTTTCAGGTATTTTTATGTTCATGATTTTTACTGACGTATGCCGTATGTTTAGTGCTTTATGTCCCCAGGCCCTTTGCCTATTCATTTAATTTGTTGGTAATTCAATGATTTATTCACACATTTGTTTGTTTATTCTTTTGCTTATCTTTATAGGTCACCTCAGGCTAAATGCTTTTTATAAAAAAAGTTTTTTATTTTCTATTTCAAGTATAAGTGCATGTAATTAAGAGATATTCTATTATACGAATTGGGTTTGTTCTGTGCTATGTAGTAACAAATTATTTTTACAACATAGGTATACAAACACGAGGTATATCTATACAAAAAACTGTTACATTGAAATATTCTCAGAGATATTGGTGGGACACTTTTTGCAAAGTTTTTGATTATACAACTTTTTTACATGTCGAACAACTGTCTTTGGTTTTCTTTTCTTATATAATTCTATATGACATGTCGATGAAAGAAATTTTAGACATGGACACAAGAGCTGATAAACAATGATTCACACTACGCTATAATGAGTTTGAAACTTGTTTGATGTACAGTGATGATTATTGCCGGTTGCAACTACGCAATACACGTCGTAAGAAACGTGGGTAAGGAAGTGGTGAATTGACCGCCTCCGGTAAGCGATAGTAAATTTTCTATTATTTTAAAAAGATACGCCTGAAAGGGGAAAAAAATATATTGGTGAGCCAAACGTCATTGTAAGGGATTAAAAGTCACAAAACCTTATAAAAATAATTCCAAAAACAGTGAAAATATGAGCGTTCGAAAACAAAAGTAGTCATTGAGGACGTTCTAGTGTTAAAAGAGTTGTTTTTTAACCAATCTGCATGCAGCAGAATTCCAACCTACTGGCTGTGAGAAACATGGCCTAGCAAAGATACTACGGTTCTGTAATTTAATCCATGAGATATTATTTATAACGATTCCATGACAGGCATCACTGGAATCATAAATAACTGGTCTGCTAGACGCACATGCGGTGGGCGCCACGAGTGGTCTGGGGTCACGCGGGGCAAACAACAGCCGCATTAGACTCAATGCGGTAATTACCAATGAACGTAAACACAACATAATCCTCATTCATGATGGGCTGTAGTTTAAATCAATTGGCTTATGCGGATGTAACAGTTCTGTCAGATTGCAGCTCTGTTAATCTAAGCTTGACATACAACTCAATTATAAGGTTACAAAGGAAAGTCGGGCCTGGTGATCTAGTGGTAATCATAATTTCCGCGTAGACCCAAGATCGCGGGTTCAATTCAGGCATGGGTGGATTTTTTTTTTTTTTTTTTTGGGTGTAAATGTTCTTAGAATCGCCCATGACCTCTTGGAAGGTCTGTGTCGTACATTTATGGCACGTAAAAGAACCTCAAGGCTGAAAGAAGGGACCTCTGAGAGAAATTTATCGGCCGTTTCACGCCCTGAATTCAATGAGACGTTGATGTTAAAGAGCTACGTAAATAAACAAATGAAAAAAAAAAACACAGAAATATTCGTTTACTGTTTAAAACGCTCAGCACAGGATTTTTCCCTCGTAGAGTTAAGTCAAAAAATCTTAAAAGTCTTACATCGATATTTACGAACTACGATATTCGGTTACAGCTATTTACCATGGTAGGTCCATAAGTTTCCGGCCTAAACATTTTCCAGGTATAATAGAGACAAAAAAAATATATTTCATTTTACAGTTACTCTTTATTGCAATACACCCCTCACATTTTCGAATTAACATTTCAATTACCCCCCCCCCCCAATAGTCAGGAGTCTTTTTGGTAAAATGGGCATAAACAGCATCCATCACTTTTTCGTCGTACTTAAATTTCCTTCCTCGAAGATCCTTCTTGAGTTTTGAGAAGAGGAAATAGTCACTGGGAGGTAGATATGGACTGAGAGGTGGATGGTCGATCTCCTTGAAGCCACATTTCTTCCCATCTTCCTTAGCAACAAGAGCTGTGTGCACAGGCGCGTTGTTATGAAGAAGGTGCACATCACCACTCAGCTTTCCTCGTCTTTTCTCTTTGATGGAAGCACGTAGTCTGTGCAGTAGGCTAGTATAATACTGCGATGTATCTCTCCTTGAAGTCAATGAAGAGTATTCCTTCACAGTCCCAAAAGATTGTGGCCATGATCTTCTCTTGGTTGACTGAGTGACCTTGGCCTTTAGAGGCGATGCTTCGCCAGGTTTACGCCACTCCATGGATTCTCTTTTGGACAAGGGATTATAGTAGAGGGCTATAGTTTCATCTCCTATAACAATTGTCTGCAGAACTTCTCTCTCGTTGCCACGCCAGAGCTCCAAATATGTCAACAACAGATGACTCGTTGCTGCTTTTGAACTGAGGAAAGAATTCCAGGCACCCATCTTTCACTAATTTTATTCAAGTTTAAATGTTCCTGAACAATTCGAAGTACTGCTGTTTTAGAAAGGCTCAACGTTGCTGCTATTTCTGTAAATTTGAGCCGCCGGTCTTCCATAATTTCTCCTTCCACAAGAGCGATGTTTTCAGGAGTGGGCACTTCTAAGGGCCGACCTGCATGATCTTCGTCTTCAATGCTTTCTCGACTCATTCGAAAAAGTTGGCCCATTTTTTACGAAGAATATGAGGGGGATGCTTCTCGATATACACCGTCCAATCGCTGTTTAATTTCATTTAGAGTAAGCCATTCTTTTGTGAAGAACTTAATACAGTGCGATACTCCATTTTGAAGTCACAATCTTCTACACATATGCAACTATATCTGAACAACTGAACACAGGGGAGCGGAAGTTACAATTGCAATTATTTACTAAACAGATAAGGTATGATACGAGATAAGGCTTTTGTGAAGGCGATAATCCTTATCGGCTAGGCCGGACATTTATGGACGTACCCTCGTACAGGCTGAAATAAGTGGGATAATGCAATTAAAGGTAAATGTCAAATAAGTAGCTTGTAAAAACGCATAAAATGATTTGAAAGCAAGAAAAACTTACTCTATAAAATAATACGATAAATTACGCTTATAACATATCTACAGTATAAAACGCATGAGTAAATGCAAATGACCACTAAGTCAAATATCGCCATATACGTATGCCTTTAACGCCAATAACAATACCACATTGCAATAATGTATTCAGGAATTTTAATTTACATGCTATCTATTGATGAAATCAGTTAATGGAAGTCCGGCATCATTTACTATTGAAACGTTATTTCCACCATTTGCTGTTGTGTGTACCTGTTACTATAAAAAGGAACTACTTTATTTTGTGGATTTAGATTAGAAAACTTTTATATAAAACTCTCTTATCCTGATTCCTGAAGTTTTCTCTTTAGAGAAAAGTTGTGATGTGTATAAATCTTGAAAATGTAAGAGAAATAGGGCGTAACGTTAAACACTGCTTGGTGGCGTTAAAGCTCAAAGTATGTTGTAAGCCATTTACGACTTATATAGAGCAGTACTTATTTGTTTAATAACACTCCTCACGTTTTGATCTATTAATTTTACATGCAAAAAATATCCAAAAGAGTCACATTCTGTTAAAAAGAATGACTAGATTCAAATTATATGTCTATTCTATCCAGTTTTTCATCTCCAGATTAAGAATTAAGTAAATATTTATAAATGTTGAATTTTAATATTACAGAAAACAAAATTTACTTCATATTTTCTGTTTTATATGATTTAAACGTTGCTAAGATTGTCAGTGTGCAAGCTTTTTCTAATTTGTCCAGTATAAAAGATTATCTTTGTTGTTGATCAAAGTATTTTTTAATAATTTTCTGATTTGCATTTTTCTAGACTCACAGTATATAAGTATTGAGGTGGCGTTATATGGGCAGCTTATCTTTTAGGTAAAATTACAAATATTTTCAAAAATTAAAATTATTTAGAAACAGAAAATGGTTTGAATCTAGAATTAAATTAGTAATTCATATTATGGGCACAAATTTATATTGTTGCAAAGTAGTAGTAAATTGTGTTACGATCATTTTATAAATTCACTGATATCTTATAAGCACGGCACCGAATATTGGACCCTCTGTTACGAATTTCTATGATCACTAGGCAAAAAGCAATGCATCCCTGATATTAGATAAAAACAGTACATGTTTCTTTGCATTTTATCCACCATTTTGGGAAATTATTAACAGGATGTTCCAGTTTATCCAGAATGGATCTGAAATTTGGAGTCCTATTTGTAAGTTAACTTATCCAGAATGGATCTGAAATTTGGAGTCCTATTTGTAAGTTAACTTGGTCTCCATTGCTTGTTTATTGCTCGGTCACTCAATGTAAGTTTCGACTTTATTAGGCCGCGATTCAATAACATCCCCTGCGCAGCCACAAACCAGTCAGTATCGTTCAGCCGTCTATGAACAAAGCCGCCAAAAACACACGCATATGTAATAAGCGATTGAAGAATATGGTGTGAGGATTTCACTATAACAGAGTTAATATAACGAGGGTTCCAAAAATGTATACACACTGTCACAGTAGATATCTATTTAATATGTTTCAAAGTTGGACCGAAAAACAACAGTAATGTGTAGTATGATGTTCTGTAAACAGACGTGACCCACATTACGTTATGCTAGCGTTGCTACAGCAAAATGAAGACAAGATTATCGTTTGAACAGCGGAAAGCAATTTAGAAGTGATATTAGAAAACCGAGAATGTTGTTGAAGTTCAAAGGCAATGGAGACGTGTGTACAGAACATGAGTAACAATTGCACGCATTCGAGACAAATTTGAGACTCATGCATGGTACCGTATACCGTAGAAAGCCAGCTACACTGGCAGCACTTCGGGAAGAAATTGAAACGGCATGGGCTGCAATCGCTGAGGACACTTTCGCAAACGTTGCTCAATTAGTAGTTCAACGTACTCAGAAGTGTATCGACGCCGATAGCGGGCATTTTGAGCAACTGTTGTAACTGTAAAAGTGTAAGATGATTAGTCGTCATCATTTTCTGTTTGTGTGAATTCTGTTTTGTTATGTTAACACGGTTTTTTCTTTACTTGAAGTGTATATATTTTTTTTTGGCACTCTCGGTATTATGTAAATTATGCCACTAGAATTTAAAGACTATTGAAGCATTTTCACCAAAACTCACTGCTAACATCACACGAACTGTTTCTAATCGCCCAAGGCTGTAAAACGCACTTCAGAACAGAAAATCACATACATAGAAATCAGGGATTCAAAGCAGCAACATATCCCGGGTTTATAGCAAAATTTCGGAAATAATAACAATATCACTTTACACCTATAAGTAATGAAATCAATTATCTACTCGCACTTTGATGCTTCGTTTACTGGTCTACCATAAAATCTCTATACATTGTGGCGGAATACTGACAACGCCCGACGTCGTTGAACGTTGGGTGCCAAATTTGTAGCGGAATTAATTACGACGCGTGTATGTGGCATCGACGTTCACTATTGCCGACACGCTGGGCGTCAAATTTGTGATGGTTTAATAAGGATGACGCCGCCATTTGTCGTCGTAGATGTTGGCGCAACTATCACCACACTACCCTCAAATAGATACGTTTGATAATACAGCTGCACTTTTTAGATTGATACTTCTGGGGTGAAAGGAGTGTGGTTTTAAGTATAACAAAATCACAATGGATAAAAATCTACGGAGTTTATTAATGTTTTGTTATTACCACACAACAGTAACTTTTCTGATTACGTTATACTCTGAGAATATTATTAGATGCAGGCTAAATACGAGACAGACGTGTTATAATTTATATTTCTCTTCCGAAAACTGCGCATTCTATCCTGTTGTAGCTCGTATACAATTTTCCTATATGGATATTAATTCAAGCTCATAACTCCCATCATTCACCACAAATTATTTTGTAGCTTCTTCGCACGAAATATTAATCGTCCGTTAACTTTACGTGACCTTAAAATGCAGCTTCAATTTACAAATTACGAACCACGATTTCTGCTGATGTAATTTAAAACACAACTTCTCTCTACGGAATCCAACGCAAAACTAACTTTCTGGAATATAAACCGCCACTTATAACAATAGTATTGTAATAATACTATACGTTACAATGTATTATATTTTCAACATACGTATACTAAGCGAATGAAATCCGTTCATTCTATTTAGTCGCAATAAAGCTGTCTGTCTCGTGTTTCATTCTTGGTAACATTATTAATGTTGTTACGCTTGCCATTGGTTGATTCACTTAGTATTACAATTTTCTTTATCTGTAGTTTACTCCTTTCATATTCTTGGCTATGTGTGTGATCATTTGAATCGTTACATTTTTATATTATAAATATTGCGATAAAGGCCAACAAACAAACATTAAGTCATATATTGTGATAAACCGTATCTGATACACGAAATCTATACAAATGAGCTTACAAAATTTATACGATTTAAAACTTATTACCAACGAATATTTGTTATTTGAGTTGAAATTAAAGCCTTTACCTAACGTTAAAACATGTGGAAATGAACTTATTAAGTTTATATGATTAAAACATATTATCAATGAATGTTTTGAGCTTTAAATCTAATGTTATGGTCTTTATATTACGTAATAACGAACTTCTTAAATTAACATAACTAAATAACTATTACCCTAGATGTTTCTGGCTTTAACTTGAGCATTTTATCTTTTATATAACATAAAAACTATGCAAATGAATTTATTAAAAGAACATAACTAAAACATATTATCAATGAATGTTTTGATTTTCAAATAAAATATTATAGCCTTTATCTTACGTAATAAGTAAATGACACTTTTAAATTAACATAGCTAAATAGCTATTGCTATTAAATGTTTGTGGTTTATATTGAGCATTATAGCGTTTACATAATATACAAATATGTAAAAACGAATTTATTAAAATAATACAGTTAATGAAAGTTTAGTGCCTTAAATCGGATATTTTCCGTTTCAACCTTTATCAATTTAATATGCGTGCAAAGGCTATTTCCCTTAAAATGAATTTCTATTTACTTAAGCTTAAAAATTAGCGTAAATTTCTCTGCAATTTAATTAAACAAAGTAAAATTAACAGTAACGCCTTTTAATATTGTTGTGGAATGAACTATATCTTAACTTGGGTTTGTTTAGTTCTATTTTTGCCAAAATAATTGACTTACTATAAAATTACAAAGAGTTTAAATGGCATTCGTGAAGTTTAACTTTAACTAAGAACGTTTATAGACAATTGCAAGAGCTGCAAAGAATGCAGTGGCAATATTGTGGCCAGTTGCTAATGAACATTTAAGGGTATTATTCTCAGCACGTCTTGAGGAACGGCATATCTGTTCAACACACTCAGCGTTTCTATTACAATGCGTTTAGAAGGATAACACGAAGCTGTTAAATAGTGGTACAAAATTGGACCACCCTAGAGTAAAGTGCTTGGATTAAAATTCAAATGGCACAGAATGTTATAGGGTTGAAACGATTCCTATGGCCCACCCCCACTGAAATATTATATATATGCACGCACACGCACACGTTTAAACTCAGATCATGTACATCATGTTTGTGCATTTTAACTAGTAATGTACATGTTATGTATATGTATGTGTTTATCATGAGGTATAACTTTAATATGTGAGTTGTATGCCATCAAAAGAGAAAGTTCTCTGGTGTAGCTATCTACGGTAGCCCAGCCAGAAACGGGGTAGAGCCAAGGAGGTAACAAACCGCTACAAAAGGAAAGGGACATGTGTTATGTCACTTCTTAAAAGATCTGTCGTTTGAGAGGTTTAATAAAGTCCAGGCTTTCAAAAACATTAGGGCAATGAGCTCGCCAGCCGTTTATGCAGTTAACTTTAAACCAACCAATGTAAATAAATACTTTAAACTTTCAAACAGTAGCGGGTTACATGTGTTGGCAGGAGAATTTGAATCATTCGGTAGAAATATATTTTTTGAATGTTTAAAGCAAGTTGCGAGCCTTGCGCGTGCTTGTGTGACCCCGTTTGGCTTGGTTTTATATATAAGGAGAAGTTTGCTCAGTTGGAGTATAGGTTAGTTCAGATCAGAGACAGTTGGAGAGTCAAATAATTAGATACAGTTCGTCTCGTTGAAAGCGGTGGCAGCTAAATGGAATATAAACTGAATATATCATACACAAAACATCAGAGGATGCGGAAGATTTTGCGAATAATAAATTGCCAATTTATTAGTTCCAATTGCGTAATTATTAACACAATTAATATCCTCCCCCAATCCTGTTGAGCACGAGTCACCATATAACGGAACAGAACCCTAAGATATTGTTGTCACGAAGCGTGAGCAACAACACCAAAGCGATGGATAGTTAATTAGCGATAAGTCGCTGCTAAATAGCGGGGATCAGAAACTAAATTGCTACATTATTGGCGGCAAACATCTCGCCCCCGACTAAACAGCTTCAAAATTGGCCTCCAACGTGGGGTTGCCATACTAAACCGCTTCAGGGTTTCCGAGATGGACGATGGTCCATTGGGTGTCAGTCTTTCGATAAGAACGTTATAAATATGGAAGATGTTCCATATATAGGACGTCCTGGCCTCGAAGCGCATTACGTTGATTTGATTCAATTACGACTGGTGGCGGATGGGTGATGGACAGCGAGGGAGTTTCCACACTAGTCGGAACAATCCACAATACACTGTTGCAACAGGGCGCTGCTTCTCACACATAAAAAAAAAAAGAGGCTTAGCTACTGGTGTCCAACGCCTTCCAGAAGTTTGGCAAGGGATGCGAGAATGCAAAATTCTTCAGGTTCTTTCAAGCCCTCATAAAACCAGCTACCATATAGAAAAGCAAAGCATTTTTAGTATTCGAATCTTACCCCCGTGATGCCAACTGTTAATATTTTCAAAAACAACTTTAACTGAAAATTCATTTGCACAATTCTGCAAGCGTCATAGAAAAGATAGTTTTCTTTTCCATTTACTTTTAATAAAGGCTAAAAGGCAACCCAGGAAAAATACTTTGGTTTATTTGGGATTAATATTATATATGAGGGTAGGTCTATAAGTTTCCGGCCTCGCCGATAAGGATTATCGCCTTCACAAAACCCCTATCTGGTGTCATACCTTATCTGTTAACTAAATAATTCCAGCTGTAACCTTCGCTCCACTATGTTCAGTTGTACATCTAAAGTTGCATAAAGAAGGCTATGTGTAGAAGATCGTGACATATTCAAAATGGAGTTTCCATCTGTTATTAAGCTCTTCACAAAAGAAGGATTTCTCCAATTAAAATTAAACAGCGAATGGGCGGTGTATATGGGAAAGCATCCCCCTCATATTCTACCGTAAAAGAATGGGGCAAACTTTTTCGAATGTGTCGAGAAAGCATTGAAGATGAAGAGCGTGCAGGGGGAGGTGCTCACTCCTGAAAACATCGCTCTTGTGGAAGGAGAAATTATGGAAGATCGGCGACTCAAAGTTACAGGAATAGCAGCCAGGTTGGGCCTTTCTAACACAACAGTCCTTCGAATTATTCATGAACATTTATACATGAATAAGGTTAATGCAAGATGGGCGCCTATGCTTCTTTCCTCAGTCCTAAAGCAGCAACGAGTCATCTGTTGTCAGGCATTTTTGGAGCTCACTCACAAGAGAGAAACTATGGTCCTCTACCTTGATCCCATGTCCAAAAGAGAATCAATGGAGTGGCAGGCGTAAACCTGGCGAAGCACTGCCTCTAAAGGCCAAGGTCACTCAGCCAACCAAGAAGATCATGGTCACAATCTTTTGGCACTGTGAAGGAAATTTCTTCATTGACTTCAAGGAGAGGAACACCACAGTAAATGGGGAGTGCTATGCTGGTCTACTGCACAGACTACGTGGTTCCATCAAATAAAAGCGAGGAAAGCTGAGTGATGGTGTGCACCTTCTTCACCACAATGCGCCTGTGCACACAGCTCTTGTTGCAAAGGAAGCTGTGAAGAAATGTGACTTCAAGGAGATCGACCATCCACCCTGCAGCCAAGATATAGCTCCCAGTGACTATGTCCTCTTCTCAAAACTCAAGAAAGATCTTCGAGGAAGGAAATTTAAGTGTGACGAAGAAGTGATAAATGCTGTTTAGGCCCATTTTGCATTGAAGATTTCTGATAATTTTTTTTGGGGGGGGTTGAAATCTTAATTCAAAGATGTGAGAAGTATATTGTAATAAAGGGTAAATATATTGAAACGTGAAATATAGTTTTTGAGTTTATCATACCTAGAAAATGATTAGGCCGGAAACTTATGAACCTACCCTCGTACTAAATCGTAAACTCTTTCCCGTAAATAAACAACAAACTCGCTAGTTTAAGGCAGGTAAATATTGTCTACTGTTCTATGGCGTAAAAGTATTTACAAATTAAAAAAAACTAATAGCTTCGGGAGGAGCATGTGAAACTGGAACTCTTTCTCATATGAGCGAGCCTTATTAAGTGCATGTTTGTGTTCGCAGAGACGGCATGCTGTGGCCACTATGAATGGATGGGACGAGGGCGGTAGAGCGGGGACATAAACCAGCTAATTAATTGCCGGAAAGGGGCTGGTAAACGCTCCGTTCGCGGTCACTGGAAACCAGATTACCAAATGCTCGATGTTTCAACCAACTCTATCAATCTGCAGCTCAACCTGAGTCTGAAAATAAAAAATTATCTTGTAGTGCAAAACATAAGAATTACAAGTGATTCCACTGGGCTTTACTGCTTGCAGAATGGAACATCAATGTAAAAACAAGCGTTTCATTAGATTTACCCAGCAATGCTTCATGATCGATTATAATGATGATGCAGACGGAATGTGGTAATAACAACGCAAACATTGCTTATTTCAACCTTTACTGATGCTTAGCATTCACACTGCTATATCTCGACTTATTGCCTTCTCCCATTGTTGTCGACAATGGTGCGCTTCTCAGTAGTTTATTATTTTATTTTCTGTTGTCAGATTTCCCTTCCCCCATTTCCGATGTCCGAGTTAAATATTTTCCTCCCCTATTCTTGCGTTGAAGTCACCTACTATTACCACCACGGCAGCGGGATATGTTTCTGACAAGTCCACCACTCTTTCAGTCATGTCCTCAAGAACAGATCTGTTGCAATATTTGGAAGCCGTTGGTGCATTATAGATACTCAAAATTAAAAGTTTTTACCCTTCTATACTTAAATAACAGCAAAGAGCCATATTTGTGTGTATGCATGTAGATTTGTGTGTAGGTAGGTATGTGTGTATGTATATATGTATGGATGTATGTACGTATGTATATTACCCTTTTGATTGTTACAAGGACGATATTAGCATGTACCATGCGACAGTTTTATGTATTTGAGTGTATTTTACTTTAAACTGTGTATTTACTCGTGCTAGAGTGCTGCAAATTGTTCCCGTGATATTTAACGTGCGTTAACTTGGATGACTATGGCGTACTTGCGTCATTGTTTTGGAAGCCGTTTAAATGAAAGGCACTGTTGAAATTTTATTGGTGTAAAATCACTTTTCAGTTGTTTTCTCTGGTACTATGTCTCAAGTATCGAAATGATCCAAGTTAGTAGCTAAAAGAAACAGACAAAAGAAGAAAAGGAATTTAGTGAAAGTGAAAAAGGAAATAATGATCCTGAATGTGTGTCTACAGTCTTTGTCTAACAAGGACACTGTATAAGCCATTTTTGCTACAAGTAAAGCATGTATGTAGCTATTATTGTTCAATCTGCAAATTGTTACGTCGCTTTTGTTAGATAATGCGAGTGTATTCTCATTGTTAACACACATATTTTTATAGATTTAATTTTCTGTCTCAACAAGGCAGGTGGCTTGGTTGATTTTAATATTTACATTTTAACGTGAAAAGCACGTGCGTTCTTAATAATTTAAAATAGAAACCAATCTTATTATATTCTTCTAACCAGTCAAGAGTGCACATGTTCCTTATACATGAAGCGTTCCTCTTTATTTCTAATGTTGTGTTTTCTAATACTATGCATGTATATGAATTATGTAATACATTTATTAAATGATCATTATTCCTGACGGAAATACACGATAAGGCCATGTATTTAACAAAACGCACTTTAATAATACTAAATCAAACTGGGCTACTCGTGTCACAATAATGGATGCGACCACTGCAGGGTTAAGACTCTACAATTTATGTCAGCGATATCCACGACTAGGCATTGACATATATGCAATCAGCGCAAAAGAATAGCAAATTGATTGAAATTATTTGTGAAAAACACACTGAAAGAAATATTGTTCCAACACTTTTTCAATGCAAATAAAATGAAGACAAAGACATGCCCGATATACTTAACAATTGAAGACCGAAGGACAAATTTTGCGCACAGAACCCATAAGAATACATTAGCAGAAGCACACATACATTTTCAAGCAGTTTATTTCACAAGTGCACTGCACACATAATAATCATATAACAATAAAGAGCCTAAATTGATAAGGGTAGCATTTATGTATTATACAGAACGTTCCTTATATTACCAGGCCGCGGATCGCTTGCTCAGCGCACTGTCTATTACACTGGGGGTTTTCCGTTCTAAACTCCCGCGTTACTTACTCTTCAGTATTAGTAACATGCACTATAACGACTACTAATCCTGTTACAAGTGATGTTGAAAGTGATGTCCATCTGCATTCAGACATTCCTGGCATCTTTGGATGAAATTTTCATTCACACGCATTCCTCTATTAGAACATTTCTTTTTCGCTTCTTACGTTTAGCGTTTAGCGATCCCGTTGCTCTAATCTTATTAACCAGATATCTAACAGTTTCTCTACCTGGAACTGGAATACCAGGAAATGTCTCCTGAAGTTGTCTACACACGTATCTACATAATTCGGTTTTTACGAATGTATCGTACATAAAAAGTCTTTGTTCAAGCTTGAATTCTTCGGTAGCTATTTCAGTGGACTAATAAGAATATCTAATGTAATTCACAAACAACACAGATATCTTGAATAAACTTTCACTTTTGAGATGTACAATGAACAAACACAGTTCAAACAGAAGGCAATAACTGCACAGTATAAAACAGCTGATAAACGCAGCCTTGAGCTGGTCATTCACCGCTAGAGCGCTACTGGAATAATGCCGAGATCACTGCAGTGCAAGCGAATTATGTATATACGCCATCTATGACCCGGATATAAATCGAGCGCATACTATAAACAAAAAATAGTAATATTTCAAAACAGAATAACAACATGGCTTCAAACCGCGGAACTTTAATATATTAAATATTTTCAATCTTTCTAGTAAAGCATTCTGTAGAATTATAAAATTAGGCCTACCTTACATTTAGTCCCCATTGGTTACCAAATAAAATCTAATAATAAAACGCCATCATAAATTAGTAATACACAGAAGAATCCATTAAATCTTCAATGCTAGTAGTGCTTAAAGTAAATTATTAAAAAAAAAAAAAAAAAAAAAAAAAATGCTGGAACACACAGAGAAATAGCGGAACACTGCTAATATATTTGCGGATATTAAAACATGTAGAAAGTTGCTTGTAATTTTATAAACAGTATACATTTTGGCAAGTATTTTCTTTTTTAACATAAGAGTCATTTGGTTAAAAAATTTGATATGTAAGTTAACATTCATTACTATTGACAAATTCGTTTACATATAACGACCGCTGACCGTGGCCGAGGTCGTTAAGGTGCGGACTCGTGAGCGGGAAGTCTGGGGTTCGATTACCGTCACGATCGTCCTCTCTGATTGAGGTTTTTCCAGGTTTTCCTCAGTCCTCATAACTGGCAAATGCCGGGGAGGTACCGTAAACTTAGGCTTGGAACATTTCCTCCCTTTAAAAAAAAGCCTTTCCCAATGTATTATTTCCTTTCATGTATCATCAGTGTCCACCGCCTTAGCAGTAAAAATGGGCGTTAAACACAATTCTAGTTTACATATAACAGAAAATAATTTATTAGACTTCAAAAAACAGAAAAGCTCCTTTCATAAACTCGTGTTTTATATTTTCTAGGACTAAATCGTCAGTTACCATGTTCTTATTTGGAGCAATTATTGCAAACTGGATATTTTTACTAAATTGTTCAGTCCAGAGTTCTAATTATGCCTCTCTGTCACAAAGTTGAACTATGTTGTGATTTCTGCTCTGTAGTGGAATATTAAACTCATTTAGTTATCCAATGAGAACACGAATAAAGGCATTCTGAATGGTGTAACTCGGGAATTAAGTATTTTCCCCCTTTTTTTCTTTCGTTTTCCCCTCTCCCAGAACCTTAGGATATGCAGGCAGACCGCTGACTACAAGGTCGGGGGGCGATTATTTCACAATGTGATCAATTATGTGACATAAAAATAAAATAGGAAATTTATTTACCAATCTCGAATCAAACTTCGACTTAGAAGTTGAATATCAGGGCACTTCTCTTGAAACAATCTCCGATCACGAGCCGATTCTGTACACAAGTACGAATAATAAATAAATGCTCTTTGGGGAACAGAAGACCTAATTCGGGCCTTATTAACGCAATTAATACAATTTATTACGCCGCCTAATGAATACTTGATACACTGTCACACAACACACAAGAACATACCCTATGGTCCTAGATTTAAACTCGTACTGATCTCCCCTCCGGCTCCCCGGCCGGACTTCAGGCATGGAAATGAGACAATAACTGCAGAGCTGGGTCAACTGCGAACAATGCACCTGAAGCAGTCCCGTGAAATAAAAACCAGTCAGTATGTATACCTTTAAACAAAGCATAGTTTATCCAGAAGTAAAATCCGAGACTGCATTCAGTGCCGGTCAAGTGGAGTAGAGGAAAAATCGTACAGACATCTGAGATTCATTTGTCTGATGAAGATGAAGAAAGTATACAACTGAACAATGAAACCTCGTTCACAGATGAACTTGAAAGAGTACAAAAAAATCAAAGCATAGGTAGAAAAGGGATTTAAAATAAAATAATGCAATATTTATTTTCTCTCTCTTGAGTTGGTATACATTTTTAACTATAAAACAGTCTAAGTTAAAAAAGGCGAAGAAGAAAAACGGCGATATTACAACATTTTGTGAGGATATGGAGTTCCAAAAGTTGATACCGAGAGTAATATGTTATTTTTTATTTTTACTGGTAAAAATCATTTAATTACTTATGTGGAAGATTTGCAAAGAATCATATCCAATTGTAAATAGAATATAAGATCCTGTGAATATTTGCATCTCCATTAGAGTTTAAATTATATCACTGATTTGCAAAAAAGATTTTTCCTTGCTTTTTTATTTTTCAACCTGGATATATGTAACATTAATACCCTGAATTCAAATATATTTTCAGTTTTACTGGGCTAGGTTTTTAAACAAAATCGCATCAAATAATGAAAATTATACTTTTTCATGAAATATTATTAAATGCTAAGACAAAATTGCTTTTGTGGGTTTTATTTTAAGTTAAAATATTAATTAATATGTTGAAAAAGAGAGCTATGTGTCAACAATTATGAACTTCCACATATTTTCACTATTAGGGATAAGCAACTTTATTTTTTTCGAAGTTTTGATGTGTCCTTTTCCAAATACCAACAGTAATCAGCCATCTTGAAAGTGGTTTCCATTGTTTTAATGTCTTTATGAAACCGCTCACCTTGTTCATCACTCATTGCACCCAGATTTGCAGGGAGGTAATCAATATGGCTGTTGAGAAAATGCACTTTAACTCTCATTCTACATCCCAGATTTCCAAAATGTAACATTTCCTCCATAATTTCTTTATAGTTCTCAGATTTCTTGTTGCCAAGAAAGTTTTCTGTCACTTTTTCATATACCAACCATGCTGACTTCTCTAACTCGGACATCGACCGAGGAAAGATCTCATCCTGCATAAGCTCACGGATCTGGGGGTGCATCGAAAATACCTCCTGCTATCTTAGCTTCAGTTTTCTGTGAGAACTTTGTAACAAGAAAGTTGAAACAATCAGAGCAGTAACAATTTGCTTCATCGTGCATAATTTAATATGGAGTTATGGAATCAGGACATTAGAAGGAGAAACCAATAATTCACACTTACTTTTTTTTTATCCAGGAACCAAATTGCCCCCTTGTGGCCAATTTTATGTGGTCCATTATTCTGATACAGTCCTACTTTCAAATTCACAAAGCACACCATTTATTATTTTGTTTAAATATCTCAGAATATTTATTTTGTGTACCAGAGTAGGTCGATAAGTTTCGGCCTCGCCGATAGGATTATCACTTTCACAAACTCCTTATCTGGTGCCATACATTATCTATTAAGTAAATCGTTGCAGCTGTAACTTCCGCTCTGCTGTATTCAGATATAGTTGCATAAAGAAGGCTATGTGTAGAAGATTGTGACATGTTCAAAATGGAGTATGCAGCTGTTATTAAGTTCTTCACAAAAGAATAAATGAAATTAAACATGATTGGACGGTTTATATGGGGAAACATCCCTCTCATATTCTACCGTAAAAGAATGGACCAAACTTTTACGAATGGGTGGAGAAAGCATTGAAAACGAATAGCGTGTAGGTCGGCCCTTGGAGGTGCTTATCCCTGAAAACATCGTTCTTGTGGAAGGAGAGAAATTATGCAAGACCGGTGGCTCAAACTTACAGAAATAACAGCAAGGTTGGGTCTTTCTAAAGCAACAGTCCTTCGAATTATTCATGAACATTTAAACACGAATAAGGTTAGTGCAAGATGGGTGCCTAGACTTCTTTCCTCAGTCCAAAAGCAGCAACGATTTCTCTGTTGTCAGGCATTTTTGTAGCTCTGCCGTGCCCACGAGATAGAAGTTTGCAACCCATTGTTACTGGAGATGAAACTATGGTCCTCTACTATGACTCCTAGTCCATAAGAGAATAAATGGAGTGGCGTAAACCTGGCGAAGTAACCGCCTCTAAATGCCAAGGTCACTCAGTCAACGAAGAAAATCATGGCCACAATGGGCACTGTGAAACAAGGAATACTCTTCATTGACTTCAAGGAGAGGGACTCCACAGTAAATGAGAAGTACTATGCTGGCCTACTGCACAGACTACGTGCTTCCATCAAAGAGAAAAGGCGAGGAATACTGAGTGGTGATGTGCGCCTTCTTCATGACAACGCGCCTGTACACACAGCTCTTGTTGCAAAGGAACTTTGAAGAAGTGTAACTTCAAGGAATTCGACCACCTCCCTATAACTCAGACCTAGCTCCCAGTGACTATTTCCTCTTCTCAAAACTCAAGAAGGATCTTCGAGGAAGGAAATTTAAGTGTAACGAAGAAGTGGTGGATGCTATTTATGCCCATTTTGCAGTCAAGACTTTTGACTATTTGGGGGGGGGGGGAAGGGGTTGAAATGTTAATTCAAAGCTGTGAGAAGGGTATTGCAATAAAGGGTAATTATACTGAAAAGTGAAATATAGTTTTTGTGTTTGTCATACGTAGAAAATGGTTAGGCCCGAAACTTACGGACCTACCCTCGTATATACACATATATATACACATATATATAGAAAAGGCATTTTGCCTAACTTCTGGGCTCTGGTTATGAGTTTTATAAAATCTATAGCGTAGTTCCTTAATTTATTATTAACACGATTCAATTTTTTCAATAAAGTTTAAAAGTGAACTTAATAATAAGTAATAAAAGTTTACTTCTTTTAGTTATAGTTATGAATAATTTGAGATAAGCCTAACTCTAGGGACAATTTTTAAGTGAAAAAATACCTATAGCGGTACGTGAGAAAAAAAGGTTGAATGCATTAGTCGAGGATAATGCACTCTTCTTGAACTACAGGTTCAAAGTCTACCGAGGTTGATGAAAATTTTCTATGCCTATAAATCTCATGGAGGGGCTGTAAGCCGTTTGTATCGTATCGTAAATTTACCTGAAACCTTTACACGTTCAAGTTATAACTTAGTACATCTCACTAATGGAACTTGAGGCGATGAGCTTTCCTGTAACATGTGTTGATGCTAAGTGTAACTAAGTATGAATTATGCACTTGGTGTGTTAATAGTGGGGTTGTTAATATTTAAAAATGATAAATGTACACCATTAGCCTTCAAAGCACTCGGAAGTTACATGGAAGGATATAAAACGACTTCTTGGAAGGTTTATCAGGCTATTCTAAACCATGGCGGCTCGTGGTCTATAAAATAAGTGGGGTACATGAGGGTTATAATTAACCCCGTGACACTGTGCGTAAACCTCATAAATCGCAAGTTGTAAACGTTGAGATAATGGCGTTCTGTTTGATTTATCTTTGAGCTCACAATGACAGAACGCAAATTCCTGTAATCTGTTGAAGCAGCATTTATGAGATGCCGCCCCCAGTTAAAATATTATAAAATATTTACATAACCAATTACATATATTATAAATTCACTACAACTAATGTGTACAAATTGTGTATTCATAAAAATAGTTTAGTTATTTGTGTATTGTGTATTGTGTATTTGTTATTGTGTATTTCATGGGTAGTGAGAAGAAAAAAACTGGTGGACGGAAAGTTTACAAATAACTCAGAAAATGTTTATTTGAATGTGTTTTGGATTGAACAAAGGAACCAGATGGCCCCCCTTTTTTGTTGTTGCAAGAGGCTTTGTGTACGAAGGGTCACCCCTTTAAGGTTTCTGGAAAAGCTTAAATTTGTTAAAATCAGAAGGCAAAGCGTAAAATGGAACAGACTAAGAACAAGTCGTGAGAGTGAAATAAACCAGAGTGCCCGACATAAGGGAGCCAAAGGGGAAAAAATAACTTAAATTAAGGCCTAGGGAACGTCAATTCAGCGATCTTAGGAAAGGTATATGCACGCCCCTCGGCGAATAGATAGAATTTTTTAAGAACAATAATAGTTTGAAATGGTAGGAGATGGTTACCGACCGGATGAAGGAAAATTTGATAAAAAATTAGGATTTCGAGGCCAGAGAACAGACCGAGCTCACCTATGGGAGAAAAGCGAGTTGAGGTATAGAAGGGGAGTGTGTTTTAGCTATCGGGGGAGAGTGATAGACAATTAGTTCGGTTATAGTGCAAGTGTGATCTAAGAACCGCTCAACCGAACTTAAAAAGGTGACCCTTAACATTGAGCAAGCGACACAAGTAAATAAAAAGAAAAAGTGTTATCTCTAGTCCTAAGATTTGTTTTCATACATTTCCTAGTTCCCGACTATTTCCCCCGTTGACCTGAAAAGGTCACAAAATTCCAGCACTCTACCTAATCTAGCTGTAGCATAGCGACACTTTGAGACAGCGGCGGGAGAGAAGAACAACTTCATTGATTCTACAAATAGTATGAGTATTATGATTAATTAAAACCCATCACCAGATAACCATCTTTCTTCCTTCCCCCCCCCCCAATAAACTGCCGCACTGTGCCAATTTTCCACAATGGAAGGAGAAAAGCGCATATCATTCCATAAGAGACCGGGTAATTGTATTAATTTTAAATGCTATTTTTTCAAACCATGTTTGTATGGGTTATACAATTCAGGTATGGAGCCACAGAACTGAGCTTGGTATAAAACATTTACCCTTCCTGCAGAGAAGCTCAACCTTCCACAGCGTTGATAGTATTGATTTACGAGACTATTTAAACGAAACTGCAGGTATTGACCCATATATTCATTACACAGGGATTTAAAATAACATTTCATTTGACGAGATAGCTTATTACAACTGACTTTCAGTCACTTCACAAAGAATTAAAAAACTGGGCAGCGCCAGGAATGACAAACTGGCATGACCGTCGCTTAACGGCATATCTTTGTTACCCCTTTAACACCATGAACTGGCTAGGTTAGGCGAGGACAAGACATTTTTCAATATTCCATACGAAACGAATGCATTTGCTGGCTGGAGTCCCGAACGGTAGCGAAGACTGCCGACTGGCTACGATTTTAGTAGAAGCTATTTAGGCGAATAATTTCCACTACGAGCATGAGACTTTGTAGATAACAGCGTCGTGTGAAGGTCGCGGGTTCGATTCCCCATTGGTAACTCTTTTCCTTGCTAATCCTGTTTATCCCTCACAATAAATGTTACTAGTTCTTCTACTTTGTTTTTATTCTTCATTATTTTTACACTGTTCTTAATCTAATAAATATTACTTTTTCATTGGTTAGGTTAGTTGAGTTTAAGTTTAACAAAAATAATAGGATAATAATACAAAAATAATATTACTTCACTCTTATTTCTACACTACTCTTAATCTAATAAATATATTACTTTTTCATACCTTAGGTTACCGCCACGGGTGACCGAGATCGTTAAGGCGCGGGCTCATTAGCAGGAGGTCTGTGGTTTGAATCCTACCAGAACCGTCTTCCCTGACTGAGTTTTTTCCTCAGTCCTCATAAATGCCAAATGCCGGGTAGGTACCCTAAACTTAGGCCTGGAACGTTTCCATCCTTAAAAAAACTTTCCCAATTTATCATTTCATCTCATGTAACATCAGTGTCACCGCCTGTGGTGCCTCAGTAGTAAAAACGGGCGTTAAACAGGATTAACAATACTTTAGGTTAGTTTGCATTTAAATACAACAACAATACAATTAATACGTTAGATTAGGTAGTTTAGTTTAACAAAAAAAAACCCAAAAAAGTAATACTACTGCATAATAACACTTTCTAACTCGTTAGGTGTTTTTTTTAATCTTCCTTATTTTATGCTCTGTTCTTAATGGAATAAACATCTTTTTTTTCAGTTCAGTTTAAGCTTAACAAAAAAATTAAATAAATAAAAATATTATATTGTTATAATAACAGCGCTTATCGAATCGTAATCAGTCGCCAGTTTTCACTACGGTTCGGCTGCCGGCTGTAGATGCCGTCTACTTGTACAGGTAAGTCATTTTTCTCAATGTGACAAATAATAACAGGATGGCGCCTTCTTGTTTCTAAAGTGAGTGTTTTTTGATATGTGGTCACAAATTAATTGTGACCTTTCAGTCCTTAGGGGCATACCAAATTATAGGTCATTGTTTAGGCCCTGAAGGCAAGTACAGAACATATGGGTGGTTCATCAGACATTTCAGTAACCTATTTAGTGATATTTAAAGAAACTGGAGCGCTGTTTAAAAGAGAGTGAAAAAATATATTAGCTGTTAATGTTGTACTTTTGCAATTTGGAGAGTACATGACCATGCGACCATGTGGTAGAACTACTATAATTTTAACGTTTCTTAGAACGTATTTTATTAGTTTAAAACAGAAACTGCACCAACTAATGACGTTAAAGTTACTTCCATGGTTAGATTTGCTACATCATTCAAAAGCGAATAACGCTATTCTCGATAGCTGTAGGAGATTAAAATGCATTAATCGCTGTAGCATCGAAAGCATCAACGCTGCTATCAGTTGAGTTGTCTCAACGGAACTTCTCCAATCTCCAAGATATTTGTTTTAAAGTAGACCATTCCCTATCGCAGATAAAGGAACAAAGCTACTGTACATATTACCATCAGACATGCCTGGTGATGAATACAATGGACAAGTTAAATTTTGCAGTAAAAGGGATGATGGATGGTGTATAGCGCAGATGTCAGACCAAACGGTGATGGATTCTGCGGCGTTGGGCGCCATTGGGAAACAAAGAGCCCTGCGTTTCCATCATCGCAGACTTGCAATATGCTGCATGCATTATACGCATTTGAACAAACTAGCAATTAATTTGAAACCACAATGCGGCATGCACAAATTAGTACTGTGTTCGAGTAGTGTTAAAGAGTTAATCATCGGTTATCAATTACCCAAACCGTACATTTAACTTCATTAGACATTCTCTGATGTGGTGCTGCGGAGGGAAAAAATATCGCATCTGGGAAAGAGGGTGGTACAAATGAAAACATATTAGTTCCAGATATAATAAAATTGATATTAAATTTTAATTTTTAATCCAATAAATTATTTATTATTGAATGGTCACAGTTTCTGGTGTTTTTATTTCAGCTATTTCGCTTTTTAGATAATGATGAAATACAATGTTTTTCCCCTTTCATTTGTAACCATATTGAAATCCAAATTACCTTCAATAACTTGAGTTGTGGCCAAATATACAGAGGGTGCCAAAAATGTATCATCTTAGACTTATACAGTTACCATAGTTACAACAGTTGCTCAAAATGTCCACCATCGGCGTCGATACACTTCTGAGTACGTTGAACTACTGATTGAGCAACGTTTGCGAAAGTGTCCTCAGCGATTGCAGCACATGTCGTTTCAATTTCTTCCCGAAGTGCTGCCAGTGTAGCTGATTTTCTACGGTATACAACATCCTTAAGAGTTCCCCATAGGTAGAAGTCCAACGGAGTTAGATCCGGAGAACGCGGTGGAAACTCAATCGGACCTCTTCGTCCTATCCATGCCTTGGAAGATGGCAGGTACATCTCGGTGGTAATGTGATGGTGCACCACCCTGTTGCATACCATGAGTCTCAAATTTGTCTCCAATGCGTGCAATTGTTGCTGGTGTTGTTGATTCTGTTCTATACACACGTCTCCATTACCTTTGAACTTCAACAACATTCTCGGTTTTCCAATAATACTTTAAAATTGCTTTCCGTTGTTCAAACGATAATCAAGGCTCCATTTTGTTGTAGCAACGCTATCATAACGTAATATGAGTCACATCTGTTTACAGAACATTATACGATAATCTTGGCTTCATTTGTTCATTGTTGATTTATCTGTCAAGTAGCAACGCTATCATAATGTATGTCAGTCATTCTGATTACAGAACATCATACTACACATAACTGTTTGATACTGTTGTTTTCTTTGGATCACTTTCACCTGCTGCCCCCACTTTCATCCACTATAATGAAACTTTATAGAAAATCATTGTAATTGCATTTAAACAAGTTCAAACACTCTTGTGAATAATTCATTCAAATGCATTTTTGGTCCATCGTTAACAAATGCGGCACTATCAAGCTTTCTCGTACTCAAAAGCTCGTGTAAAATGTAGTGGATATAGTCTATCTATCTTTGGTCTTTGCAATGTCAGCCAACTCAGATACCTTCATTCGGTGTATCATTTGAGTATGAAAATGAATTTTTGTCATCGATCGTAGCTGTTTTGAGACACCCTGAACGCTCATCTTCTTGAATGGATGTACGACCACGATTGAATTCAGCAGCCCACTTTGTAACCGTCGAAAAAGGAGAAGAATTCTGTAATGTGAAATCTAATTCCTTTTGTATTTCTGTTGGAGTTAAACCCTTCAAAACGAAGCACTTTATCACAGCTCGTATTTCAGTTTTTATCCATTTTGTAGAAAATGTTAACGCTAGATTGTTTATACTATCGTCTTAAACAAGTGACTATATTTTATTTATACGTGTGAAACTTTACAGCGCGCCATGTAAACAATGATACTGAATAACTACTATTGTAATTTGGCCATCTTCACGCCATCTCTAAACTTTTAGAACACTCTTCGTATATTAATTTAAACACATCTTTGGTAAGAAGAGCACCGTTGTGGGATAAAACTCATTCACAATCAAATATGTTCGAGGGTATTTACAATTAATCACCATTTGAAAAACGCATCAACTTCCAATTGAGCAGTTATCAAAGCAGCTATAATATTACATTTTTATTTATTTTTAATGAGTATCTTAAAATAATCATCAATATTATAGTATTGTTTGAAAAAGGTACATTTCAATTTCACATTTTTCCAATGTTATTCAAAACATTTTTAATAAATAAGCCACAGTCGCTAAAGATTCAAATTTTTTACAACAAAAACAAGTTTTTTTTATATTTTGACAGGTTTATCTCTTACATTATTAACTACAGAGTATCTCAAAAGTTCCGCACTATATCAGATGACGATAACTATGAAACACTTGCCATTTATTTTGCCAGTGAAGCAAGATGGATGTAAGTCATTTTGTTATGTGGATGTGGTCGCTACTTCCAAAGAATCGTCGCAGGAGGAAATTAATTGACGGTACCCATGTGGAGAGCCTTTGTTGCCTACTACAGGTGGAGGTTGTGGCAGTAATTCCAAAAATCGCAGAAATGACGAATGCGCTTCAAGTAAAATGACTGAACAAATCAACAGCAGTAAAGAAACCTGTGTTGGCAAAGGTGCATTCAAGCCCGAAGAAATCAACACACTGAACAAGCTTAGGACCGGACGATTCCCGAACAACCATTGAGCGCTTCTTGAGAAAACACAAGTTTGCAAATATTGCACCATGTGACAAACGACGATCCTGAAATGCGCGAGTATTTTTTGTACAATGCTTTTCTTCAATGTGTACGGTGAGGTATAGCGGCAGAATTCGCGCTACTGGTCCGACCGGAGTTCGTATTGATCTACCAACAGTAAGGAATACGGCGACGAGCACAACATGATTTAGCGTGATCTGAGGAAAGATCGCGTCGTGGGCCCCCTAAAGAACTGTCACCAGCGAAATAAACTTGACTATGTCAGAAAACTCATTAATACCTGACTTGTACACTATTGGTCTCCGTTCGCAATAGTTCATAAAACCCCTTTTTTTTTAACGAATTTCAAAGGATTTTTTAATAGCCCGTTTTCACTACTAAGGCACCACGGTGGTGGGCACTGATGATACATGAAATGAAATGATATATTGTGAAAGGATTTATTTTTAAGGAAAGAAGCGTACCAGGCCTAAGTTTAGGGTACCTCCCCGGAATTTGCCAGTTATGAGGACTGAGGAAAACCTGGAAAAAATCCCAGTGAGGGATGAAGGTCCAGGCGGGATTCGAACCCCAGACCTCTCGCTCACGAGTCCGCGTCTTAACGACCTCGGCCATCCGTGGCGGTCTGCCAAAGGAATGTCAGCTATTGCGGTTGTAAGCTATTTTTAAATAATCCAAATCTGCATCGACCGCGCTCTTAGGTAATTACAATTAAAATAATAATAATAATAATAATAATAATAATAATAATAATAATAATAATAATAATAAATGTATCCAAAATTACAATGTCAAATTATGCTCGTTCAGTATCAACATGGTTCCAAATTCTATCAAAACAATTTGTGATCGGATGAGGTCTCCTTTCAGTTATCGGGATATGTAAACCGACAAAAGAACACCATCATGTTATTTTGGAGCAAGCGCTAAATTAACTCGGCGTAAATGTGTGGGGTATAATATCGGCACATAGTGCAATTGACGGCACTATATGGATGAAAATCTGGATGATAACAAGTACTTGGTTTGGCTCAAGAGATTACATCAGGAATTATCATGCATTGGCTAACTTTGATTAACGTTACTTCCAGCATTATGGAGCTCCTGCGCATTATGCTACACTTGTTCTAGATGAATGCTTGGACGTCGTGAGCAATTGAATCCCCACCATGATATCCTGACCTCAATTCAATTGATTGGGGTATGGTCAAAGACGAAGTGTATGGAAGGAAACCATAAACTGATGAAAAGCTTGAGTCTTTACATTGAGAACACCTTCCAAAATTCTGGACAACAACATTCAGCTGTATTTGTGTGTGTCAGAGTGTTCCAGGTAGACCCCAACAGCGCATAATGCAGAAAGGAAACCGCATGGACATGAAAAGAAGTGCAACCCTTTGTAAACTGTTATTCAGTCGTGTGTAGTTACTTTTGCGCCACGCTGTATAATGCGGCAAAGCCATAAATACGAGTAGGAACGTAGAAAACACACTGGCTGGGCAATAACCAGCCTATCAATGCTGAATGATTGATCGATCTTACTATTTTACCTGTTTGCTGTGTGAATATATAGTGTAAACTGGAAGTATATTGTAAGTTTATCTGATATGGAATCAAATGAATAAACTCTCTTCCATAATCAAGCTATTTAATGCACTGTCATGAGACAGGAAACAATGAAGGGGTAGGTAAATTACATCGAAACTCTCGATTCTGGTGGTCTTGTGGTAACCATACGTGCCTCACAAACCCCAAGATAACCGCCATGGGTGGCCGAGGTCGTTAAGGCGCGGACTCGTGAGCGGGAGGTTTGGGGTTTGAATTCCACCAGGACTATCCTCCCTGACTGCGCTTTTTTCCAGACCTTCCTTAGTCCTCATAAATGGCAAATGCCGGGGAGGTACCCTAAACTTAGGCCTGGAACGCTTCCTTCCTTGAAAAATATGTCCTTTTGCAATTTATCATTTCATTTTTCATATATCATCAGTAGTGTGCCGCAGTAGTAAAAAGGGGTATTGAACACTACTCAAAAAAAAAAAAACTTCGGGTTCAATTACGGCCAGGATCGTAAAATCCTAAGCATGGCTTCCTTCGGAAATGAAGTACAGCCATGGGTCCCGTGTCGTACATTTACAGCACAAAAAAGAACCTCAGTGTGAAAGAAGAGACCTCTGAGCAAATTTTATTGGCCGTTTCACGTCCTGAATTGAATGGGACGCCGATAACCTGAGATGTTAAAGATGGTCCATAAATAAATACCAACAACACTGTCTATCAGTGTGTCAAATATACTTTGCTGCAAAATAATTAATCAGAAAAGAAGAAAAGTTGGAACAGGAAGAGATACCAACAGCTACGGTACAAGCTAAAGATGAAATTAGAAGATCAGCCAGACTACAAATACTAAACTCAGCATATACAACACCAAGTCATGAGGAAGGAGAGAATGAAAGGAATAGTGAAGATAACGAGGGGTGAGAATAAGGGGGGGGGGAAAAGAAGAGGAAGAGAAAGGAGAACATAGAAGCGAGGAGTAAAAGAAGATTTTGGTGATGATTATATCAATGGTTGCCAAACAATAACTAACAGGATAACAATTAGAGAGAAAGAGAGTGAAGGAAGGAGAAGAGGAAAGAAGACCGAGTGAAGAGTTAAGATAGAAGAAGGGAGTGATAATCGATCACAAATACATCATTAACACAACACCAACAACTACTCAACTATTCAACTAATGAAGAATAAAGAAGACCGAGAGAAGACAAGATTATTATTATTATTATTATAGTAAACAACATACTACAAAAGGAGTAGATGAATGAAGATGGAGGGGAGGTAAGGATCACGGGGAAGAAGGAGCCGCGGGTTAGCGATGCAAGAAGAAGAAAATGATAATTAAAAGGGGATAGTAAATTAGAATATTAGAAAATGTTAACACAATCAATTTCAAATATTATAAATACTGTTACAATCAGTGTGTACAATTTATATGTATTCATGTTAGTAGTTAAGTTATTTGTGTATTATATATCTGTTATTGTGTATTTCCTGGGTAGTGAGAAAGGAAAACCTGGCAGACAGAATCTTTAGGAATAAGCCAGCGTATGTAGATAGTGAATGTGTTGTGTAGTGGACAAAGAACAGATGACCACATGCCCTCCTTTTGTATGTAGTTCCACATTCCTTTGTGCTAAAAGAAGGGTCTCCTCCTAGGGTTCTGGTAAAAATCAGTTTTTTTAGACTCCGAAGGCAACCATAAAATACAATAGACAATAGAATAAGATCATGAGGGTGAAATAAACCAGATATACCGTCTTGTTGGAACCAAAGGGGAGAAAAATGAAATGCTTAAAGTTAAGGCCTATGAAAGGTACAATCGGGAATCTTAGAATAAGTAGATGCACGCCTCTTGGCGAATAGAGAGACATTTTCAACAGAAATAATAGTCGAAATGGTGGGAGATGGTCTAACGACCGGATAAGGAGATTTTTGATAAAAGATTAGGATTTCGAGCCAGAGGGGAGAAGGAAGTGAGTCATCAATGAATGGTGTCACCTCTAGTCTTAAACTTTGCTTTTATACATTTCCTAGTTCCCTACTATCCCCCCGTATCCTGAAAAGCTAACAAAATTTCCAGCACTCTACCAAATCTAGCTGTGGCAGAGTGGGGCATCGAAACAGCGGCTGGAGAGAAGAAGAAGAACTTCATTGATCCTACAAAATACTATGGGTATTCTGAACAATTAAAACCCATCAATTTTTCTTCCTCCACCCACATAAAACCGGCGCAAATAGTAATGAAATATCAGATAAGTTATATAAACAACGAAAGTTTATTGAAGAGTAGCCAGTAAGGATTACATGTACAAATAGTACAGGTAACAGAATAGCAAGAGTAAAAACATCTTAAAGTGAATGTTCAATATATTAAGTATATTAAGAGTTCAAAGCATGTAAGTTTAAAAACACATAAAACATTAAACTCTAAATAGAACTAATTATTTAAATAAGAAGTGAATACAGAATGTGGAACTAAAAGTAAAATAGAAATTAAATTCTCTTAGACAGCAAGGGTAAGGTAGGGGTTGGTTACCAACACCCTTTCCGTTTGGTTTCCGACGGTCAATTTATTTCTTGTAGTTATTTGGTTATCAGCTTGTGCTTATTTTTTTTAATAGTGTTTAACGTCCGTTTTTACTACTGAGGCACCACAGGCGGTGAACACTGATGATACAAGAGATGAAATGATAAATTATGAAATAATTTTTAAGAAGGAAAAGTTCCAGGTATAAGTTTAGGGGAACTCCCCGGAATTTGCCATTTATGAGGACTGAGGAAAACCTGGAAAAAACCTCAGTCAGGGAGGACGGTCCTAGCGGGATTCGAACCCCGAGACCTCCCGTTCACGAGCGCGCACCTAAACGACCTCGGGCACCCGTGGCGGTCAGCTAATGGCAACTACTGTTCCCAGTGGCATGTAAATTATTAAATTACTCAAAGAATTGTTTGATTTAATTTATTATTATATTATATTTTTATAGATTACAATCTATAAAATTAACTATGTATAATGAAATAATTTTAATGATAAATTTTTGAATATACATTCCTGTATAGGCAACAAGGTGCCGGGATGGAGTATTGTAGATTTTGTTTTATTTATTTTAATTTTTTATATATTATTATTTATTTATTTATTTATTGCCTTAGTCCTTTTCTTTTGCTACTTTTCTCATCATCAGCTTTCTCTACTTTCATCCAATTCGAATTGCAGTTGTTCGGAACCTCCAGAATAACAACGCAGCTTTAGTGCAATCGACAATATGAAACAATATTCTAGAAGATGCTTAAACAGTTACTTATGAGTGATCATATCAGGAAGTTAAAAGTCTCAAATTAGCCGTTTCTTTTCGCGATAAAAGAGGCTTGGGGCGGAAAGTTCATCTTAATGTTTCATTAGCGCATTATAATGCTTTAAAGCAGGCGAAGCACTTCGCCTTCCTGCAGAATCGATACGAAATTTAAGCGGAGGTATTTGCACCACAAAACTAACAAACTTTGCTGCTAACGACGCTAATCCCTGAACTAACTAATGGAACCTTATGCCCGGGGTACCGGCATTTACTCGCTATTAAGACTCAAAGCACGTCATCCGCAATATCGCGCTTAACCCTAACTTTGTTTCAAATTTACTTTTTTGTTTCAAATATTTCCAATATTACGGCGCTCACCTTAGCAATACAGCCTTTTACTGCCTTCGTTCCTTGTATAGGTGTTCCTTTCGGTCTATATTGCCTTCCTTAAAAAGCACAAAGGTAGAATTTAACAACAATATAAGCAAAAATAATATATATATATATATATATATATATATATATATATAAAATTAACAATAGTCAAAAAAGCAGAAAAAGATAAAACACTAAGAAAAAGTCACAGAATTGTAATTGCTATATTTCGAACTCGTGGAGTTCTTCTATGGTAAGAAGAAAAGTGAAGGTAGTAAAAATAAACATTGAGTATCGAAGGTAACGTTATGCGAAACTAGAAATGAGAGTGTAGGGGAAAAAATTAATATATAAGATTTAAACCAGGTGGTATATGCGCTTTATGTAAAAATATAGCTGCCATTTCCTTATCTCTGAGTAAACCTTCAGAGCTATGTGTAGGTAAAGCATCAATAAATGTTAGATTAAAAGCACCATCAAAATCCTTACAGTGAGATAAGGCATTGGGCAACAGGCAAGGGAGACTTGGTTTTAACAGAACGTCTATGATTGTTCATGCGTAGCGAAACAACAGTAGAAGTTACACCAATATAAAATGCTTTGCAAAGCTTACAAGATAACATATATACGACGTTCTTGGAAGAACAGGTAGCAAATGAAGAAATGTTAAATTCTCTGGATAAATTAGGGTTGCGGAATGAATGGCACGGAACAATTAGCGTACAGGTTTTACATTTAGGGCGTTGGCAAGGATATGAGCCTGCAACGGGACGAGGTAAATTTGAAGGAAACAGGTTTCGGCGAAATATGCTTTAAAGTTAGGGGTTTTCTAAAAGTAAAGCGGGGTACAAATTTAGAAAAATCACTTTCATATGAATGCATTAACAAAGTATCGTGACATTTTTTTTCAAAATAGGTCTGTGGCTTTCAATTCCAGATACGTTTAAGTAGTAACAAGGTTAATGAAGTGCTTATTAGAAGTTTTGGGTTTGCATTGGAAAGTTTTGTGCACGGGGATTATACGGGATTTTAAAAGAGAGGAAGGATAATTTTGGTCTCGGAACTTTTGAGCTAGGTTTTTAATACACTTGTCAAGAAATGAAAAGTTGTTAAATTGGTAGGCTTAATGTGCACAGACGTATGAAAAGAGTCATTGCATAAAGAAATATTAATATCTAGGAACGTAGTAGCATTGGGAGAGACAGAAGAAGTGAACTTTAACTGAAACTTTGGAGTTAAGATTAGTAAGGAACTGATCGAGAGATTCTGAGCCATGAGTCCAAAGCATGAATATATCATCAATATAATGGTGCCAAAGGTTCTGACTTAAGAAATTCCTTCTCTAAGCGAGCCATAAAAAGATTGGCATAAGACGGTGCCTTTCTGGTGCCCATCGCAGTGCCTTTAATTTGTAGATAATATTTATTATCAAAACTAAACGCATTGCGAGGGAGGACTAGATAAGCAAGATGACAAATGAAATCTGTGGCTGGGGTATGAGGAGGTGCTCGAGAGTCCAAGAAATGTCTAACAGCAGCTAATCCTTCATGATGGGGAATGTTAGTATAGAGTGACGTCACATCGAGTGGCCAGAAGTATATTAGAATGTGCCAAAGGTTCAACTTTCCTTAGTAAACTCAAAAAATGGAAGGAATCTTTGATATAGGATGGCCTAGACGTAACAAATGGCTGTAACCAACAATCTACTAGAGCGAAAATACGTTCATTGGGGAAATCGAGGTTGGGTACTAATCTAACGCTTATTGATGCGTTACCTACACATAGCTCTGAAAGTTTACTCAGAGATAGAGAAATGGCAGTTATATTTTTACATAAAGCGCGTATACCACCGGGTTTAAATCTTACGTATTAATTTTTTTTCTCCACACACTCTTGTTGCTAGTTTCATCTCTTTCCATGCATAACGTTACCTTCGATATTCAATATTTATTTAATCACCTTCACTTGTCTTCATGCCACAGAAGAACTCTAACAGTTCGAAATATAGTAATTGAAAATCTGTGAATTTTTCTTAGTGTTTTATCCTTTTCTGCTTTTATGATTATTGTTAATTTAGTTACATTGTTAATAGTGTTACATTATTTTTCACTCATATGGTATGTATATATATATATATATAAATTACACTAATAATAAAAGTAGATAAAGATAAAGCACTGAGAAAGAGTCACACTTGAAATTGCTATATTTCGAACTACTGCGAGTTCTTCAATGGCAAGAAGCTAGACAAGT
The DNA here is from genome assembly GCA_030762175.1 of Metallyticus violacea. Classification (NCBI taxonomy): domain Eukaryota; kingdom Metazoa; phylum Arthropoda; class Insecta; order Mantodea; family Metallyticidae; genus Metallyticus; species Metallyticus violacea. The sequence continues at coordinate 91,033,205 of CM060831.1, read as the reverse complement.
GAAACTGATAAAAGTAAATATTGAGTATCTAAGGTAACGTTATGCATGGAAACAGATGAAACTAGAAATGAGAGTGTGGGAAGAAAAAAATTAATATGTAAGATTTAAACTAGGTGGTATACGAGCTTTATGTAAAAATATAGTTGCCATTTCTCTATCTCTTGAGTAAACTTTCACAGCATTATGTAGGTAAAGCATCAATAAGTGTTAGATTAAAAGCATCATCAAAATCTTTACAGTGAGATAAGGCATGTTGGGCAACCTGCAAAGGAGACTTGGTTTTAACAGAATGTGCATGATTGTTCATACGTAGCGAAACAACAGTAGAAGTTAAGCCAATATAAAATGCTTTGCAAAGCTTACAAGATAACATATATACGACGTTCTTGGAAGAACAAGTAGCAAATGAAGAAATGTTAAATTCCCTGGATAAATTGGGGCTGTGGAATGATTTGCACGGCATAATTAGTGCACAGGTTTTACATTTAGAACGTTGGCAAGGATACGAGCCAGCAAAGGGACGTGGTAAATTCGGAGAGGATAGGTTACGGCGAAAAATACTTTTAAGGTTAGGAGGTGTTCTGAAAGTAAGGCGGGGTACAATTTTAGAAAAATCATTTAAAGATGGATGCATTAACAAAATATCGTGACATTCTTTCAAAATAGGTCTGATGCTTTCAATTCCAGGCACGTAAGTAGTAACAAGGTTGATGAAGTTCTTGTTAGAGGTTTTAGGTTTGCATTGGAAAGTTTTGTGCGATGGGATACGGGATTTTAAAAGAGCGGAAGGATAATTTTGGTCTTGGAACTTTTGAGATAGGTTTTTAATATACTTGTCAAGAGATGAAAAGTTGTTACAAAGACGATGACCACGGATTGAAAGAGAAAAAGGAATAGATCTTTTGATATGCAAGGGATGACAGCTATCAAAATGAAGATACTGTTGTAAATTGGTAGACTTAATGTGCACAGACGTCAGAAAAGAGCCATTGCATAAAGAAATATCAATATCTAGGAAAGTAGCAGCATTGGGAGAGACAGAAGAAGTGAAATTAACTGAAAGCTTGGAGTTAAGATTAGTAAGGAACTGCTCGAGAGATTCTGAGCCATGAGTCCAAAGCACGAATATATCATCAATATATCTCAGCCATAATAATGGTGCCAAAGGTTCTGAATTAAGAAATTCCTCCTCTAAGCGAGCCATAAAAAGATTGCCATAAGAAGGTGCCATTCTGGTGCCCATCGCAGTACCTCTAATTTGTAGATAAATGTTTATTATCAAAACTAAACGCATTGCGAGTGAGAATCAGATAAGCAAGATGACAAATGAAATCTGTGGATGGGATATGAGGAGGTGCTCGAGAGTTCAAGAAATGTTTAACGGCAGCTAATCCTTCATGATGGGGGATGTCAGTATAGAGTGACGTCACATCGATAGTGGCAAGAAGTATATCAGAATGTGCCGTAAGGTCAACTTTATATATATAAAACTTTATATATATATATATGTGTATATATATACACACAGAAGTTGCCAGAAATGTATACACACTTCAAGCAAAGAAAAAACTGTGTTAAAATAACAAAACAGAATTCACACAAATGGAAAATGATGAGCACTAATCATCTTAGACTTTTACAGTTACAGCATTTGCTCAAAATGCCCATCATCGGCGTCGATACACTTCTGAGTACGTTGAACTACTGATAGAGCAACGTTTGCGAAAGTGTCCTCAGCGATTGCAGCACATGCCGTTTCAATTTCTTCCCGAAGTGCTGTCAGTGTAGCTGGTTTTCTACGGTATACATCATCCTTAAGAGTTCCCCATAGGTAGAAGTCCAACGGAGTTAGATCCGGAGAACGCGCTGGAAACTCAATCGGACCTCTTCGTCCTATCAGTGCCTTTAAATAGTGCCTACGATAGTGCCTTGGATCCACTGCACGGGGCTTGTTGCTGTGTGAGGTCTCCCAGATTTACCCCTGTGAACATCGCATACGGTACCATGAGTCTCAAATTTGTCTCGAATGCGTGCAATTGTTACTCACGTTGGCGGTTCTGTTCTGTACACACGTCTTCATTACGTTTGAACTTCACCAACATTCTCGATTTTCCAATAGCAGTTCAAAATTGCTTTCCGCTGTTCAGACAATAATCTTGGCTCCATTTGGTTGTAGCAACGCTAGCATAACGTAATGTGAGTCTCATCTGCTTACAGAACATCATACGATAATCTTGTTTCATTTATTCATTGTTGATTTATCTGTCACGTAGCAACGCTATCATAATGTATGTGAGTCACATCTGTTTGCAGAACATCATATACATTACTGTTGTTTTTCGGTTCAACTTTGAAATATATTAAATAGATATCTACTGTGAAAGTGTGTATACATTTTGACTATCTCGGTATATGACAGCAATAACAGCATGGAAAACACATTAACACGCTGTTAACGCAATTACAAAGTAGAAATGGAGAGGCTACGGTAACCGAGTAATAGTGCGTTACACAAATACTAAATGTAACCATGAAATAAATATTTGGAAATTGACGAATTCAATGATCTAGCAGAATAGAATAAGAGTAAGCTAATTATACTAAGCAGGAAAACGTATAAACAATACACAGCGTGTTTCAGAAATGTTATTATAAACTTTGATGATGATTCTTAAAAAAAAGTCCATATAAGTATATGAAAGGAAATCCTAGTTATTAATGAAATTTTCTTCAACAGGTTTCAAGGTAGGTTTTAACAACTTAAGTTTGTAACCGAAAATAAAATTAATCTTGTTAAGTTATCGATAAAAATCTGCTGATGCACTCTATATATGGTAGATGGGCATGTGTTATAAAAGAGACTTCAGTTGCCTAACTTCCTGGCTCCCGAGTTCCCTAGTGCCTAGTGGTGTTTTCAACCGCGCCTCTTCGAGCTCTCAGAGTGATACAGTGCTGAAAACATAATCCTAAACCACTCCTTATAGGTGTTACTGTAAGGCATGGAAAAGTATTTTAAAACAGATGACAATAAAAATATTGTTTATTAATTCACTACTACGGATAACGAAAGAGCTCCTTCTCTTATAAGGAGCCTGCAAGAAGGTCGAAATTCCTCCATATCGTAATAAGAAGTATTCCCAGACAACAGACCGAAGATGTCTTGAAGAAAAGACAGTACGAAGTGGTATTCAGAATATTGGGGACTGGTGCTGCCATCTGGTCAAAAATTTACTTTGAGACTAATGACCGCCGTCACCCTCGAAACAGTTACCTTCCACACGTATACACCTGTCCCAGCGATTCTGCCATTTTCTGAGTACATCTTGGAAGTGATGTCCTTTGAGGGTGCTTAGCACATACAGCGTTTCTTCTTAAATCCTCTCAATTATGTCCAACTGACGTACTTTCCACTTGATCTTTAGTTTGGGGAATAGAGCGAAGTCGCAGAGTGTCAAATCAGGCGAGTACGGTGGGTGGGGGCAACCGTCATGTTGTTTTTCGTCAAAGAGCTTTCTGGTGAACAAGGAATTATGACAGGGCGCATTATCGTGATGCAACAGTCAGTTCCCTTGTCGCCAAAGTTCGGGCCGCCATCTCTGCACATTTTCACAGAGCCATCGCAAAACGTCACAGCAGTACCTGGAATTCACTGTTTGATTTGGTGGGACGAGTTCTTTGTGCACAATCCCCTTGGCATCAAAGAAAACGAGGAGCATGCTCTTGACTTTGCTCTTCACTTGTCTCGCTTTTTTTTTTTTTTTTTTTTTTTTTTTTTTTTTTTTTTTTTTAAAGTTCGGGCTCTTCTACTGGGAGGATTGTTGTTTTGTCTCAGGATCATGAGCGTACATCCAGCTCTCGTCGCCGGTAATGACCCTGGACAAGAAGGTTGGGTCATCGGATACGGCCTGACGAAGCTCCGTGCAAACTTCAACACGCTGCACCTTCTGATCAGCAGCCAGGATCCTGGGCATAAATTTTGCAGCGACACGATGCATGCCGAATTCATCAGTTAAAATTCGTTGACATGTCACATAACCAATTCCAAGGTCTTCAAGGGTTCCACGTCGATCCTCACGAACGAGGTGTTGAACTTTGGCAACAATGTCAGGCGTTGTGCTGCTGACGGGCCTACCGGGTGTAAGCATCGTCTTCAATAGCAGTAAGGCCGGTCGTGACTGAGCATGCCACTATCACACGTGTACGGCTCATGCTTTGTCCCCCAAATACTTGTTGAATCATTGCGAGTCTCCGTAGCATTTTTTCCGAGATATGCACAGAATTTGATACACGCTCTCAGTTCTAATCTTGGATACATCGTAAAATCGCCACACACTACACACAGAGTATCATGAAAAGTACTATAGAATCTCAACACATCTACCCAGTTGCATGAAACTTTAAACACTCACTCATCAGATGTGCTAGTGTTGCTACCTAGCGGTACAAAACTCTACCGCAACTACTGTCAAGATGCCAGCACAAGTCCCGAATATTATGGATACCACCTACGCGTTCAGCCGCACATGCGCAGAATATTCGTAAGGCTCCCCCTACTTTCCTCTCTCCGTGTCTCGTTCCATAGAGAAACGGGCTAGGAAGTCAGACAACCGTATTCATATTTGTCATCTAGGTACATTCGTGATTAATCTGTTTCTCTGGTTTCATTTGTTTCATGTTGTTATATTAAACCATGACAGAATATCCATTTTGCAAATAAGTAGAACTAGTGGTTCATGTATAATGGCACTCCAGTATTGGCTGATATATATGGATAGGTGGGGAAGGACAAGTTCCATGGCCTGCATGTTCCCCCGACTTCAATCCTTTGGATTTATATATATGGGGCTACCTAAAGCAGTGATGGATGCTGTTTATGCCCATTTTACAGACAAAACTTCTGACAATTTTTAGGGGGGGGGAGAGAATTGAAATGTTAGTTCAAAGATGTGAGAAATGCATTGCAATAAACGGTAACTGTATTTAAATGAGAAATATAGTTTTTGTCTTTATCATACCTAGAAAATGGTTAGGCTGGAAACGTATGTACCTACCATTGTACGCGAAATTTTTCATTCAGCTATATTAACCAAATAAAACATTTCAATGAGTTGAAATTTTTACAATATTAAAGATAAACTCACCAAATTTGGATATCCAACGCCATATAACTGCAGCAACAAATTTAGTTCCTCTGGCATGCACCGCAAGCGCAGGACAATAATCCACAACAACAAAATACCGAAACGTACTGCAGGCAAGCAAGCATTTTGCGTTCTTCATTTCGCTCGTTCTGAGTCTGTTTTCAGTGTGCAAAGAGCATATCGTGCCAGGTATCAAAAGGGTGCACCTGTTTACAACAGCATAATGAAGTGGTACAGGAAATTTCAAGAGACTGGTTGCGTATTTGACGGCAAGCTTTCGAGGCAGCCTGGCGCGTCAGAAAACACGAAGAGTTTAGGGAGGCTTATGCCACAACTAGTGACTGATAACAGGGACTTTATCTTACAGCTGCATGGCGCCCCACCACATTTCCATAGTGCAGTTCGTACGTATTTGAACGAGGAATTGCCGCAGCGTTGGATTGGCAGAGTGTCAGATAATGGCCAGTCATTCATAGGCTGATACCCGACTTGATCCCATGGGACTTCTTGTGAGGTTATATGAAGGACAGGTCTACATAACACTCATGCCTCAAGACCTCCAGGAGCTGCCATATCACAGCTGTCAGCGCCAGAGTAACCCCGGTGCAATCCCTGTTTTTTTTGTTTTTTTTTTTGAATAGTGTTTGACGCCCGTTTTTGCTACAGAGGCACCAAAGGCGATGGACACTGATGATACATCAGATGAAATGATATATTGAGAAAGGATATTTTTTTTAAAGGAAGGAAGCGTTTCAGGACTAAGTTTAGGGTACCTCCCCGGCAGTTGCCAGTTATGAGGACTGAGGAAAACCTGGAAAAAACCTCAGTAAGGAGGACGATCCTGGTGGGATTCGAACCCCAGACCTTCCGCTGACGAGTCCGCGGCTTAACGACCTCGGCCACCCGTGACGATATACAATCCCTGATGATTCCTCACTTCGACTACTGTATCTAAGACAAAAACTACACGGTGTTCATAATATGTGCATACATTACATTTGCGTTTGTTTGATCATATAACACCCTCCCTGGATATGCTGTCTTGGTTCCGCCTGAAAGAAACATTTATTGTCTCACACTGCTTTTCAAAATCATCCACACATCTTCTCCATCTTCTCGTTTTCAAAATCTGTCTTCCTCTCATAATCTTAACACACGTTCTGAATCCCAGCACGTTCTATTATTACATTGTACTGAACATCACTTTACTCATCACCACTGCTCGTCTCTGGAATGCATTGTCACGGGATGTCAGAGACTGCCAAACTTTAGGAACATTTCATAAGAAACTGTTTAATATTATTAGAAATAATCGATTACCTGTAATCAAATTTTCTTTTGTTACAATGCATGTATTTATTTGTTTTTTCCTGCCCATTCTATTATTTTTATTACTACCATAAATGTTCCTATTTCCTTCATAGTATTATCAGGGTTTAATTTTATATTTTGCTTATTATCTTTATTTCCACATTCAGGATTTACGTAGCTTCATATATGTATAAATTGTCATTACTGGTGCTTGTTATATATTATTTTTATACATAAAGCTTTACACTGGTTTATATGTGTACGAGTATTGTCAACTTTACTGTCAATGTTGTGATTGTAATATTGTCGCTAAAACTTCATGTAATTATTATTAGATTGGTAGAGCGGAAGAGAAGGCCTAATGGCCTTAGCTCACCAGAATAAATAAAGAAACAAACAATATGCTTGGTCGGATTTGAGACGAACTCTGCCGAATGATCAACGGAGGACAGATTGGACATCTGCAAGAATAAATGTCAAAATTTGGTGAGTTTATCTTTCATGTTGTGAAATTTAAGCGCTTTTTAATGTTTTGTTTGGAAAATATAGCTGAATGAAGTATTTCACAGACTTTGTATACGCACTGTATAATACCTATGAAAGACTGGAGGGGAAAAAAAAGAAGAATAGCGAAGTTTAGTCTGATTATTTTATACTGGCCCTATTGCCTATGGAGGAAGTTAACGCCGCATTCTACCCACCAGAGATATAAAGCATAAAGGTTAAATTGACTCCTAGAACTACCTTAGAAGTTATGCAACTTAAGACAAAATTTGGAAAAAATCGAACTAGTACTATAGATGAATCACAATAAGAGATAATAATAAATAAATTGTAAATTATTATGCCATGCTTCTTATTGCAATTAGACACTTACCATCCTTCGAAATCCTTATCATATGATGCGCCCTTGCAAAGCTCGCTTACCTGCACAGAAAGAAAAAATTAAAGTTAAGGTGGTAAAAAAGTGAATGGTGATTTCTCTAACAACACAAGTCCACTTTTTGACACAAGTCGTAATCGTGTTACGGATTCTTAGGCATTAAAACAACACAAATTACCAACATTTGTGTTACAGACCATGATTCGTATAGATCTGAAACATCAGTTTAAACAGAAATCTCACTATAGTTATGCATTTCAGTTGTCTAGCTGATCATGGTAGATTTTATTCCATTAGTCAAGTGCACTCAGCAAATAGTATTTGTGCATGGCATATGTATGAGGGTTACCTTTTAAGTTTTTTATTTTTCTCCTTTGGTTTATTTACGGAAACTCTTTTAACATCTCAGGTCATCAGTGACCCATTTAATTCAGGGCGTGAAACGGCTGACAAATTTTGCTCAGAGGCCTCTCTTTCAGGCTTGAGATTCTTTACTGTGCCGTAAATGTACGACACGGGACCCACGGCTTTACTTCCCTTCTGCAGGAAGGATTTTTCGCCCGAAAAAATCTATCGATCCTGGCCGGTATCGAACCTGCAAACTTTGGTTTAGGAGGTAAGTATGGTTACCACTACACTACCACGACCGACATAATTTTAAGTTGATGCATACGGCCACTAGATCGCGTTATTGAGATATATCATTACTGATTTCGTTTAGAAATCGACCAAGTCCATACTTGTCTCTTAAACTCAAGTTCGCGTTTTGATCCCGGCCAGGACCTCTGAGCAAAATTTGACGGACGTTTCACACCCTGAATTGAATGGGACGCTGATGATCTGAGCTGTTAAAGAGTGCCCGTAAACAAACCAAATAAAAAAATTAGCCAAGTAGTTTGTTTACAGGGAGAGATTAAATAAAGCATTTTTGAGAAAAAATGGATATTTCATTTGAAGGTTTTTGTTGGATGATTTTTTAAAGACCAAATTCAATAGCAATGCATACAATCGCTTTGTTCAACTTTTGGTAATGAAGTACCATAAGAAAGGAATGTTTACAATTGATTTACAGAATTTCGTAGCATCCGTCAATGATGAATTTCGTGAAAGTCGACCAAAATCGATTGTCATTCCAAAAAACATCGATGCTGTGCGAAGTATGATTGAAGAAGATCGGCATGTGACTTACAGTGGGATCGAGGCATCCTTAAACATATCACAGACTGCAGTACATTTGATTTTGCTGAAAATTTAGATAAGTTCCAGATGAAATCCGTATAATTTGACCGAAGCTCATGATAACGCTCATGTTAATTGGTGTAATGAAAAGCTCAAAAAATTCCACCAAGGAACTGCAAAATGCGTATATCGTATACAAAATCGAAACTTGAATATATTCGATATATTCGTATAAACCGGAAACTAAGCAACAATTCACTGTTTGGGTTTTCCAACATGAACCGAATCCCACAAAAGTTGCTCGTTCAAGAAACACTTTTAAGAAAATGATCGTTTGTTTCTTCGGTTATACTGGACATGTAGCAACCATCCTTTAGAGGATCGAAGAACAGTTGATGCTAAATGATGTACAGCCATTTGTTTGCCGGAAGTCATCGACGAAATCAGGAAAAACAACCCAAAACATCCCATAATTCATCACGACATGCCATCTCTCACACAGCACGTCAACAAATGATTACTTGAAGTAGAAAAATATGGAATTAATGTCTTAATGCCCGTATTCACCTGATTTATCACCTAACGACTTCTTTTTGTTCCCAAATGTCAAACAAAAAATATATTTAGTGATTTTCATCACATCAAGAAACTGCTGAAGCCTTTGAAAACCATGTTTTTGAGATACCAACTTCATAGTGGAACTTTTTTTTTTTCGAGAATTAGTTTGAACGTGTGCAAAAGAGTATAAAAGTTTTAAAGGCGAATATTTGGAAAAGCAATAAAACAGTTTGTTTATTTTCTAGTAGTCGGTCATGGTGGTGTAGTGGTTACCACACTTGCCTCCTAAACCCAAGATCGCGGGTTCGAACCCGGCCAGGACCGATGGATTTTTTCGGGCGTAAAAATCCTAAGTATGGCTTCCTTCGGAAGGGAAGTAAAGCCGTGGGTTCCGTGTCGTACATTTACGGCACGAAAAAGAACCTCAAGCCTGAAAGAAGAGGCCTCTTAGCAAAATTTGTCGGCCGTTTCACGCCCTGAGTTGAATGGGACGCTGATGACCTGAGCTGTTAAAGAGCGTCCATAAATAAACCAATCAATGAAATTTCCTAGTTGTAGCAACTTAAGAGGTAACACTCCTATTTACTCAAATAGAGTTTAATAAACGTAAACAGGATATCGTATACACAGGCAATGCTGAAAGGCTAAAGCAAAATTTATCCAAAACTCAATGTACTTAGAGTAGAATGGAGTATGATTAAGGGCTTTAAAACAATTTTTTCTAAAGTTATCAACCTCCTTTCCGATGCTAAGAAGCAAGAAACATTAAACAATAATTAAATAATGATTAAAGATGATACTGTGAGGAAGACGTGAAGTAGATGAAACGATCTTAATCAAAGGGAAATCTAATCTTTGTGAAGATTACCTGGAGAAAGCTTATAAACATTAAATTGCCCTGATATATGCTAAAGCTAGGAATATTACAAAACATATTTCCTCAGTTTTGCCTTAAAAGCAATTTTATTTTCAAAGGCTAATGTAATACGTTTCTTATGCTGAAGAATAAGGAAATGAAGGATAAAACCATTCCGACTAAACAAAGGTAAGATGCGTACATATAAATTTTGTTGTTTCTTGTATGATATTTAGAAAATTAAACCCGAATTTATGCAAAGCGATTGCGTTTTTATTTCCAAGCATTGTACGCAAATTGAGCATTAAACTCTTTCGAATCAAAGTTTTAGTTTTTGAAATCAACGAGCATTTAAGAATTTATTGCGGATAATATGCTTGTAAATAATCGCTATTGTAATATTTGGCAATGTTTGTTGTTACGCAAATATTTATTTGAAAAAAATATCCATGAATATAATTAATTAGGCTTTCACGGCCGGTATTAATGCAATAAAATAATGTTTCTTGAGCTACAACAACAAGTGGTGATAGTCATTCCTACGAAGATGCCCGGCGGAGTCACGGGCGAAACGTCAGGTGTGTTTACAGCTTTTGGGCCACGGCCAACAAGCCCGGAAACATCATTTTATCCATGAATAATTTTGAACAGATATTAAAAATTGGCTGATTTTCTCAAAATTGTGCTTCAATTACTTATATGCAGCTGAACATATATATTATTAATAGTAAATGTAAACTTAGATTACCTTCATGGTCTAGTGGTTATCGTTGATGACTGCTCGTGGGTAGGCCGGGGTTCGTTTCCCTATCTACTTAGGAATTTTTCTATGTTAGGCAGGTCTGGAACGGGGTCCACCAAGCCTTGTGATGACAATTGGAAAGCTGCCTGATGAAAAGATGGCGTTCTTCGATCACGAAAGCCGCGTAGCTGGTGGGTTGCAGCTAACATGCCCCCTGCAATGCTGCTCTCTATCAATGAAATCATAGTATTGAGATAGAGGAAACAGAGGTCGCCAAGACCTACCTCGGGCTCTAGCGCCAAAGGAGAAGAAGGGAAATGTAAACTCAATGCAGAAATGATTGAAACACCACATTAAAAGAACGTATCAAGCACCTATAGAGCCGCAATATACAAACAAAATAAATCTCATTCTTGAAATACAACCTCCGATCGCTCTGCTACGTGACCAGACAAGTATAAGAAGGCGGATCTGCTTACTGTGCTACTGCGCTACTACCCTCCCATTACGTCTGCCAAGACCAAGTTCAGTACATTGATTGGAGCTGAGCTACCGGCACTTCAACATGGCCGGCATGATTTATTCTCCCACCAAATACAAGTTGCGAAGCGTCTTTCATTTTCTACAGGCAGAAGGGAATAGTGCAGCAGAAATTCGTCGCAAAATGAGCCTTGTTTATGGCTCTAACTGTATGAGTGAGGGTGTTTATGCGTAAATGGTGTTGGAAATTTAAAGAAGGCCGAACTGATGTTCATGATGAAGGTGGACAAGGACGCAGGTCTGTCGCTTGTTCAGCGAGTTCATCAAGTGGTTCGAGAGAGACGGAGGTTTACCATCAGCGAGTTCTCTATGAAATTTCCTGGCATTCCAAGGTCAGCTCTGTACACGATTGTTACACAACACCTAGGCTATCGAAAACTATGTGTACGCCGAGTTCCCAAAAAAGACCTATCTCCATACGCTAGCGGTCATTTTCTATGGAAGATGGTATTGGAAAGCTCGTCTATCGATATGACAAATGGGTTAATCTTCACGGTGACTATGTGTTAGAGTAACCGTGACTGTGCTTGACTCCTGGTAATAAAACAATTTTATGATTCCCATTTGTCATTTTGTTATGGCCCATCGGAGGTTGAAAAAAAAAATAGCCCTCGTATCATCTATTATGTTATCGGTCCTGGTGGTGTAGTGGTAAACATACTTGCCTTCTAAACCCAAGATCGCGGGTTCAAACCCGGCCAGGATCGATGGATTTTTCGGGCGTAAAAATCCTAAGTATGGTTTCCTTCGGAAGGGAAGTAAAGCCATGAGTCCCGTATCGTGCATTCAGGGCACGAAAAAGAACCTCAAGCCTGAAAGAGAGGCCTCTGAGCAAAATTTGTCGGCCGTTTCACACCCTGAATTGATTGGGATGCTGATGACCTGAGATGTTAAAGAGCGTCCGTAAATAAACCAAATAAACAATCTATTATGTTGGACAACAACATAACACCACACATCATTACAAATGCATTGTTTTACACATATTTCACATCTATGTATCACGCAATTTTTGTGTCTCCATTTCCAAATCTTTAAGTTCAAAAAAATTTAAGAGTTAATTTATTATAGATTTATTTATTAGACTTACGAGCATTTCCATTTAATTTAAATGTGTAAAAAATTATCTCACAGAATCTTCTGTAGCTAGCAGAGGGAGGAACTAATATATTGACGTTCAACTGCAATAATGTCAAAATATTTTGATTCTCTTAAAACTTTGCTCCAGAGGATATGTGCGGCTGTGTGTTTATGGTATTGCTACATCTCAATATTAGAGAATCTGTGTACAAACTACATTTTCAGATAATTTTCATATTTCAAAAATTCTGGTGAGAAAGGCATGAAGTGCATCGGCTGAGTGTGATATTAGTAAAAGAAACGCATTCTATACACAAGCAGAGATGTTCAAATATTTCACCCAGGTAATAAACAGAAAAACTGACGGTCATAATAATTTAATGAGCAAGTCTGCAAATTAATTCTTAGATTTGGATTTGGTTTAGTAAAGACGAGGAATTTTCGATATTTCGGTACTTCAGACATGACCAAAGGCTGACCGTCCCCATAATGCATATAGACCAGGAGGAATGAATAAGAAAAAGGAGACTCCGAGTGGGCAGATCTACCGGCGGCGAGGCAAGGACACATTACATCTTAGTCCTATAAATTACGAAGGTTTCTCAAAAGTAACGACCCATATTTTCCACAAAATTGAAATTTGCACACATGAAAGAATGACGTTTTATCTACACATCATTGTATTTTTTACATAATCTCCTTTTAATTCTAAAGCATTACTGCAGCGAGACACAAGGGCATGTATGCCTTTCGGTCCCATTCCTTGCTCTGGTTACGGAGCTGGGTATTCACTTCTCGAATCAGTTCGTCATCTCCTCAAAATATCTTACAGGAATGACATCTAAACAATAAGAAGTCCAGGAAGCCAGGTCAGAGATACAGAGTGGATGGGCAACACCAAACAACCAAAAGAAATGTCTTTTCTTTGATATTTGTGCATCATTTGAAGACATCAGGAAAACCACCTTGCACACACATCTGAGTATCCAAGAGTGTAGATGCGAGGGTAGGTCAGTAAGTTTCCGGCCGAATCATTTTCTGGGTATGATAAAGACAAAAACTATATTTCACTTTTCAATATAATTACCATTTATTGCAATACACTTCTCACATCTTTGAATTAACATTTCAATCCCCCCTCCCAAAAATAGTCAGAAGTCTTGTCTGCAAAATGAGCATAAACAGCATCCATCACTTCTTCGTCATCTTAAATTTCCTTTCTCCAAGGTTCTTCTTGGATTTTCAGAAGAGGAAATAGTCACTGAGAGCTAGATATTGACTGTAAGGTGGATGGTCAGCCTCCTTGAAGCCACATTTCTTCACTTCCTTTGCAACAAGAGCTGAGTGTACAGGCGCGTTGTCGTGAAAAAGGCGCACACCACCACTCAGCTTTCCTCGCCTTGTCTCTTTGATGGAAACACGTAGTCTGTGCAGTAGGCCAGCATAGTACTCCCCATTTACTGTGGTGTCCCTCTCCTTTAAGTCAATGAAAAATATCCCATTACAGCCCCAGAATTTTGTAGTCATGATCTTCTTGGTTGACTGAGTGACGTTGGACTTTAGAGGCGGAGCTTCGCCAGGTTTACGCCACTCCATTGATTCTGTTTTGGACAAGAGGTCATAGTAGAGGACCATAAGTTTCATCTGCTGTAACAATAGTTTTGCAAAGAAAGTGGAAAGAAGTCTAGGCGCCCATCTTGCACTAACCTTATTCACGTTTAAATGTTAATGAATATTTCTGTTTTAGAAAGGCCCAACCTTGTTGCTATTTCTGTAACTTTGAGCCGCCGGTTTTCCATAATTTCTCAATCCACAAGAGCGATGATTCAGGAGTGAGCACCTCCAAAGGCCGAATGTACGCTCTTCGTCTTCAACGCTTTCTCGACACATTCGAAAAAGTTTGCCCCATTATTTTACGGTAGAATATGAGGGGGATGCTTCCCCATATACACTGTTGGAGTAAGTCCTTCTTTTGTGAAGAACTTAATAACAGCCCGATACTCCATTTTGAACATGTCACAATCTTATACACACAGCCTTCTTTATGCAACTATAACTGAACAACTGAACACAGAGGAGCGGAAGGTACACTGCAATTATTTACTTAACAGATAAGCTATGACACCAGATAAGGGTTTTGTGAAGACGATAATCCTTATCGGCGAGGCCGGAAACTTATGGACCTACCTTTGTAATTACATACACGCTCCTTTTGCTGAGTGACAGCATCAGCACCAAACCCCGATCGTAAAGCGTCGATTCTCTCGAACATCAGCACGCTACAACATAGACGTGACAGCCGTGGAAGATCTTCCAGCCCGGGGAAAGTCTTGGAGCTCCGCAAACCGCCTTCTAATGCTCTCAATCTCTGTGACCAGCGATCAAATGTACTCCTGTCGACTGCAGATGTTCTTCAAACATCATACAAACGTTTGTGAATATTACCCACCGTTTCTATTTCCGCAACGAGAAATTAAATGATGGCACGTTGTTTGCTACGGATTTCACTCACAGACGCCTTTTATAAACGTGTGCAGCTATGCTATGTGCAGCAAGAACTTGAAACACACACGCGGTAAACTTCAACTCGTATTTCGCAACCTTCTCGACATTGTTTTTGAGTTGGGAAAAAATGAGGCACATTATTTATAAGGCGATCCTTGTATCTTTTTCGCCTATTGTTTAGCAACTATATTTTTAATTTCTTCTTAGGTGCATTTCTCTCTAATTTTTAATTGTCAAGACACTACAACCTAAAATATATTTTAAACTTACAGTACAGATAGTCACCCGGTGGAACTAGTCACGCCTTCTTCCACGAACGGCAGCGGAGGTCAGCTGAGAAAACCGAGCCTAATTCCAGTGGGCAAATAATTACCACGTTTTCATACCGACCTGGGGGCTGAGTTGTTAACATATCGTGCTACCAACTGAAAGGTAATGGGTTCAATTCTTCCAAGAACAGAAAAAAAAGTTTAATCTTCATAATTTGTCTACATTTTTCTTATTATAATAAATGTTCTTTAGGGAGAACAACGCATGGACTGCAAGTTTACTTCTCTTTCATGTAAGCTGTAGTTTAGTAGCTTGGGTTTAAAAAAATATGCAAAACTTATTCTGATAAAAGATTATGACTTTCCCCATATTAATTATTTCCTTTACTTTTTACATTGCAACCTTACATTTCCCTGTATACTAAATGTGATCAACTATTTATAAGCATGCTAGAAAGTTTATTTTTTGCATTCCATTGCTTGTTTCTGTGTGTTACGACTGTTACATCTGCAGCATTTTTTGGTCAGGATCGGTTTTCTCCGCTGCCCCCCGGTGCCGTTCGTGGTGAAACGTGAATGGTTCCCCAGGGAGACTCTATCATTACGGGTAAGTTATTTTAGGATAGAGGTGTTAAATGTTAATTCGGTCACACGAATTGAGAAAAGTGTGACCTAAATTTTCCAGACATTAACCTTAATATCTGAAAAAACCTGTCAGAAACTAATCCAACCGGGAATTAAACCCAGATCTTGCACGTTGAAAGGAAGACGCACGATAGAGGTCTATATTTCTATTTAATTTGTTTAATAGTTTATGTATTTATTTATGGGCAGCATACTTTGGCCTAAGATGAATTTTTATGCGATCCATACATATATAATATCGGATATGTTCAATCATTTAAAAAAAATCGATTAGTGAACGCCTCTCGTATAGCTCATGATGTTTTAAATGCAGATCGGCTAGAAGTATAAACCAATTCGTTGAAGCAAGGATAAAAAATTCATTCTAAATTAATTTCACTATTACTTAACCCAACAGTGGAACTTAAACTGTGCTAAAAAAACTTTGGCTATTAAAGTTTTTAAATTATCTGTAGTTTTAAAAATTTTTCTCATAAATATGAAGTAATGGAAGACCATATAGACGAATACAAATTGCAACTGCAGACGTTTTCATTGTTAGTAGATGGAAAACAGATCCAAAATTTAGATGGTTGTTATGAAGGCCCTTCACTTTAGTCTAATTTTTATACTGAAGATGCCGAAAAACGTTAAGTGCTAATTAGAAGAGAAACAACTTTATTAGTCACTCCAAATGGAAAATATACAAAGTAATAACTGAAGTATACAGACAGAGTGAATCATCTGGATCTACCACTGTGATTATTTCTAAAATAAAAAGACTCATCAATGTAATCCATAACAACAGTCATTAGAAAATACATTTATACCACAAAATTGCATTATTTCAAATAAAACAAAAAAATAAAACTAGATAAGAATGGAATGTCAATGAACTTTTTTCACATGCTTGCCGGTCAAGTTGTTAGCGTGATATCGGGATTTTCAAACCCTTCTTAGAGAATGCTCATTTTCATTAGACAAAGCAAACATTCCTCCGATTCCTGGTCAAAAACAGTACATGTCTGTTCGCTATTTGAAATTTTGAAATTGCAGGAAGGGGAATTTAACATAAAAAGTCGGATAGTTACTATATTGACCGTGTCGTTCTGATGTAGTTGGTGGTAATAATAGTAGTAATAGTAGTAATAGTAGTAGTAGTAATAGTAGTAGTAATAGTAATAGTAGTAGTAATAGTAGTAGTAGTAGTAATAGTAGTAGTAGTAATAGTAGTAGTAATAATAGTAGTAGTAATAGTAGTAGTAGTAATAGTAGTAGTAATAGTAGTGGTAATAGTAGTAGTAGCAGTAATAGTTGTAGTAATAACCGTAGTAATAGTAGTAGTAATAGTAGAAGAAGTAGTAGTAGTAATAGTAGTAGTAATAGTAGTAGAAGTAGTAGTAATAGTAGTAGTAATAGTAGTAGTAGTAGTAGTAATAGTAGTAGTAGTAATAGTAGTAGTAGTAATAGTAGTAGTAATAGTAATAGTAGAAGAAGTAGTAGTAGTAATAGTAGTAGAAGTAGTAGTAATAGTAGTAGTAATAGTAATAGTAGTAGTAATAGTAGTAGTAATAGTAGTAGTAGTAGTAATAGTAGTAATAGAAGTAGTAGTAGTAATAGTAGTAGTAGTAATAGTAGTAGTAGTAATAGTAGTAGTAGTAATAGTAGTAGTAGTAATAGTAGTAGTAATAGTAGTAGTAGTAATAGTAGTAGTAGTAATAGTAGTAGTAGTAATAGTAGTAGTAATAGTAGTAGTAGTAATAGTAGTAGTAATAGTAATAGTAGTAGTAGTAATAGTAATAGTAATAGTAGTAGTAATAGTAGTAATAGTAATAGTAGTAGTAGTAATACTAGTAGTAGTAGTAGTAGTAGTAGTAGTAATAGTAGTAGTAGTAATAGTAGTAGTAATAGTAATAGTAGTAGTAGTAGTAGTAGTAGTAGTAGTAGTAACAGTAGTAATAGTAGTAATAGTAGTAGCAGTAGTAGTAGTAGTAGCAGTAGTAATAGTAGTAGAAGTGGTAGCAGTAGCAGTAGTAGTAATAGTAATAGTAGTAATAGTAATAGTAGTAATAGTAATAGTAGTAGTAGTAGTAAAAATAGTAGCAGCAGTAATAGCAGTTTTAGGAGTAGTAGTAGTTGTGGTTTTTGTTGTTATTGCAGTAGTTGTAATAGTATATTCATATAAATTTTCGTATTATTGATATAAAATATTTATTGAAATTTCTTGTCCCTAAGACCGCCACGAGTGGCCAAGGTCGTTAAAGCGCGGACTCGTGAGCGGTTGGTCTGAGGTTGGAATCCCGATAGGACCGTCCTCCTTGACTGAGTTTTATCCAGGTTTTCCTCAGTCCTCATAAATGGCAAATGCCAGGGAGGTACCCTAAACTTAGGCCTGGAACGATACCTTCCCTTAAAAAAAAAAAAAAAAAAAAAAAAAACCTTTCCCAATACATCATTTCATCTCATATATCATCAATATCCACCGCCTGTGGTGCCCCAATAGTAAAAACGGATGTTAAACACAATTCATTCTTGTCCCTAAAACTATGCATTTCATTTAAGAAAATGCCTAGGTAGAGCCAGTTTTTTCTATATATAATTAAGCCCGAATATGGCAGTCTCCCTCTATTGAAGTCAAAAATGAATCCAGGAGAAATTGTATCCTAGTATCTTTTGTGTATACTTAGCTAAAATGTGCACCCATCTTCCGGTTTCGAGCATAATGGGTATATCCTCCTGCCTTCCTCGTCAAAAACCCTACGTGTCTCGTTAAGAGCGTCGTGCTACCAGTGGGAAAGTAGTGGATTCCAACTTCTCGAGTGTAACATGATTTTTATGACCATAAATGTTACTTTTTTACTTGTTTATATCAAAACAAAGTGTTAAAACTACGCACATCTAGGAAACATTCCGTTTAGATTAAGTTAAATATATATATATGCAAAACTTATGGTGTTAACAGCAAAGCGTATAGCTTTGTTCCCTTTGATTATTATTTACTTTACATGTTACATTGCTACATTAGTAATAAATTGGTAGGGGAAATGTTGCATTGATAAAGTCAATTAGATTTGCAAATAAAGAATGTAATTAGTGTTGAAAAAATTGACTAATATAAGATATAAATGTGAAATTTACATGAATATATTTATAAAGATGATATGATATAAAATGAAAAATAAAGAAACATATATAATATATAGTTTTATACAAATATAGACAGTAATGAAGTATAAAAGTATGTAAGAAATGTATTGGTCACCAGTACAGTTCTACAGGATACCGGTAAATAATAGTTTAGTAATTTAGAGTTTAAGATTAAGTGAAAGTAGTAGCTGGTTTCCAGCAATTAGGATGTAGTTGAAGAGAATGTAATTTTATTATTTAAGTAAATGTCTAATTGTAACCTAGGTATAAATATCATCTGGAAAATAATAATGTAAGAATGTAAGAATGTAATTTAGAAATAAAGTGTAAGAGTTTGCAATATCCGTCTCGGTGTAGGAAACAAGTTACCGGATGGAGTATTTCTGATTTTTATTATTATTATTATTATTATTATTATTATTATTATTATACCGTAAGTACATAAAATACAGCCGAATTAACCAATACCATTAATGCTGATTGTAAGTACCGCAGTTAATACTTGTAGAATTATATTTTATGTTATACATTATTCTTCTCCTGCCAACAGCATATGATATAATCCCTACCTCGACTCCCATAAACCACAGTTTAAACTTTTTTCCGACATGTTACATAAAATCGGTAGATTTTACAGGAAAGCAGTCGTGAAAATGCAAGAGAAAACCATTAAAGAGCTAAATAATGACATTATCCACGAAGGATGCGGGTAAGAAAGGCACAAAGACATGCATTAGCTATAATAAGGTGGGAAAAGATGCAAGAGTACTTGCCGTTACAGAATCCAACCGAAGCGTGCCGTACTACCTGAAGAACAGTAAAAACTTTACCCTTCTGATTAATCTGAACTGGAGTTTTTGGCGCAATCACAACGGGATCCTAAATTGGAATGTTGCCAGTCCCTAGGGCTCGTGCTTGGGGCTTTTAGAACTACAAATCATGGCACCCCAGGGAGAGAGAGAGAGAGAGAGAGAGAGAGAGAGAGAGAAGAGAGAAATGTAAAAAGCATACACAGGGAGGAATTGATAGAACGCAATATAAGGGAAAGGGAGATATGTGGCATTAAGCTGTGTTATTGCCCTTTAGAACAAAGCCTCGTTGCTTAGCAACAGTAAAAAGAAAAGTAATGTGATTACAGGCCATTGCAACTTGCAAGGATTTCAGGGGCGACTATCCGGCGCCAAGTGCCATGTTGCTATCGCTAGAAAAGAAATGAAATGGGAAGGGAATTCGCATTCCGGCTCGCTTGCATTCCACTGGCCATAAAATTGTGAAGTCTTTATTCAATTCGAAAACTCAACAGTTATGTGAGGCCCTTAGTTTTCGTCGGCTTTAACTACATAATGAAACAGCCGTCCTTTTTATTTCTTTAGCTTTTCCGTATTTGAATTCAATACGAGCGGCTTAGGAAATGATTTACAATAATAGTATATTTATGTAACACAGTTTAAAGCACAATATACTCCCCAATAATGTCAATGCATCTTTGCGCATCTATCTAGTAACTTCATTACGGCGTCCTGAAACCATATTTGGGAGCACTTCGCCACCTCTCGTGGAAATCTGCCTGAATTTCCTCGTGGTTGCCAATTTCTTTATAATGCGCGCGTCCTCCATGTTGTCGAGTAAAGATGAGCGAAATCCGGTGAATATGGAGGATGTGGCACAGAAATGAATCCCAGGGATGCCAAATTTGCGGTCACAATGTGTGTGGCCACGTACTATTATTTTGGAAGAACACTTCTGTCGACTACTTCCGCTTTCGCCGTTGCTGAATCCGACACCCAATTCGTGTAGGGATCTGTAGTTAACAGCCGTTTCATTAGCAGTACGCCCGCAGTGTGTCAAACGATGGTGCTCATATATTTACCAGCTTCTCTAAGACATCCCGGCGACAAGCCTCAACCCATTTGCCCTTTTGAAACCCACACATCTTTTTCACATTCCAGTGGTCGTGAACAACGTTGTGCACTGTTGCACTGACATTCCAGTTTATCAAAGGCTGCTATAAAAGAAAAAAAAAGTTTCCATTGATGAAATTATTATCCATTTCTATTCCCTTTTGGTAATGCAATAAAGTTAACACATGAACAAAAACCATATTTATTCCCAAATGTCTTTGCATTGTCATTTATTCAAGAAAGCGAATCTGCCATGTACAGATTCCCTTCCCTGCCAATGGCGTACTCCTTGACCCAGTTATTAACGGTCTTCTGTGCAGGAGCTTCTTGACCATATAGCAGTTTCTTCAGTTTTGACGCCTTCGTTCAACAAAAACCTTTGTCCATGACCGTCGCCTTCCATATTGTTCACTCTTTTCTCTACTTGACAACGATATACACTCTGCTTACAACCGCTACTAAGCAATGAACTGGACTTCCTTACAATATCACATCATATTGAACTCTGGCCTTAGTCATTGTGTAGTAAAATTCTTCTCTTCTGGATAACTTCAGGCAGGCAGTTTTTTTTTTTTTTTTTTTTTTTTTTTGAGTAGTGTTTAACCTCCATTTTTACTGCTGAGACACCACAGCCGTGGACACTGATGATACATGAGATGAACTGATGTATTGGGAAAGGATTTTTTTAAGGAAACAAACGTTCCAGGCCTAAGTTTAGGGTAGAGGACGGGAGGACGGCCCTGGTGGGATTCGGACCCAGATCTCCCGCTCACGAGTCCGTGCCATAACGACCTCGGCCACCCGTGGCGTTCTACAGCTTCTTGTTGTTGATTTATTTTATTTGCGGACGCTTTTAACATCTCAGGTCATCAGCGTCACATTCAATTCAGGGCGTGAAACGGCCGACAAATTTTGCTCAGAGACCTCTCTTTCAGGCTTGAGGTTCTTTATCGTACCGTAAATGTACGACATGGGACCCACGGTTTTACTTCCCTTCCGAAGGAAGACATACTTAGGATGTTTACGCTCGAAAAAAAAGCCATCAGTCCTGGCCGGGTTCGAACCCGCGATCTTGGGTTTAGAGGTCAAGTATGTTTACCACTACACCACCAGGACCGATCCTCCAGCTTGTGACCCGAGCATTATTGCCATAGCATATTCCAACAGATCAATTAACAAAAATGAAACGAACAATGTTAATATAGTTATAATGTGCTAGTACTATCTTGCTTTCATTTAGCTCAACTATTACCATAGTTTTATTTATTTGTTTGTTTTTGTGCTGACCAAACCCATTTTCCTTTAACTTTAAACCTAAATTTACCCAATGGCCATCATTTTCAATTTTTTCGGTATGCTACTAGTTTCCTTATTCTAAGTTCCTTTCCCCTTCACCAGTTTCTTCAATTCCCCTACAGATGGGACATGTCCCCTATTTCACAAATATTTCCCAATTCTGTCAATTTCCAGCATTCTAATATAAAGCAAACAATTCCATCTCTTTCTTCTTTGTTGCACTTTTCTACACATCTTTCTCTTCCAAAAGTTATTTTCATTTGTTTATAGAAAACGAGCGAGCTTTTCTTCTTTATTACATTCTGCATACATGTCTTTACACCTTCTTCTGATTTGCTTCCAACATTTTTTCTTAGGGTCTCTTTCTCCATTCCATATATCACCTATCTCATTATTTTCCAATTGACCCTTTATTCTATTAACCCTGCTATTACACCTATTAATAATTAATACACCTATTGTTTTCCTAATATTCACTCGTTGCTTTATAACATGTTCTTCATCCATCTGCTATACCCTGAACCAATACGTTTATGTTAGCTCCATCACCAAAACACTGTCATTAGTATTTTTCATTTCAAGTAATGTCCCTGTGTTTGCAGAATTTGTGTGAAATTTAAAAATATATTATAAAACATAATAAGTACTCGACTAATTTTCTCCAAGTCATTCTCCACACCCCATACCGTAACTTCATTTGGGCTAAACTAAAACACTTTCTATCCAATTAACACTCATCATTGGTTTATACATAAACATTAGTGTCAAATCTAACATTCCCTTTGTAAACTCGAACTGTTACTACTTTTCTTAATGTCCTTGACGACTTATTTTAACCACTATGTATACAAGCCCTTATCTATTTGAAAATTCTCATGTTCTATAGTTCATTATTGCTATTTTCTTAGTTTATTTAAAACCATTAATTTAGTTTCCTCAATATTTACTTTTAATCCCCGTTCATGATAAAAGCTTACCATTTTATTAATATAACTTTGTAAACTAACAACCTAAAATCAGTTAACCATCAAAGCAACTGCATAAAGTAAACCTGGAAATTCCGTATTATTTATTACAGATACATGTGTATATACTTTCTATTATTGCATTTAAAAACCAAATGAACAGAATACAGCTCAGTCTATATCCTTGCCTAGGAGGGTGGATCCATAAGTTTCCGATTATCGTCTTCACAAAAGCCTTATCTGTAAAATAAACAATTACCACTGTAACTTCGGCTCCGCTGTGTTCAGTTGTTCGGATATAGCTGTATAAAGAAGGCTATGTGTAGAAGATTGTGACATGTTCAGAATGGAGTTTCGAGCGGTATTAAGTTCTGCACCAAAGGACTTACTCCAAATAAAATTAAACAACGATTGGGTGATGCATATAGGGAAACATCCCACTCATATTATACCGTAAAAGAATGGGCCAAACTTTTTCGAATGGGTTGAGAAAGCATTGAAAGTGAAGAGCATGTAGGTCGGCCCTTGGAGGTGCTCTCCTGAAAACATCGCTCTTGTGAAAGGAGAAATTATGTAGGACCGGCGGCTCAAAGTTACAGAAATATAAGCAAGGTTGGGCCTTTCTAAAACAATAGTCCTTTGAATTATTAATGACATTTAAACATGAACAAGGTTAGTGCAAGATGGATGGGTGCCTAGACTTCTTTCCTCAGTCCAAAAGCAGCTATGAGTCATCTGTTGACAGGCATTTTTGGAGTTCTACTGTGGCAACGAGAGAGAGAGAGAGAGAGAGAGAGAGAGAGAGAGAGAGAGCGAAGTTGTGCGAACCATTTTTACAGCACATGAAACTATGTTCCTCTACTATGTTAATGTTGTCCAAAAGAGAATCAATGGAGTGACAGAAGTAAACCTGGCGAAGCAAGGCCAAGATTATTCAAGAAGATCATGGCCACAATCTTTTGGGACTGTGAAGGAATACTCTTCATTTACTTCACGGGGATGAACACCACAGTAAATGGGGAGTACTATGCTGGCCTACTGCACAGACTACGTGCTTCCGTCTAAAAGAAAAGGCGAGGAAAGCTGAGTGGTGGTGTCCGTCTTTTTCATGACAACGTGCCTGTGCACACAGCTCTCGTTACAAAGGGAGCTGTGAAGAAATGTGGCTTCAAGGCGATCGACCATTCACCCTACAGTCCATATCTAGCTCTCAGTGACTATTTCCTCTTCTCAGAACTCAAGAAGGACCTTCGAGGAAGGAAATTAAAGTGTGACGAAGAAGTGAAGGACGCTGTTTATACTCATTTTGCAGACTATATTTCTTACTCTTTGGGGGGGGGGGTTGAAATGTTAATTCAAAGATGTGAAAAGTGTATTGCAATAATTAAGAGTAACTATATTGAAAAGTGAAATATAGTGTTGTGCTTATCATATCAAGAAAATGGTTAGGCAGGAAACTTATGGATCTACCCTGGTAATTCCATGTTACTGATTTAAAATAGCCCATCTTAGTGAAAACAAAGGGAATGCAAATTACTTAAATATTTATTTGGGCGTAAAATATTGGTCAGAATAAGCCCAATATGCTCTGTTTTCATTGCTCACTTTTCTTTTTTCATTCTCTATACCATAAAGAAGAGCTAAGACGAAGGCAAGACGCACACTTGGTATCCTGATGGTGTAGTGGTAACCATACTTGCCTCGCAGACCCAAAGTCGCGGATTCGATCCCGGCGTAAAAGTTTCTAAGTATGGCTTCCTTCGGAAGGAAAGTAAGCCGTGGTCCCGTGTCGTACATTTATGGTACGATAAAGAAGCTCAAGTCTGAAAAAAAAGGTCTCTGAGCAAAATTTGTAGACCGTTTTACGCCCCCAATTGAATGGGACGCTGATGGCCTGAGATGTTAAACTAGTACAATGAACTAGGCTAACCCCAGTGAATTTTATTCTTGTTGCAATTCGTTATTTTTAACTATTGAAGCTGCAAGTTTCTGAACTTTTTGGGCAGTTAGCTGTTAGCTGTTGAAAGAAGAGATTGTGTTAAAATAAGAAATTTGCTAACTTTAATTTTTTTTAACAGGATCCAAATGTCCCCACTATAATTATTCAGTAATGTAAGTCATGTTGTTTTAGAGAGAAAGTCAAAAGAATTGCTATCATCCAAATCAAGGAAGACTAGTTTCTCTACGTTCAGTTTTGGAGAGAATATGACATTTGTCTCTTAAGTAGCAAAGCCCAGAAAAGAGTCCTTTTGCTGCCTATGCACTAAGGTGACTTTGTGAACTATAAAAGTACACAGCCTGAGATTACACAATATTATGCTGTCCCGAAAGGAGTAATCGATGCACTGAATGAAAGTAGCACTGTTTACTCAACAACCGTTTCTTGTAGGAGTTGCCTCTTGACGTTTTCTATACCCTATTGAACTTTTCTATGGTGAAATCATGTATGGTAAATTCAACCCTATCCGAAAACATGAGCAGTTACGCATTCAGTTTCTGCTATGATAGTTGATCGGCTTCTCAAAAGAAGATTAGCTAACCCACATTTCCCACGAAAATTAAGACAATTCATTGCCAGAAACTTAAATGTGTAGATCATCTGCGGTGATAATAAGTCAATATGAGAGGTGCCCCAGAACCAAAGCTAGAAAAACTAAAGATTGTTACACTAGTTGCTATATAATAATATGCAGTGAATGCGGTAGAAGCATTTGCGAATATTTATCGATAAGTAATTATTAAAAAATTGTGGTGTTAATAGAAAAATGAATTTGTTATAATTTCTTCTATTTCACCTGGTAGTAGAATATATTATATTATTTAACATCCAAAACAATAAAGACCGAGGGGGTCAAAAATGTATACACACTTTCACAGCAGATATCTATTTAATATATTTCAAAGTTGGACCGCAAAACATAAATAATGTGTAGTATGGTATTCTGTAAACAGATGTGACTCACATTACGTTATGCTAGCGTTGCTACAACAAAATGAAGCCAAGATTATCGTTACAACAGCGAAAAGCAATTTTGAAGTGGTATTGGAAAACCGAGAATGTTATTGAAGTTCAAAGGTCTTGGAGACATGAGTTCAGAACAGAACCGCCAACGTGAGTAACAATTGCACGCATTTGAGACAAATTTGAGACTCATGGTACCGTATGCGATGTTCACAAGGGCAGATCTGGGAGACCTCGCGCCGCAACAAGGTCCGCGCACTGGATCCAAGGCATTGTCCTAGGTACTATCCAAGGCACTGGATAGGACGAAGAGGTCCGATTGAGTTTCCACAGCGTTCTCCGGATCTAACTCCGCGAGACTTTTACCAATGGGGAACTCTTAAGGGTGTTGTATACTGTAGAAAACCAGCTACACTGGCAGCACTTCGGGAAGAAATTGAAACGGCATGTGCTGCAATCGCTGAGGACACTTTCGCAGACGTTGCTCAATCAGTAGTTCAACGTACTCAGAAGTATATCATCGTCGATGGAGGGCATTTTGAGCAACTGTTGTAAGTGTAAAAGTCCAAGATGATTAGTGCTCATCATTTTCTGTTTGTGTAAATTCAGTTTTGCTTTGTTAACACAGTTTTTTTCTTTGCTTGCTGTATGTTTACATTTTTGGCACCCTCTGTAAATAATGATTATAATTTCTTAAAACACTAACTATAGTAAGGTGTATGTACAAAACAGAAATCAATAGAGTACAAGAGGTATTTACATTTATTGTTATTTGCTTCTTGAAATATAACGACAATTCCACGCGAATGATTGAGCCATTGCTATGTAATGTCTCTAAAAAAAAGAACCTTTTCAAAAATATCAGTATAAGTAAGATAACATTGTTTTATTTGCAGCCTTTATAATTTGAGAAACAAACGAGGTCCAATTTACTTGTATTGTTGCACAGAAAATGCGCCATACTAGCTACGGGTTAAGCTAAAGAACACATTGAACCTTTAATGACAGTACAACGTTAAATTCAGCTATATCCAACCATTTTTTGCAAAACTGATAACACGAACTGGCATCAATCTAGCTTACTTTCATTAAATTAAAACTGAGAGCATTTTCTACAAACGCTGTAAAATACATAAGAGAATTATTAACGGGCTAATTAATGAATGATCAAAGGGTGCACTCTTTAATCAATCACCAACTCATCTACCAAAGTTTTGAGCCTCACTGCGAAGGACGTTATTTAATTTACTATTCTCGCCTCTATAAAACATTAAAATTTTATCAGATTTTCGCCGGAATATCTTCGCTTAATAACTTACCCTGTAGCCCAACAGCTCCTTAATATATCCTTTGCCTTCTTGTCTCCAGGTCACCCTCTGCACTGTTTGCAACCTATTACAATGCATGAACACAGTGCCACTGACACCATCTTCGCATTAGCAAACATGAGATCCCAGCAGAATGATATACAAAATCTCTCTGCGTGTTTCATTATGCAGCAATTAACAGTTACAGTTAACGGAGACAAAGACATATCCTGAAAATTTTCTCTCTGCTAGGAAGGAAAATGCCATGCAGCTTAATGCATTGGTGATTTTTTTTTTTGATTTGGTTTATTTACGGATGCTCTTTAACATCTCAGGTCATTCAGCGTCCCATTCAATTCTGGGCGTGAAACGGCCGATAAATTTTGCTCAGAGGCCTCTTTTTTTCAGGCTTGAGGTTCTTTTTCGTGCCGTAAATCTACGACACGGGAACCACGGCTTCACTTCCCTTCTGAAGGAAGCCATACTTAGGATTTTTACGACCGAAAAAAATCCATCGATCCTGGTCATGTTTGAACCCGCGATCTTCGGTTTAGAAGGCAAGTATGGTTACCACTATATCACCAGGACCGGCTAATGCAATGATGTGGTCGGACTCGTGTGCATTTAATTAAAATGGGAAAAATGGAATTTATTTTGTATTATGTAATACGTAAAATATATATACGAGATCTGTTCATAAAATAACGCGAATTTTGTGTTTTTTTTTTCAAAAAGTATTTATTTATTCATGAATATCTATATTGTCCACTTCAAAGTAATCCCCACCAGATATTATACACTTGTGTCAACGTTTTTTCCAATCCTCGAAGCACTTTAAAAAATCGTTTTTTGTGATCCTGTTCAGCTCCTCCTCCGATGCCGTCTTTATCTCCTCAATCGTGGCGTAGCGTCGTCCTTTCATGGGCCTCTTCAGTTTTGGGAACAAAAAAAGGTCACAAGGGGGCAGATCTGGGGAGTACGGTGGCTGCGACATTATAAGTGTGTTGTTTTTCCCCCAAAATTCGCGCTCAAGCAACGATGTGTGGGCAGGGGCGTTATCATGATGCAAAAGCCAATTTTTGTTCTTCCACTAATCCGGGCGTTTCTGGCGGATTGCTTCGCGCAAATTGCGCATAACTTGCAGGTAATATTCCTTATTGACCGTTCTACCCGTGGTGCATCATGAGTTCTGTGGCAAGAACTCATGGTGCACCACGCCCCTGCAATCGAAGAAAACTGTAAGCAAAACCTTCACATTCGACCGAACTTGGCGCGCTTTTTTCGCTCTTGACTCGTGTGGCAGCATTCATTGGGGTGATTGAGCTTTAGTTTCACGTCATAACCATAAACCCATGATTCGTCACCAGTTATGACCCTCTGGAGAAAATTTGGGTTGTCGCGGACAGAGTTCACAGCTCCTTAGCAACGTTCATGCGATGGTGTTTTGGAAATTGAGCATATTTGCAACGAATTTTGCGGTAACCCGTCTCATGCCTAAATCATTGGTAAAAATCGAATGGCACGAGCCAATCGCTATGTTTAGGTCCTCAGCAACTTCTTTAATGGTGATTCGACGATTGGCCAATACTATTTTCTTCACTTCTTCAATGTTTTCGTCTGTTGTTGACGAGCTTGGGCGTCCGGGACGCTCTTCGTCGTTCACATCTTCTCGACCCTCTGAGAACATTTTGTACCACCGATAAACGTTGCTTTGGTCCAAGGTAGCTTCACCATATGCCACAATCAACATTCGGCATGCATCCGCACACTTGATTTTGTTTTTCATACAAAATTTGATACAGATTCTTCGTTCCATTTTTTGGAATTGGCAAAAATCTAAGACGAGCCAAAACACCTCCAAGCAAAATAGCTGTCAACAATTAACTAAACATTCAAAATGGCCGAGCTTGTCAACATAAGTGAGGGACATGAGTACCAAAATAACGCCACAAAACAATCGAAAATCGAATATACGTAGCCCGCGGAATTTCAAAATTCGCGATACTTTTTGAAGAGACCTCGTATATGTATAAAGCATAGTTAATTGCACCTTCATATTCACATAAACTATTTAGAAAATAAAGTTCTAATCTTGGTTTAAAACTTTGGGTTATTGCAAACTAAATTTTTTTTCCGGCTCCAGCTCCACAAGGAGGCAGTTTGGGAGGAATAAAGCAGAGGAGCGAAAACTAACGTTTCTTTCCATACGCTGCCAGCTCTCTTGTACACCATAACCTCTAAACATGTTCTTTTACACAAGTTGCGCATTTATGACATCTGGTCAAGTCTAAAACACATTGGCTTGCCCTTAAATACTAAGTAAAGGTCTGTGAATGTCATTGCTGCAATTGCACCGAAAAATTGAGAACATTGTGCATAAACTTCAATTTTTATTTTTTGATGTAGTTCTTCAATTTTATGGGATAAAGAATGGAGTATGTAAATTATTAAAAAACTAAGCATAATCTCCATTATAATGCCGCAGTTGCGCGTGTAAAGATAATAGTATTACAATAACGATTTTAAAAACAAATCCAAGCAAAAATACTAGCGTGAGCGTTCACTTGTTAAGCATTGATTGTTGTTCCGCTTTTAAATGATTTTTTGCATCGTTTCTCAAAAACCAACAGTTTTAAAGAAAGACAACCACTGATTTATGTCTGCTTGCTAAACCAGTGGGACAAAGTTTCAGAGTAGTAACAGCTCCCTATGAAAGCATTTCCTTACAGGAGTTTTGCCTTACCTTGAAAAGCTACACATAATACTGTAGACAAGGTGCCAATGAATTGTTGGTTCATTTGCGCCACCAGATTAACTCCCTTTATTCATGTCTCGAAAAAAAAAATTGGCAATTGGCTGATCGTTAAGTGCTCATGAAAAGAAAAGTAATAGCACACATGTGAATTTAATTATTTGAGCTGAACGAAATAAATCACAACTTTAAAAGATAAAATAAATTGCAGGAAAGCAATAAAAAGAAATTACTTATAGCGTGAAAAAAAAGACTGAGTTACTGATTTCAATTAATATAGAGTATGCTTATTTTCTAACAACCTGATCAAACTGCAACACAAATAGAATTCTCTCGTTATAAAGTTTCCTACAAAACAAAGAAACTTGCAAATGCAGGCAGAGACATCGCATAAAAATGAGCCTCTTACGAATGAATAAGGAAAACGCCGTCACGCAGGAACTGCTAAACTAAGCGAATATCTCACCTGTTGAATAACTTTTAATAAAAATGAATATAAAATACAAATTAGGTCTTATTTGTTAATAAAATGAAATAGTTATGGCATTAATGTGTGGAATTAGGGGAACAAAATTGAATTCTTTCAACCTGTAAGTATAACAAAATTGAATTCTTTCAACCTGTAAGTATAACAAAAGAGGTTACATTTTTAGAAATATTATTATAATAATTATTAATAATATTATTAAGATAAAACACCAATAATTAATGGTATACTATTCATTAAAGGAAATGTCTGACCACTGATAGAAAAAGCTATACTATGTGGGCATTTTGAAACATTTTAAAATGTAACCATGTTTATGAACTGAGCCCTTGATATCTTAACGTTTACTAAAATAGAGAGAAATAACAGAAAGCTTGGAGTTAAATTGCATATTTAAGAACAAAATGTTATATGTTTCAACAAAACAAAAACATGTTACTATTCAGAAACAAATGCAATGTACAAAGCAAGTAATAACAATTTAAAGTTACATCGATTTTCGTTTGCTTTGAAATTTAATTTAAATGTTTTTGTAGTAAAAACATGTAACGCAAACGTTTTCTGAATGTTATCACAGAGCGCTCTTACATACAAATATAATTCTCAAACACATTAGATTAATATTTCAATTTGTTATCTTCACGAAATGTAAAACATATGCTGACCTAATTTTTCTTTTGATTTTGAAACTATGTAGAGAACATTTAAGTAAGAGTTTTTTAAATTTTGATTTTCATGTGTACCCCTACTCCTAATGGTTCAATTTCCCTAATTTTCGGAAACTATTTTTCTTATTTTATTTAAATGGTATATTCGAATTTTGTTGTGAGGAAACAAATATTCAAGCCACTAGACCGATTTTTAAAATTTGAGTTTCAGGTAAACCTCCACTTCTTATGGCCCGATTTCTTTGATTTTCAGAAACTATATTCTTTATTTTATTTAAATGGTATACGGAGTTTTTTTGCGCAAAGACAAATATTAACAGGATTAGAGCGATTTTTAAGTTTTGGGTTTCAGGTAAAACCCACCTCCTAATAGTTCGATTTCACTAATTTTTCAGAAAATATTTTTCTTATTTAATTTCAATGGCATACACCGAATTTCCTTTAAAAACGTTTAAAACTGTAGCCGCTAGAGCGATTTTTAAATTTCGCTTTAACCCCTACATGTTTTTCAGGAATACCCTCACTCCTTATAGCTTCATTGCTCTGATTTTTGGAAACAACTTTTATCAAATTATTTTAAAGAATTATACTGAGTATTGTTGAGATAAAGCAAAACTTGTAGCCACTAGAGCGATTTTTCAATTTTTAAAAACATTTTTGCTTTAGATTAACCCCATCCCAATGGTCCAATTTTTCTGGTTAATGAACTAAACAGATCGTTTATTAATTAGTGGTTATATGTTGAATTTCCTTGAGAAAAAGCAAACAACTGAAAAAAACACACACACACACACACACACACACACACACATATATATATATATATATATATATATATATATATTGTCACTTGTCTTCTTGCCATAGAAGGGCTCCACGAGTCCGAAATATAGCGATCTGAAGTGTGACCTTTTCTTAGTGTTTTATCTTTTTCTGCTATCATTCTTACTGTTAATTTGTTACATTGTTGATAGTTTTGCTTTATTTTTATTTTTCTTATATATTGTTTGTAGCTCTTGTGCTGCTTTTAGCATTGATTACTAAGTTTAATTTGCGTTTAATTTGCTTTTGTGTGTTTTGCTTTTGACTTCTTTACTATTTATTTATTATTCCTTTAATTTTATTTCTTACTTTCTGTGTGTTTTCTCATAGATTTTATTGTTTATTACATCTTATACCATGACATCTGGTCACTTGTCTTCTTGCCATAGGACTCCACGAGTCCGAAATATAGCGATCTCAAGTGTGACTTTTTCTTTGTGTTTTATCTTTTTCTGTTATCATAATTACTGTTAATTTACATATACAATAACAATAACTAGGAAAACGGCAAGGATAAAACATTAAGACAAATTCACAGAATGGAAATCTCCTTACCATAGAAGAACTCAAAAGTTCGAAATATAGTGATTAGTAATCTGTGACTTTTTCATAGTGTTTTACCCTTTTCTGCTTTTCTAGTTATTGTTATTTTAGTTACATTGTTAATAGTGTTACGTTATTTTTCATTTATATTGTTTGCACCTCTGATGTTGCTTTTAATTTGGTTTATTAATTTGATTTACCTTTGCGCGTTTTGCTTTTGACTTTTTTACTATTTATCAATTTTTATTTTAATTTTATTTATTTTTATCCTCTGAGTTTTCTATTATTATTATTATTATTATTATTATTATTATTATTATTATTATTATTATTAAGCATTTGTTATTTAATACATCTTCTATATTTCTCATCTGTGAAAATTTCTTAGTGTTTTATCCCTTTCTACTTTACTAGTTATTGTTATTTTAGTTACATTGTTAATAGTGTTCAATTATTTTTCATTTATATATACATATATAGAGTCTTTTCGGTGCCTAGTACCTACATAAGATCGATGGAATTTGGAAAGTTTATTCAGAACGAATTCTATTAGTACAATCGCAATAACTTTACATTCCTTCGGAAATTGCTAAAAAAGAGGAGGGAGAGAGGGGAACACCACAAGTGGAGATGGAACGCGAAACCCAAAGATACCATAACAGCACTATTAATGATGTGTTACTTTATATAGTCGCACATTTTTAGTAAGTTGCAAGTTGCGACTGAGTTTCTAACAGAAATATGATGCATTTGAACATAACCTAACATAGTCGCGATTAGTCACTTGGGTGCAAGCTCGTAGATGTTTTGATTTTAGGCAGAAATGTCACAGCTACACGCTTTACAACTGTTTTTGGTGCTCAAGTCTGAAATCAGATAATGAACTAAACTTCCTATGAGGTAACTTTTGTTTATATTCTCTGCCAGAGTCTGTACATATGTCAAAATCTACCTAGGCAGTTGCAGATATGTATGCAAGCGATAGAATTTCCTTAAATTTCTTATTATTTAAAGCATTGGCCCCTGTGATTTCCTTTGCATCAGCTAATTTTACGATTTTGCACACAATGCTTTCCTGTAAATAAGGCAGTGAACTGATATAACAATGGAGATGACCATTGATTAAAACCACTTTTTCTTTAGCAAAAGTTGTCGCACCATTGCGATAAAATTTTACCCACTTCATTTGTTATGCATTTACATTTACTTTCATGAAGAGAAATATCCTGTCACACTGTATCATTTAACAATACGAGATCTATTCCCTTCTCTAATGCGCAACAATATGACACTTTAACAAATTCTAAAGAGGAATAATCAAAACTGTTTCTAAATATTAAATTCTATTTCAATTCTATTTCACTTCGATGCATCATTATTCTTATATCGGAAGTTTTTTTTTTTTTTTTTTTTTTTTTTTTTTTTTTTTTTTTTTTTTTTTAAACGGGCGCTGTTTAACATCTCAGATCATCAGCGTCCTATTCAATTCAGGGCGTGAAACGGCCGACAAATTTTGCTCAGAGGTCTCTTCTTTCAGGCTTGAGGTTGTTTTTCATGCCGTAAATGTACGACACGGGACCCACGGCTTTACTTTCTTTCCGAAGGAAACCATACTTAGGATTTTTACGCCCGAAAAAATCCATCGGTTCTGGCTGGGATCGAACCCGCGATTTTGGGTTTAGAAGGCAAGTATGGTAACCACTACACCACCAGTACCGACCTATATCGGAGGCATAAGTCATTCATTCAGTTAACAAATCCAATTATTTGAAAAACGGAAAAAGCATAATCTTTAAGCTCACATTGCATTTATATACTTTGAAAAGACTTTCGAAAGAGTAAATAGAATAAAATTGTGGTCAACAATGGAGGAACAAGACTATCAACACCCGATAAGTGTGGTGCAAAATCTATACACAAATTCTAAAATAATAACTAATACAGGGAAAAAGAAAACATAACAAATAGAAATAAATAAAGATGTTTGACGAGGGTGCTATATATCACTGATATTGTTTCATATTTATATAAATGACATACTCCAAAAAATGGAAACAGCTTGTTAATGTAGGAATTAGAATAACTAATGATTACTTGGTTATTGTAAGAGATTCAAATGATTGACAATATTCTGTTCACAATTGAAAGAGATAGCAAACAGGTAAGATTTTATAATATCTAATACTAAAACAAGAATAATGACATTCTGCGAAAACTCGCAGTTAGATCAAATATTGTATTAGATAACTAACACTTGTAGCAGATAATTATTTTTAAATATTTGGACTCCTTGAAATATATATATATACTATTCTTGAGCCTTTCCTTGTTTTAGTGTATTGCACCATACATTTGCTGAATTTTCGCCACTTTTATACCAATGTCCTTCACTTGCTATATATATAGTAAAGGACATTGGTATACAAGTGGCGAAAATTCAGTAAATGTATGGTGCAATACACTAAAACAAGGAAAGGCTCAATAATAATATTTTATAAAACTACGGAAGTCCACACATGAAGTATGGCAGTGAGAAATGGGCAAAGGGAAAAATCAAACGCAAATTTCTACGAACAAAAGACTGTACACTCACTGATAAATTAAAAACTGATTATATTTGAGCATAGTTACATATATTTTAATTAATGACAGATTAGAAACCTATCAAAAATAAATGGCTATGTAATGTTAATAGAATGCAAAGATTTAAGATACCAAAAGTCATTTATAATTATTAAGCATGAAACCCCTACTTACATGGACGCGGGATTGCCCAAACTTCAACCATAGTATTTGAATGCACGAATGGTGTTTAACGCCCGTTTTTGCTACAGAGGCACCACAGGCGATGGACACTGGTGATACATGAGATGAAATTATATATTGGGAAAGGATTTATTTTTTAAAGAAAGAAACGTTCCAGGCCTAAGTTTAGGGTGTCTTCTCGGCATTTGCCATTTATGAGGACTGAGGAAAACCTGGAAGAAATCTCAGTCAAGGAGGACGGTCCTGGCGGGATTCGAACCCCAGACCTCCCGCTCATGAGTCCGCGCCTTAACGACCTCGGCCACCCGTGGCGGTAACCATAGCATAGGTGAGATAGGTAAACATTCCACCACAGATTATCAATAGACCCGCTCACTTTCTGCACTGTTGCTGTGACCAGACTGTACGGAATGCGGTTTTAACCACCCTCTGTAGTCATGTGCAATGCAATCAACCGTACACTGATATCTTGTTTACAAAGGAATTGTTTTATCTCTAATAATTACCAAGCAACAGCCCAGAGAGGAGATGAAGTGAACAAGCAATTTGCGTAATATGTGAAGTGAAGAGCATACAGTTTTAACTTCAGAAATTTTGTTGCTCGTCTTGCAGGTGTTTTAGAAGTTCCTGGTTACTGTGCTAGGCTTCTCGGGTTTTTGAAGTATGCGTTCCAAAAATTATCAACGGTTTCTTCTTTAAGCACATGGTGTGTTTAATTATTTAATATCCATTGCAGAATCTTGTTTAAACTTTCTAAGATTCTTATTGTTGTTGTTTGATAGAACTGGGCGGTTAGGAATTTTACCACTAAATATTTGCCTTAACTTCATTTCTTGCACTTTATGTGCGTCTTCAAAATTGCATACGCTTGCGCAGTGAATATCTCACCATTGTACAACAAAACACACTACTGTAGTATCTCAAATGACGCGTGATCCATCTGTTTACTGTTGGATACATCTCGTAACTACACCTTAATTGGCTAGAGAAAAATGCCGACGATAGCAGGCGTAAGTTGATATGATAAGCGGCCGACTTGTGAATGGAAATTTTTAAACATCACTCCCTGTATATCAATTGACGACTGCTGTATAGAAAATATTTGTAAAATTATAGTGAAATATATGACTTGACCGCTGTTTTTATTACGCTCATTATTTAAGTCAACAAAAGAAGTGGTTCACTCCTTGCATGCAAATGAAGCTATTATACAACTAGCCTAAAACATACTGTCTAACTGTGTATTGGAGCTAATCCTAAACTCATCCGAATTGTATAAAACAATCTCTTTGTAAGATATTGTACACCTTTTATATTTCAACAAATAAACATCCTAGCTAAGTCTGCCCTATGAGTAGAGAGAGAAAATTAAAAGATTAAATATCTAAGATAAAATTTTGAAAACCCTGATATGAACAATTGTAATAATTGTCACGTGTTAAACAAGCAATCTTCCAACAGCAGAATTAATTATTTTTTATGGTGACCATCACTTCTGTTTGCTCCAGCAACACCTTGCGACTTTCCAAAGTTCAGATCTGTATTGAAGCACAACAGACGTACATCTGTCATCCTGAACTGCAATTCATCCCTTCTTAACGACAATGAATCATATTCTCTAAATTTAATCTTGAAAAATCCCAATAAACTACTTAATATACCACATTTTCTTTCCACAGTTGCTTGTATACACTCTAATCCCCATATTCACAACTCCAGGACATTAGTGTATTGGTGACCATCGTATTTATTGCTCTTTATTCTATCCTTGTTTATTCTTATGAGGGTAGGTTCATAAGTTTACGGGCTTGCCTTCACAAAACCCTTACCTGGTGTCATACCTTATCTGTTAAGTAAATAATTACAGCTGTAACTTCCGCTCCGCTATGTTCAGTTGTTCGGATATAGTTACATAAAGAAGGCTATGTGTAGAAGATTGTGACATGCTCCAATTTGGGTTTCGAGCTATTATTAAGTTCTTCACAAAAGAAGAACTTACTCCAAATGAAATTAAACAGCGATTGCACGGTGTATATAGGGAAG
The DNA here is from genome assembly GCA_030762175.1 of Metallyticus violacea. Lineage (NCBI taxonomy): Eukaryota > Metazoa > Arthropoda > Insecta > Mantodea > Metallyticidae > Metallyticus > Metallyticus violacea. The sequence goes on along the minus strand of CM060831.1, from coordinate 90,995,858 downwards.
CATTCCCCTCATATTCTACCGTAAAAGAATGGGCCAAACTTTTTCGAATAGGCCGAGAAAGCATTGAAGACGAAGAGCGTGCAGGTCGGCCCTTGGAGGTGCTCACTGCTGAAAGCATCGCTCTTGTGGAAGGAGAAATTATGGAAGACCGGCGGCTCAAAATTACAGAAATAGCAGCAAGGTAGTACCTTTCTAAAACAACAGTCCTTCGAATTATTCATGAACGTTTAAACATGAATAAGGTTAGTGCAGGATGTGTGCCTAGACTTCTTTCCTCAGTCCAAAAGCAGCAACGAGTCGTCTGTTGTCAGGTATTTTTGGAGCTCTTCCATAGCAAAGAGAGAGAAGGAGGGAGAGAGAAAGATAAGAAGTTCTGCAAACCATTGATACAGGAGATGAAACTATGGTCCTCTACTATGATCTCTTGTGTAAAAAAGAATCAATGGAGTGGCGTAAACCTGACGAAGCACCGCCTCTAAAGGCCAAGGCCACTCAGTCAACCAACAAGATCATGGCCACATTCTTTTGGCACTGTGAAGGAATGCTTTTCATTGACTTCAAGGAAAGCAACATCACGGTAAACGAGGAATACTATGCTGGCCTACTGCACAGACTACGTGCTTCCATGAAAGAAAAAAGGCGAGGAAAGGTGAGTGGTGGTGTGCATCTTCTTCACGACAACGCGCTTGTGCACACAGCTCTTGTTGCAAAGGAAGCTGTGAAGAAATGTGACTTCAAGGAGAACGTTTATCCACCCTACAGCCCATATTTAGCTCCCAGTGACTATTTCCTCTTCTCAAAACTCAAGAAGGACCTTCGAGGAAGGAAATTTAAGTGTAACGAAGAAGTGACGGATGCTTTTATGCCCCTTTGCAGACAAGACTTCTGACTATTTGGGGGGGGGGGTTGAAATGTTAATTCAGAGATGTGAGAAGTGTATTGTAATAAAAGGTAACTATATTGAAAAGTGATATATAGTTTTTGTCTTCATCATGCCTAGAAAATGGTTAGGCCGGTAACTTATGGACCTACTCTCGTATAACCCATATGCTTTATGACTAAATGGAATTAGCATACACTTTCACGTTATGTAGTAAAGTTGCCGTAAATATAACAAAAACATCACTTCAGTAACGCACTTGCGCGATATATTTGCAGCTTCAGCTGTAAAACCACGCTGTTAACTCTGCTTAGAAGGCACTTCTCCCCTCTTCCTTCTAAGCTCTGCACTAAACTAGTACGCTTTGTCGCCTTCATGGAGGAAACCTGTTCCAACGCTCAATATGGTGCTATAAACAACCTTGGCAGTGCAATAAAGCAATAAAACCCTTATCGCATTATCAACTGGCTCGAACAGGAAAGCCATGCTTACAATGTTAATTTTCGTCTAGCAAAAAGTACTGCTAAATTAGTACAGTAAAACAACGAGGGAAAAGACGTTACAAAATCAAAGCAACGCTTATGGAAAACAAAAGTGACTCCTTAGTTTCTATGTTTGTAAAGTTACAGGCTGATTTAAAAATATCTCCGCAGTTTTACAGCGTAACTGCATGCACAGTAATGATAAAGCAAGACCAACAGATACAGGATACAGAAACTATAAAAAGTATTTTATTTATTTATAATATTTTCAATGTAGATGATTTATGGCTATGCTGGTAGCTTATCCCATAAGTTCTATGCCTACTGCAGGTGCAAATGTGTGCACGATTGATTTTCTCTTGCACATGCGCATACCATGCAAGGATATGTTTATTTATGGCTGGATTCTTCTAGTATTTTGCTCAAAAACGAGTTTGGCATGTGATTACGCGCTGAGCTGCATGGAATTTCGAAGTATACTTTGTGAATTATGATAATCTAGTGCAATATAATAAAAATGTAGAGAGTATCTTTGAGTTGCTTTGTTAGATGCACCAAGTACAAATCAATATTGAGAAAAAACTAGTTTAAAAAAAAAAACAAAACATCGAAGATTCTTTTGTCTATTCTTGTAGTAATAAAGTTGAAACAAATGACTGATAACTAGACATCAGATTTTAGGCACTAAAAATTGCAGTTTTAGAATAAGCTCAAAATTTAATAAGTTAGAACTTATTTAAGTAAAAATAGGCATTTTGGGCATATATGGCTAAGACTTGAACCCTATTTATTTAATTTACCGTCACGGGTCATTAAGGCGCAGGCTGGCGAGCGGAAGGTCTGGGGTTCGAATCCCGCCAGGCCCGTCCTCCTTAGCTGAGGTTTTTTACAGGTTTGCCTTAGTCCTTATAAATGGCAAATGCCGGGTAGATACCCTAAAACTTAGGCCTGAGTGCTTCCTTCCTTTAAAAAACAATCCTTTCCCAAATATATCATTTCGCTTCATGTATCATCATTGACCATCGCCTGTGGTGCCACAGTAGTAAAAACGGGCGTTAAACACTTCCTTATTTGACTGGATTAACAAACGATACACTAAAATAAACAAAACTTGTTACAAGAAATTGAGCCAGACAACTGTAATATATAAACGCAGATGCACAAATTGAATATAATGGCAAAAATAATACTTTTTCTTTTTTAAATTCATACCATGCTCATTCTCCTTCATTATTATCTGCGCAATACATCACCAGAATTTTATCATTGAGAATCATTTTTAAAGCAGAAGAAAGTTCTTCTGCAACAAATGTCAAGTCATGAGGAGCAAGTTCTAAATTAGCCATAGTAGAATATCAATATCTAATGAAACTATTGACACACACCTGTTTGCTACAAATCTCGCATTTTCCATCGATAAGTGAGGTGTGCAAATTGTGTTAGTCATTGCTAAGTTAGCATAGATTGTGAACTTTTATCTTTAGGATATTAAATTCCACCCGATAACGTTCTGCCACTTTAAAATTTTCTACACAAATAAGGAGAGGGAGGGAGGCTAAAGGACATTCAAACTAACGGTTATGCAGCATTGTTGTTGAAATTCTATTTGATGAAAATACAACTTTCCACCCATTGTTGGATTTCCTGGTAGTGTTAATTAAAAATGACCATTAATATTTTTACGTGTACACAGGAATATGTGAATAAATAGTGAAACAATGAAAAAATATATTAATTTAGGCATTTTAAGAAAATATTAACAAATTAGGAGGTCAATATACAATTGTAGCAATAGTTTCAATTTTCACGAAATATAATATTAACAATTATTTTTTTCACTCCCCTAAAGGAATAAAATAGGAATTTGCCCTAAAATCGGACATCTGCTGATGACCAACGTTTGCATACGACATTTTCTTAGGATATAAATTTATCTTCGAATACCAATACATATGTAGAACGAGAGAGAGAGAGAACCAGGCGCCAGAAAAGAAAACATTACGGGGATAGGTCTATAGGTCCTTTTTCTAGATATGATTAAGACAAAAACTATATTTCACTTTTCAATAGTTATCCTTTATTGCAATATACTTCTCTCATCTTTGAATTAACATTTCAATCCTGACTTCCAAAATAGTATGAAGCCTTGTCTGCAAAATGGGCATAAATAGCATCCATCACTTCTTCGTTACACGTAAATATCCTTCCTCGAAGGTCCTTCTTGAGTTTTGAGAAGAGAAAAAAGTCACTGGGAGCTAGATCCGGGTTGTAGGGTAGATGGTCGATCTCCTTGAAGCCGCATTTCTTCACAGCTTCCTTTGCAACAAAAAACTGTATGCACAGGCGCGTTGTCGTGAAGAAGGTGCACACCACCATTCAGCTTTCCTCGCCTTTTCTCTTTGATGGAAGCAAGTAGTGTAAGTAGCAGGGCAGAAAGATGTTTTCTTGTGTCAGCACTGCTCATGTGTGCCACTTTCAAAGCTGTCGCTGCCTAAACGAAATACTTTTGACTTCCACACAGTGGAATACGAAAGGGAAGCATCCCCATACATACAAAACTAGGTGAATGTCCGTTTTAAGTTAAAAATATAATCATTGTTCTGCAGTGACGGTCCGCGCTGAAGGGCACAAGGACACGAGACTTTCGTTTAATTCTTAACCATAAATATCTTTATGGATTTCTGCATAAATTGTCAACTCAAAAAAGATTATAGAATTTTATACACACAAGCCCTGGAAGTTTCAGCACCTGCATTGTAGTATGACAGATAGGTGTGTGGTTGTCTGCGAATGCAGACAATTTGGTGTGTGTATGTGTGAAGAGAACGGGCTAGGGCACATTCTCCTTGTCCCCAGGCTTAACAGGGCAGAATTCTTTGGTTTAAAAGCTGTTATGAAGCTGGTGGGCAAGGGGATGAAAACAGTGTTAACAGTGAAACTTCACTAAGGGTACACAGAATCTTTGTACTTTACAGGGACATGCGCACTGAGCCTGTCCTCCCTATCGTAGCGCCTGCAAGAAGAGTTGCTCCAAGCGATTTATTGTGATGTTAACGTTACTTCCTATCAGCTGTTTGCTCTTTCGCGCCAATGGCTTGTGACGAACGTAAACTTTAAGAAACTCTTCCACTGTAAAGACAACTCAACAACTGTATCCTTAAGTAACATTACGCATCAGAAAGAACCAGCATTGTCATAGAGTGAGAGAAGGCTTATGAGGCTAAATGGACAACGTTGCACTTCTGTCTATTGCCAATTTGTTGAACATCTTAATACACTGTAAAGTACTCTCCCTCTCAAAAAGTGGACAGTTATTTAAATATACTGCTGCATCTAAAGTATTTATATTTATTATTGACATTAATTCTAATTTCTGAACAAAGAGTACACAATGAAAAATTAACAAAGATCTTAAATACACGAAAAACTTAAATGAATTATTTTAGTAAACGTATAGTGAACATTAAACGTTGAATAAAAATTTAATAACGGCACATAATATTTTTGACTATATTTTCGAGAAAAGTGAACTTTTTTTTAATGTTTGACTATATATTTTTGCAAATTATGTGTGATAAATTCATGTTCATGGATTCTACGAAATGTTATTTTTATAAGTTATGTCCCACCAACTAAAATGGGCACGAGCCGCCACTGGTGCTCTGTAATCACTTTTGGACATCACAGTGTATATGTTGTAATGAAATCGTATATCAAAACTTTGAAGAAACATTCTTCAAATATACAGGATAAACAAATATAACATGTGAGTCCGGAATTGCTTTATTTCCTTGTTAGGGCTCTGTTTCAACACCTATACCACATAACGGAATATTCAAAAATAGAATTGTGAAAACAGAAAATCTATGAAGTGTTCAATATTTCCTACATCCATGAATCCACTGTCGCATTGACTGTCCAGTGTGTTGACCTATATCTGGAGTATCTCGTATTTTCTGGCAGCACCGGCACGGGTGGCCGAGGTCGTTTAGGCGCGGACTCGTGAGCGGGAGGTCTGGGTTCGAATACCGCCAGGACCATCCTCCCTGGCTGAGGTTTTTTCCAGGTTTTCCTCAGTCCTCATAAATGACAAATGCCGGGGAGGTACCGTAAACTTAGACCTGGAACGATTCATTCCTTAAAAATAAATCCTTTCATCTCATGTATCATCAGTGTCCATCGCCTGTGGTGCCTCTGTAGCAAAAACGGGCGTTAAGCACATTCATTCATTTTCTGGCTGCCTTGCAGAATACGAGCTCGAAAACTCCACAGTTTCTGCTAACCGATAGATCATATGAATATCGGCACTACCTAAAACAAGATCCATCAACGCACAGAACTGACACTACGCGCTCGGTACTGCGTCAAGCAATGAAGTAACATACAGTGGACCAGAGGTAAAAGCGAATGTTTACCTACTGTACCATTAAGCAACTGTTTTGTTGTGGGGTTATAAGCAAAGACCAACTATACTGGCATTCTAGTTTGCGTAGAATAACCGTGTAAGTGGAGTTATAGACAAATGGCTCTAACAAGGAAATGAAACATTTCCGTACTCGTGTTCATATAACATATTTGCAACCTCTATATGCAGAAATATTTCCACAAAGTTTTGCAAATTTTTTGCCTCATCCTGTATAATGCAACACATCCGACTTAAATAAGCTTCTCTAAGCAAACGAATGACATGGCCGGAAAGGCAATGAATGCGCGTGTACACTTCTGAATCATATACATATTAAATATCAAAGAAACCGTGACAATGAATCATCGTGTGAAAAAGACTGAGTTATTTGTGTAAATATGAGGAAATATTGCATGCAGACGAAGATTTGTAACGTATCAGGCAAAAATAAAAAGATGTGGAACACGAAAGAACTGTCAAAATACAGCGTGAGTGAGAATTCCCTATTGTAATATACTTATAACTTTCTTAAAAATTGGTCTATATAATGAAACAAGTTTTGTTGCGGAGTTTAATATGGTAGAAATTCTTATGCAGCAAAGTATAAAGCCCCACTTATGCACCGGCATTTTGCACCAGTGTTTGTAACCTATGAGGGATATTTTCGACTGACTTGAGCAGGTACTCCTGTAGTATGTTAGTGAGGACATGGCGAATGCAATTCCCCAGTTCATCCAAGTTTTTTGGTTTGGTACGGTACACCTGTTCCTTCGCCCAACCCTACAGGAAGAAGTCACATGGAGTGAGGTCGGGACTCCGTGCTGGACACTCATGCAGACCACCGACCCAACTAATGTCCTGCAAAACGTTGTCCAAGCCAATCAAAATGTAGAGTGCAAAATGAGGTGGGGCACCATCTTGCATGAAAATGAGGTTATCCCAGATGGAGACAATTGGCAAAACTTCATTTTCCAGCATGACTCTGCGTTCATGGTATCTCGAAGGATGAACGGACCCACTTTGTTGAACGTTATGCACACCATACTGTGATCTTAGGATGATTTTGAAACTTTTCACTCGTGACCTCCGAACCTGCTGTGTCCAGCAGTTAACAAACCTTTACGACATGAAAAATGGCTTCGTCGCTCCAAAGATATTCCCAACAACTCGGGCCAGTCTCCTTACCAACCAAGCAGGTCACAATCTTCCGGCGATAGCTGTTTAGACAGTGATGTGGCTTCCACGGACGAAAATCAAATTCATTTTTTCAGAACATTTCTCACTGTGAGGCGGTCCGCTTGTCGTGTTGACTTTTGGGAACTGCTGGTGAACATATCCTGCACCATTTGCACATTTTCCTCTGACCTGGATGTCGAGGGGCGACCGCTTCTACGAGTATACGTCACAGATCCTGTTTTCACCAGTTTTTCATGGCAATTCATGATGGTCTTTGTATCCAAAGTTGCGCAAGGCCCATGAATTCCCCACCATCATCCCTGCACCTGCACGGCAGAAACAAAAGACTTCACAATGATGTGACGCGCCCTTAAAGATCGCGTTCTCCTTCTTTAAAGAAACCATGTATTAAGTCACATCAAAAAGAGTATTAGTATATAAAAAGTTATACCCATAATGCAATAGGGAGTTACTTCCTACCCGCCCTGTACAATGGCAATTTATTGTACCGGCACATTATTAATTCAATTGTTTGTGTTACTTTCATTAGAGATAGCTGCCTTTTAGGTGATGATTAGATTAGCCGAATATTTATTCAATATACTGCTATTTAATGCGCCTTATTTCAACTGAAATTTCCATTTATATTGTTATCCTTCAAGCATCTGTGGCACATCAAAGCCGCAAAGCTCTGCCGCATTCTGTATAAGCTCCCATTTGGGACAGCGGCCAGGAATATGCGCAATTTGGTTGGGTGAGCAACATCGTAATTCGAAAAGTGATGCGTCACCCAAGCGTATCCCTTTGTCGAGGCTTTACAAAGACATGCAGGGGGTGCAACAATTCATAGGCAGGAATTATCTTAATAAACCTGTGAATATTGACTGCTTTAGTGAGTTACCAGTCACTGGAAAATAATACGAATTGCATTACACTGTGGAAATATGGAGATGTTGAAGCAACTTTTATAATTACATCATGCAAAGCAACAAGATGCCTTTAAGTTCCCCGAAGAATTTAGTTTTACAGGTGATACAGCAGCAGCAGCAGCAACAACAACAACAACAACAATAATAATAATAATAATAATAATAATAATAATAATAATAATGCCACTTGTCTTTCAACATACTTTTTACATTCTTGAATTAGCATTTCTCTCCCTTGAAAAAAAAAATAATTTAAGCTCATGGCTTAAAAATGTGTTAAAAAGCTCCCTTCCCATAAATAATAATTATTAAATTTTCTTCCTTGTAGGTTTTCTTCAATTTTGAGAGACGATAATAAACGCAGGGGTTATATCTGAGTTGTAGGGTGGATGGTCATATTCGCTGGTTCCACGGATCATCCACAAGTTTCTCCGCACTCCAATGATATGCATAGCACAGGATAAAATTGTTACTCCTACATTTATGATCTTCCATCCTTCGAAAACTGTTTTAAGGAAGTAATCCGTCCACCTATGCTAAGGTTTGGACTTTGGAGTGTGTGCTATTTTGGTTTTTAAGAGAACATAATAACATACTCTCGGCGTTCGGTCAGTGCTGCCACCCGAATTCACTTCCCCGGTGAAATCTCGGCTACACAACGGCTTCGGAGCGACTTATTCATGACCCTTTAGCATCCTTTGCAATCTGGGCATTATGCATTGGTACAAGGCCACAACCAAGGTTGACCATACCGCGTCCCTCTTTTTCTTTAATTGCTGCTCGCAGTTTATGTAGAAGGTTGCAGTAGTAGTCCGCGTTGACACTAGCGAATCTGTCTTTGAAGTCAGCTAACAGTCCCCCTACATTCCCAGAAACTTCATCTCCTCCATTTGACAATCTTCCCCTGGAGGCTCCTACCCAGTTTTACGCCGCTCTATGGATTCTCTTTTTGAAATACATAAGACCTCATTTCCTTGAATGAATTGACATTCCTTCTTATTTGTTTGACATAAAGTGAGAAACCTTTCAAAGTATTCCACTTGATATTGCTTTTGATCATTGCTGATAGAAATCCTAAAGGCGTTTGTTTTTGAAAGACCCAACCTCGCAGCAATTTCTTTCATTTTTAGTCTCCTACTACTTGAAACAGGTCCTTATGGCCTACCCCACTAAAGTATGAATATAAAATAATATGGATGTTGCCAATCTAATAATGATATGTTCTGCAATGTAATTAGTAATATAAATATTGTGTATCATCTATATGTGAAATATATGTCGACAAAAGAGAAAGTTTCTGGTGTAGCTGTTTACCAGAACTTGGAACGCCAAGGAGAATATTCCAAAGGGACCAGTGTTATACCACTTCTTAAAAAAATATACCGTTACGAGTACGGCCAAAGCCTTTTAAATACATTAAGGGCAATGAACTTGTAGAGTTAACTTTAAACCAACCAATGTGAATAAATATTTTAAACTTTCAAATAGTAGCGGGTGGCATGCCATGGCAGGTGAATTTGGACCAACCAATAGTAGATGTATATTTTGACTTTTTAAAGCAAGGCGGCGCGGGATATGCGCGTGCTTGTGTGACCCACGTGGCTTATGAAGCCAACGATGAGTTAATTTGAATATATATAAGAAGGCGTTTGCTCCTCTGGGGTATTGTTATTCAATTCAGTTCGCACACTCACCTCAATTCACAGAATCAGTTCAGACGTCATTGCGGCATTTTATATAATCAGCTTTGAGTTCATTTGCAGAAATCAATTTTGAGTTCATCAGTTAACATACGTATTTCATACCACCAGTTCAGATTATCAGAATTATCAGATCGTCAGAGAGAGTCAGTTCATATAGTCATATAATACGATTCAGTTTGCTTCTTTGGAAGTCGCGGGAGCTAAATTTAAATTCGAAAGAGCTAAGTACTATCGTACGCAAAACACCAGAGGACGCAAAATAATATATACCATACATATTCGGATCTCTTCGTCGTGTTAACACAGATGATATTCTCTCTCAGTATTTTAGAGCACGATTCACAAAATAGCGGAGCAAAACTCTTGAGATATTGTTGTCATAAGCGTGGACAACACACCAAAGCGATCAATAGTCAATTAACAATACAGCGCTACAAAATATGGCACTCAACAACTAGACCGCTTCAAAATTAGCGCCCAACGTGGGGCCACTCGACGTCTACAACAAACCGCTCCACACTCAATATAACCTCTTTAACTAGAGCAATTCCATATCAGCATCTCTAAAGATCGGCCCTCATGTGATTCATCTACACCGTTTGCCCTAATCGAAGCTGTTAAGTTCGTCCTTTTAACGCTTAGTATGAAGGGAGAGATTTGCCATAATTCCATTTAAGCAGTTTTTAAGTTTTGCGGTAGTAAGTTCTTCTTTGTAAAAACAATTCTATTATCGCACGGTCCTCAATTTCAGCATTAGAAAATTCACATCACTTATATTTCTCACGATTGCAGCATAGTTGGGCTGGAAACTTAGGAACTTACCTCCTTGTGCATGCTCACCTTCCAAGAAAAAAAAAAATGTTCGTTTGGTCGAATAACGGTTTGTATTAGATGCATAAGCAGAGCGTTGAATTTACCCCTTCACCTTATCGGACTAAAAATGTTGGGTTTCCTTTAAAAGTAAAATAGATATATTAAGAGTGTTTTTTTCTCTGCGAATATAGATAAAGGCTACACACAACTATTCATCAGCTAAACATTTTTGCCTTAAACCGAAAAGTGTGTCGTTCTTGCGCGCATTCATTTTTTTCCTGACCGATACACTAGCCTTTTTCCCCTCCCTTCCTCCTCACCTGACCTCATTAGCACAACAAACCTAGTAGGCCTTATTTGCCACGTTTAAGCAGATCGTATGTCCGCGAAATTGACGTTGTAGCCATGCTGATTGGCGTGCTCAATGTTCTTACCCCGACACACACGCACACAGAAGGCCCTGGCAGCGTATGTTTGATTTGGTGAATATGCGCTCTTTAACATCTCAGGTTATCAGCATCCCATTCTATTCAGGGTGTGAAATGGCCGATAAATTTTGCTCAGAGGGCTCTTCTTTCAGGCTTGAGGTTCTTTATCGTGCCGTAAATGTACGACACGGAACCCACGGCTTTACTTCCCTTCCTAAGGAAACCATACTTAGGATTTTTACGCCCTGGCCGGAATTGAACCCGCGATCTTGGGTTTATGAGGCAAGTATGGTTACCACAGACCAACAGGACCGACCCTGGTAGGGGGGATATATACATGTTTGTGCTCATAATTCTAAATTACTAGGCCGAGGCCTTCATCTACATCATACCCAGTGACCCAGGTAGAATGAAATTTTGGAACTTTTATGGTAACGTTCTTTATTGTATTATATACTGTTAGCTTAAATGTTCCTTTGTTATACTTTTTGGTCAGCAAGGAACGTGTATTTGTAAGTTATTGTGATTAAGGAATAGAATTAAACGTTTTAATGAATTGTTGGAGCAGAATATATTATAATATGCTTATGCTCTAGCATTTATTTGCCAGCCAGTAATTTTATTATACAGTAAATGCCATAAAGATTTATAATTTTAAAGATTCAAAAATGTTTGATGTTCAAGCCTTATAAGATATATTGGTAAACGCTTCAATTAACATTTTAAGTGTGTTGTATTCATTTAAAGTGTGTATTATGTTTATATCAAATGTGTGATTAAAGTTTAGTTCTATTTTACTACAATTTGTTGTTATTCTAAATTGTGAATACTTTACATGTGTTTTATGTATTTATTATTGTTGTTTTTTCCACTGTTAGAAACTGTAAATTCTTTTTCTTCTCCCGTATAGCAAAGTTACCTTTCTATGGCCATATTCTGAAAGTTATCCTTGCAGCATACTGCCAAAGTTAAAATTTTACTTGGCATCAACGGAAAGTATCAAAAGCAGGCCATAATTGTTTTACCTGAGAATGGTGGAAAGAATAAAGAAAATAATCATATTATTAAGGTTATGGGTTCCATTCTACTTTTTTTTTTTTTTTTTTTTTTTTTTTGCACGCAGAGTAAAGAGTAATTGAAAACCAGCTGTCTTCAGAGATGTGCATTTGTTTGATAGTTCATAAATGCAAGTTCTAAAGTGAAGTTAAAAACTGGACAGCTCCTCATTTGTGGCTCTTTGTGGTGACTTGAAGAAGTACCTTACCATCCTAGACATTTATAGCTCTACCTCATCCTGAGGTCCCGTGTTTGAATAGCAAGACTCCTGAGGAATATTTTCCAATAAAGGACATGGGTCTATCACTTATGCTAATACAATTATTTTAAATGTTTCAATTTAACTACTAACAATATACTAAATAGGAATGCAGACGAAACCCCGTCGTATTGTTGTATATGTTCATCACAGTTGATAAACGTAGGTTTTGATACTTGTAGGACCATATTTTGCAGAATACGCAAAACGTAAATGCCCATATTACTTATTGCTCATTATTTTTTCACCGCCACAGGTGACCGAGGTCGTTAAGACGCAAACTCGTGAGTGGGAGGTCTGGGGTTCGAATCCCACCAGGACCGTCCTCCCTGACTGAGTTTTTTTCCAGGTTTTCCTCAGTCCTCACAAATGGAAAATGCCGGGGAGGTACCCTAAACTTAGGCCTGGAAAATTTTCTCCCTTAAAAAGAAATTCTTTCCCAATATATCATTTCATCTCATGTATCATCAGTGTACATCGCCTGTTGTAACTCTGTAGCAAAAACGCTATTTTTTCGGAGATAAAGTGATATGGCACCAACGGATACTGAAAAAAATGGCCTAAAGTAAATTAAATATATAAAAACCACTTTCATCTTCCTGCAATCGTGTTCTAACTTAACAAACTCGTTAATAAATACGAGGGTGGATCGGAAAGTAACGCACAATATTGTACAAAAGGTTTAATAGGTACCATTACAAACAAATGAACTAACATGTTTTGTCTGTTTTTCTACAGTCACCAAATTTCTCAACACATTTCTCCCATCGTGATACCAGTTTCATGACACCTGTTCATAGAAGTCCGTTCGGTTGGAGTATAGCCATCTGCGGACTGCTGTTTTCACTTCTGCATCTGTTGACCGGCCAGGAATGAAATGTATGAAATGCTGAACGCAGTTGAATCCGCCGGTCGTTCAGAACTGCCGCCTCAATGGCTGTGACATTCTGCGGGGTTGCACCTGATACCGGCGAATCACAAAGGTTATCACTGCCGTCTTTGAAGAATGCACATCACCTGGAGACGTTGCTACGGTCCATACACGCCACGCATGTCCCTGTGAATTTCACGTCCTTTAGCCCACAAAAATCGCACTACACTTCGTTTCTCTTCACAAGTGGACGACAGTAACTTACGCGCCATTTTTGTTGCATAGTTCACGTCTCTCTCGCCAGGGCTGCACATGAGAACAAAATAGCGTCTGTAATGAAAGTTTCATACTATATCTTGGTCAAATTTCGACATTCCAGCCGCAATACCAACGCAGAAAAAAAACTGTACATAATCTTCCTCCAGTGCTATGCCCTCCTTCAGCGAGGCAAAAGGGCGATCCTTGTCTTGGTCATGAAGTCTTTCTTCATTGCGTAGTCCTCAAAATTTCTTCCACGAATGCCATCCTTTAATGGCCGAAATAAGTACAAGTAAAGGGAGCTAGGTCAGGGCTGTAGGATGGATGGGATAATACTGTCCAACCCTGTTTCGTGTTATGTTCAGATGTACTCAAAATTGTGTGAGGCCGAGCGTTATCGAATTGAATCAAAATATTTACCTGCTTGCTATAGCGCCGAAGTCGCTGGAAGCGCTTCTTGAGTTTGGTTAATGTGTCGACGTATGCTTCTAATGGTACTGCCTCTTGGCATCACTACAATGAGAATCACACCCTCGCAGTGATAATGACCTTACCGGCGGAAGCAGCTGCTTTGAATTTTATTTCTGTGGAGAGCGAGGATCACGCCCTTCCATCGATTTACTGAAAATGGTGAACCCAGGCTTCATCACCTGTCACAATCCGGGACAACTTCAAAATATTGCAAAAATCAAAAGTAATGTTTTTTTTTTTTTTTTTTTTTTTTCCCTGTGAGATTTGCGTTCCGCCGTAAGACAGCGGGAAACCCATCTTGCACACACTTTTGAGTAATCAAGAGCGCGGATAATTGCATCCGCATTTTCTTTGCTGATTGACAGTTTCAGCGCCAATTGCCCATCCTCGCGAATGAGAACATCAGCACGCTGCAACATGTCAGGTGTGACCCTCCGCAGCAAATCTTGGAGCTTCGTCGAACCGCCTCCTGATGACCTCACTCTGTGCCCAGCGACCAACCGTCTTCTGTCGACTACAGATGCTCCACAGACTTCACACAAACGTTCCTCCCCCCCCTTTTCCCTCCTCCACAGGGAGGAATTCAATGACGACACGCTGTTTGTAACAGACGCCATTTTGAAACATTACTGCAGTTACGCTATTTGTCGGAGGAAACGGAAATTTTGCGCGAGCACTCGGGAAAACTTCAAATAATTCATACTTAACGTTTCGCATTGTTGCCGACCGAGGAAAAAATGTGGGGCATTACGTTCTGGGCGACCCTCGTACCATTTTAATTAGCAATAATTAACTATGCGGTACGTTTTATTTGCAACATTCATGGTAAAACACAGCTGTTATCACTAATATCTGTACTTTTATTAAAAAGCCAATACTTATGTAACACAAGTTTTATACAAATGTGCTATTTAAAAGAAAACTGTGTGAAAATTAATAAATAACTCAATTATAGAACATGATGATAATATACGGCTTCTTCATGCTTATATCTGAAACTACAAAATTGTCTTAAAATTTTCACTCTCTGGGTTTGAAACTGGTAATAATAAGTTTTATATTTACCAATAAATTCTTCAAATACCGCTTTGTGCTCTCAGTACTTGTGCGTCAATTTTGTTGAATCATATTTTTCATACATTCCTAACTGAATATAGAAGCAAATAACATTGTTTACTAACATTCCCAACTCTGGGAGTTTACTAAACATTGCTCTGAGTTTTTCCAAAAAGTTCATCTCTAAGTGGATAGGTCATTATATTCGTAGTGTTCTTAATTACAAAGAATTATTACTGTCACTTTGTTTTATTTACGGACGCTCTTTAACATCGCAGGTCATCAGCGTCCCATTCAAATCAGGGCGTGAAACGGCCGACAAATTTTGCTCAGAGGCCTCTTCTTTCAGGCTTGAGGTTCTTTATCATGCCGTAAATGTACGACACGGGACCCACGGGTTTACTTCCCTTCCGAAGGAAACCATACTCAGGATTTTTACACCCCCAAAAAATCCATTGATCCTGGCCGGGATGGAACCCGCGGTCTTGGGTTTAGGAGGCAAGTATGGTTACCACTACACCACCAGGACCGACGAAATGATTTCAAGGAAGAGTTCAACCACCACAGTTGGCCGAGGGCGTTAAGGCGCGGACTCGTGCGCTGGAGGTCTGGGGCTCGAATCCCGCCAGGACCGTCCTCCCTGACTGAGGTTTTTTCCAGGTTTTCCTCAGTTCTCATAACTGGCAAATGCCAGGGAGATACCCTAACTTAGGCCTGGAACGTTTCCTTGCTTAAAAATAAATCCTTTTCCAATTCATCATTTCATTTCGTGTATCACCAGTGTGTCCCGTAAAGGGGGGCGCGGCTTCGGTCGTTGCTCTACAGATGCTCCAGGTGCGGGAAATGCAGACCTGAGCGCCCGTGGTACCTCTGACGTTACTAGAGGAAGCCGGGCCGGACTTGTGACGAGACCCTCCCGAAAGGGAGTTGTCCGGATTGGGTTGGACTCGGCGTGGCAGTGGTTCCCGGAACTCACGGGTAATTGAGTACTCGCAAGAGCGGAGTGTCCTAGGGGAGTGCCTAAGGCGTGTACCCTGGGGGCCGGTGCGCCGGAATCTCCGTCTTTGTGAGGCGGTGGTGGCTTCCTTAATGCTGGGGTCACTCAACCCTATAAAGGAGTAGGTCTAAGCCAGTACGACCTATCAGCCAGTGAAACTCTGGTAGCTGGGTGCGCTCGGCTCTTGAAGCTGCAGTTCACTCGGTGCGCTTGGGCGACGCAATCGCCTGCAGCCGAATGGCGGGTCGGTTTAGGAAACAAGGTACCGTCCTAATGCAAAAAACCACGGGGCACACAGACCTCTGTGATGTAGTGCGTGCGCTACGCCCCCTGGACCCAGAGCCTGGTAGAACTCGCAACCACATGTATCACCAGTGTTTGCCGCCTGTGGTGCCTCTGTAGTAAAAACGGGCGTTAAACACTATTATAAAAAAATATGCAAGAGTTTTCTTGCGACAGCCAAATTATTTCATTAGATCAGGACCTGGCTGAAGAGATGAGTGTAGAAAGCAGGATTGATGCAGTAGTAATCGATTTTTCGAAAGCTACATAAAGACAAGTAGATAAAAGGATTACTTCCTTTTATAAAACGGATCCAGAGAGTTACATTATTCAGAAAATGTCATTTATCCAGAAGATGACACCTGGTGTTCAAAAAGGTACAGTTCTTGGGCTGCTATTGTTTATTATTTATATTAACCACTTTTGCTTAAATATGAAATCAAAAGGAGATTATTTCCCGACGATTGTGTTGTTTATAGAAATATTAACAATATGAGGATTTCACAAAGCGATCATAAAATATTTCTAAATGGGCGGTTAAACATACAATGAAAATAAATGCTTTTAAGAGCATTTAACATCCGAGGAGAAAGTATAATATTAGTTATAACTCAAAGAAGTAGGCAAACTGCTGTAAATACTTCGGAGTTTACTTAGCATGATGATGATGATTATGGCTTAAGGGCGCAAAACTGCTACGGTCATTAGCGCCCAAACACATCAAGTACTGTGTCAGATATAAAAATAAATAAACAAAGAACGCAAAACCTGCGCATAACGAACGGACAGTAGTACTTGTGCAATAAAACATATACCCAAAAACAAATAACAAGGGTATAAGGCGCCACAAACATTAGGGTGTTACTAAAACACAGCCGCAAGAGCGGAAAACCACAACAGTCCTGTAATGGACTAAAAACGTGCCAATAGAAGCACAAAGCAAACACGGGTCAATAAACAAAGACCGGTAGCAAAATTAATCAGCAAGAGCTGAAAACAAACCAGTCTTATAAAAGATTAAAATGGTAACAATAAAACCCCAAAACAAATAACAAGGGTAAAGTGCAAAACAACAATTAGAGACTAGTTAACACGATTCAGCAAAAGCTGAAAAAACAACAGTCTTAAAAGAGTCAAAAAATGCCGTCAATGGTAAAAGATAAAACCTCACACCTTGCTCCAAAAACCACAAACACGGATAAAACGGAGCACGCGCTCAACAGCAACCACATCATCTGCGAGTAAGTCCTCAATAGAGGAGGGCAAACCTAGGCTAATTCTAAAAGCTGTCAGATGAAGACAATCCATTAAAATGTGACGCACTGTAAAGGGGAGGTCACAGCGAGGGCAAACTGGAGCGGGTTGACCATTAAAAAGGTGAGAGTGACTAAAACGGCAATGCCCAATTCTAAGACGAGCTAAAATTACTTCTTCGCGACGGACAGCGCGAGAAGAAGTCGACCAGTTAAAAGGGGCGGATTTGCATTCACGGAGCTTATTATTTGGGAGTAATTCCCACTCCTCGCGCCAGCGCGAAAAAATGGCTCTACGTAATGAATGTATAAAATCCCCGAAATAAAAACGCTGCTCGTTCTCAGCAGGGTCTAAAAGAGCGGATTTTGCTGCAACATCTGCGGCCTCATTACCTGGGAGTCCGACGTGTCCAGGCACCCATAGCAATGTTACCCTGACGCCAGCGTCGAAAAGGGTTAACACTACATTCTGGACCATCTGTACAAGGGGGTGGAGGTTGTACAGGTTTCTAAAACTTAAAATGGCACTCAAAGAATCGGAACATATAACACTGTTCCCCAGCCCGTGATCAGAAATAAATAAAACCGCCCGATAGATAGCATAAAGCTCCGCTATAAAAATAGATGTTGCAACGTTAAGACCATACGTAAAACTAGCCCCATTAAAAACAAAAGCACATCCTACACCTGTGTCAGATTTTGAGCCGTCGGTATAGATAAAATTCCAGCCATTAAAAGAGGATTTGATCTCGCCAAAAGAACTACGAATAATATGTGCTGCGGTCGATGATTTCGGACAGGACGTAAGCCCGAGATGAACGGGGGCCTCTGAAAAAAACCAGGGGGGAGAAGAAGTTTCCCCGGCTAAGAAAAAAGCAGGTAACTCAATGTCCAACGGCCGTAAAATCTCCCGAAAACGAAAGTCAGGGGGCTTAGGAGTAAAAAACCGAGCAGCATAAAAACGATCAAAAGACACATTAAAAAACGGCCCATTCGTGGGATGACGAGGTTGCGCAGCTAAGCGACAACCGTACGCAGCTAGTAAAACATCCCTACGATAAAACAACGGAGGTTCTCCAGACTCCGCACATAGACTCAACACAGGACTGGTGGGGAATGCCCCAATGGCAACACGGATACCCCGGTGATGAATCGGGTTAAGCCGACGAAGGACAGAAGGTCGCGCTGATCCGTAAACCACACAGCCATAATCCAGTTTCGATCGGATAAGTGAGCGATAAAAACGTAAAAGAACTGTCCGGTCAGCTCCCCAAGATGTGCCACTTAAAACACGTAAAATACAAAGAGAACGTTCACACTTGCCTCTGAGTTGTGCTATATGCGATGACCAGCATAATTTCCTATCGAACACCAAGCCAAGGAACCGAACTTCGTCTGCGAAGGAGAGTGCGTCTGGGCCAAGATGGAGCGAAGGTGGAGGATACTCCTTGTGGCGCCAGAAGTTCATGCAGACGGTTTTCTCTGCGGAGAAACGGAACCCGTGAGAGACACTCCAAGCGTGAAGGCGGTCGAGACAGCATTGGAGGCGGCGTTCCAGGAGACAGGTCCGCCGAGAGGAAAGATATATGGCAAAATCGTCTACAAATAACGACGATTGTATTCCTGGCGGTAAACACTGGGTGATAGAGTTAATAGCAATGGCAAACAGTGTGCAACTTAGTACCGAGCCCTGAGGTACACCGTTCTCTTGAATAAAATTCGACGATAAAACTGATCCCACGCGAACATTAAAAACCCGGTCTTTCATAAATTCCTGAATAAAAACAGACATACGCCCACGTATGTTCCAATCGTAAAGCGTTCGGAGGATACCGCCTCGCCAGCAAGTATCGTACGCTTTCTCCAGGTCAAAAAATACGGCAACCGTTTGGCACTTGCGCACAAAACCGTCCATTATGTGAGTCGAAAGAGATACGAGATGGTCGACAGAGGAGCGGTGACGACGGAAACCGCACTGAGCGTTCGTCAACAGATTTCTCGACTCTAACCACCACATGAGCCGTCCGGTAATCATGCGTTCCATCACCTTGCAAACGCAGCTGGTGAGGGAAATCGGACGGTAACCGGAAGGAAGATGTGGGTCCTTTCCAGGCTTAGGTATCGGAATGACGGTGGCCAATCGCCAAGCGTTGGGAAATGTGCCGTAACACCAAATAAAATTAAAAATTCGTAATAAAAAGGCTTTGCCTTCTGCTGGTAAATGCTGCAACATGGCAACATGAATGTCGTCAGGTCCCGGTGCACAATGTCGAGAGGTAGAAAGGGCATGCTCCAGTTCCCTGGCGGTAAAAGGAACGTTGTAGCTCTCCTGATGGTCGGGGGCAAATGAGAAACCTTTCCTCTCAACCTGCTCCCTTAATGCGCGAAATGTAGCCGGGTAATTGGCGGAACTAGAAACATCAGCGAAGGTTCGCCCTAAAACATTGGCGACGTCAATCGGAGTAGTGAGCACTCGATTTAAAACCCTAAGACCGGGTATAGGTGTAAACCTTGGTTTGCCAGCAACGCGGCGTAGCCGTTCCCAAACTACGGATGAAGGCGTTGTTCGGTTAAAAGAAGAGGTAAAAGAAATCCAAGAAGCCTTTTTGCTATCCTTAATGACTCGGCGGCATTTGGCGCGAAGTTGTTTGTAGCAAATCATATTTGCAGAAGTAGGGTGGCGACGAAAAACTCGGAGAGCACCTCGGCGTGCACGCAACGCATCCCGGCATTCATCGGTCCACCAGGGAACCGGCAAGCGTCTGGAGTGACAAGACGACCGGGGAATAGCCTTATCTGCGGCTGTGATGATGACCGTACGGAGGTGCTCGATGGCGATGTCTATAGATGGAAATTCACACCCTGAAAATTCGGCCAAAGAACGGTAGAGAGGACAATTCGCCTTTTCAACGAGCCATTTTGGCGCGCGCTGTGAATGTGCGTTCGAAGAGAGTACATGGATCTGACACGGAAAGTGGTCACTGGAATATAAATCAGATATGACGTTCCAGGTGAAATGTACAGCAAGTGAGGCAGAACAAATGGATAAGTCCAAGTGCGAAAAGCTATGAGTGCTGTCAGAGAGAAAAGTAGGTTCACCAGTGTTGAGAAGTATAAGATTGTGATTCAGCAAAAAGTCAGCTAAGAGGTTACCTCTTGCACACTCCGTGGTGGAACCCCATAGGGGGTGGTGTGCATTGAAATCCCCCAAAAGAAGAACAGGGGGTGGTAGCTGAGACAAAAGATCGTCCAGGTCAACTGTGGTGATGGTTCCGGACGGAGGTAAATAAACATTGCAGACAGAAAAACTAAGGCCAGAAAAGTGAACTGTAGCTGCAGCAGCTTGTAAAGGAGTCTGGAGCTGTAGTGAGGTGCTGTACACGTTATTGCGAATTAAAAGTAAAACTCCGCCGTGAGCGGGAGTGCCATCTTCGGGAGGGAGATCAAATCTCACCGAAGAGTAACCGCGTAAATTAAAAGAATCACTTGGGCGAAGCTTAGTCTCTTGGAGACACACGAGCAAAGGGTCAGTAGAACGTAAAATTAACTCGAGGTCAGGTCTGCGACTACGGAGACCACGCACATTCCACGAAAGGATAGCCATTGTTAAAATTAGATAAAAGAAGCTAAAAATTTACCACCTTACTTTTTGGACGGTGCAGGGCGAAACAAACGTCCTTTTTTCAGTCGCGTGGGACTCGGTGGTTTTGAAGGAGCAGGCACATCCTGCACCATCACTTCCTCAGAGGGAGGGCTCTCCCGCTGAGAAGCATCCACCGATTCCAACGCCTGGAATCGGTTGGATGTAGGTATAGGCGGCGACGGCGACCGCCTAGCGGGTTTGCTCCCATCATGGGAGCGTGACCTCCGAGGAGGAGAAGGGCTCTTCTTCTGCTCTACCGGAGTTGATGACTTTAAAAAATCTGTTCGCGTAAAACTCGTCCTGAACTTAATATCAGGGGCATTAAAAACAACCGCTTTGGGCTTCACGGTAGAGCGCTTTGGAGAACTAGGAGTAGTTTGGACCCGTGTAAAAACAAGATCGCAGGTCTGCGTACTGCTATCGCACTTCTTGGGCGCAAAAGAAGCTGCTGCGCTGTAGGTGCCGGTCTTAGGCACGACAGGTTGGCGAGACTGGAATCGCTTCCGGGCTTCAGTAAAGGAGAGTTTATCCTTCACCCGGATCTCCTGGATACAGCGCTCCTCTCGAAAACGAGGGCAATCGCGGGACGAGGCTGGATGTTCACCGCGGCAGTTGACGCAGACAGGAGCGGATGGGCATGCTCCCTCGTGACTTGCTTGACCGCAGGTTGCACAGATGGAAACGGCAGTTTTACATGATATGCGAGTGTGTCCAAAACGCTGACACTGGAAACATCGCAACGGGCTCGGGATATACGGGCGCACTTCTATCACCTCGTAGCCCGCCTTGATCCTCTGCGGCAAATCGACCCTGTCGAATGTGAGGAAAAGAGTCCGGGTCGGCTGTAGTTCCCCCTCTTTCCTTGCCTGCACACGATAAACTGAGGTGACCCCTTGGTCTTCCAGACAGCTCTGGATTTCCGGGTCGGACATTCCGTCTAGAACATTTGTGGTGACAACTCCTCGCGACGAATTCATGGTCTTATGTTTCTCGACACGGACGGGATATCCGTGGAGTAGCGTCGCCTTGAGCAACGAGTTGCTTTGAGACAGGCCAAGTGTCTCCACCAAAAGTGATCCGTTGCGTAGACGGGTACAGGACTTAACGGGTCCAGCTATGGCATCAATGCCCTTCTGAATTTTGAATGGATTTACGGTCGTAAACGACTGATTCTCTTCAGTACGACTAATGACTAAGTAACGAGGGAAAGACTTCTCGATTACTTCTTTTGCATCAAATCTTTTACGTTTAAAATGTAAAGGATTATTTTCCAGTACCATAGCGATTTATTCCTCCACCATTGCAACCGTCTCCGATGGCGGGCTGCTTCCTGGGCGCCACCCCGGCTTAGGTTACTGGCTCTGGCCTGAACAAAGTAACCTCAGGGTCACACCTTCCTGTGGGCTGACGAAGGGACCCAATCGCCTGCAGGAAGACTACAGCTCATACAATGGCCCTTCCCCGGGCCTGGCCTTTACCAGGGGATACGCTCCTGTCCTACATGATAACCCTGTGCTGGGAGTTACGCCGTTACCCAGTCACATTTTACCGCATCAAACACGGGGGCACCCATCAGACAAAGAACAGGGAAGTAGGACTAATAAAACAATAAAAGAGGCGAAATAAAAAGGAGTCAAACGCGCTGAGCGCGGACCTGAGGGAGCAGCTCGGGTGCCTCGGGGTCGCTACGCCCCGTACCCAATAAATTGGGCCCCTGAGGGGTACTTAGCATGAGACGAACAAATTGATACGAAGATAGGCCATAAGTTTCCGGACTCACTATAAGGATTATCGTCTTCACAAAGCACTTATGTGTTAAGTAAATAATTGCAGCTGTAACTGTGTTCAGTTGTTCAGATATAGTTGCATAAAGAAGGCTACGTGTAGAAGATTGTGACATTGTGACAAAAGAAGAACTTACTCCTAATGAAATTAAACAGAGATTGAACGGTGTATATGGGGAAGCATCCCCCTCATATTCTACCGTAAAAGAATGAGCCAAACTTTTTCGAATGGGTCGAGAAGGCATTGAAGACGAAGAGCGTGCAGCTCGGCCCTTGGAGGAGCTCACTCCTGAAAGCATCGCTCTTGTGGAAGGAGAAATTATGGAAGACCGGCGGCTCAAAGTTACAGAAATAGCAGCAAGGTGGGCTTTTCTAAAACAACAGTCCTTCGAATTATTTATGAACATTTAAACATGAATAAGATTAGTGCAAGATGGGTGCCTAGACTTCTTTCCTCAGTACAAATGCAGCAAAGAGTCATCTGTTATCATGCATTTTGCAGTTCTGCCGTGGCAACGAGAGAAAAGTTCTCCATACCATTGTTACAGGAGATAAAACTATGGTTCTCTACTATGATCCCTTGTCCAAAAGAGAATCAATGGAGTGGTGTTAACCTGGCGAAGCACCGCCTCTAAAGACCAAGGTCACTCAGTCAAAAGGAATACACTTCATTGATATTCCAGGAGAGGAATACCATAATAAATGGGGAGTACTATGCTGGCCTACTGCATGCACAGACTACGGCTTCCATCAAAGAGAAAAGGTGAGGAAAGCTGAGTGGTGGTGTGCGCCTTCTTCTTGACGATTCACCTATGCACACAGCTCTGATTTCAAAGGAAGCTGTGAAGAAATGTTACTTTAAACAGATCGACCATCCACCCTACAGCCCAGGTCTAGCTCCCAGTGACAATTTCCTATTCTCAAAACTCAAGATGGATCTTCGAGGAAGGAAATTTAAGTGTGACAAGAAGTGATGGATGCTATTTATGCCCATTTTGCACACAAGACTTGACTATTTTGGAGGGAGCATTGAAGGGTTAATTCAAAGACGTGAGAAGTGTATTTCAATAAAGTGTGAAAAGTGAAATATAGTTTTTGTCTTTATCATACTCAGAAAAAGGTTACCCTGGAAACTTATGGACCTGCCTTCGTAGAGTTAAGAGCAGGTTGGATTTTGTTATGATAGTAAAAAAATTCTGTTCAATGTCGAAAGAAATACCTTATTGATTATTACTCCGCCCTTAATGCAGAATGGGGCCTTAAAAGAGTATGGAAGAGATTTTCAGAATCAATACAGGATGTATGAAATAAATATCCTAGAAAAAGCCATTGTGGAGCAGCAAAATTCCTAAAAGGACGAACATTTTAAATCGTTAGGTTAGATATCACTAGCAGCGAGAATAACAAAATGCATGAACTAGATTAGGAAAATAATATACGATCATAGTTTTAAAATTAACTATAAGAAAAAGGATAAATTCACTTTAATAAATAAAATCATTGATTAAAACAAATTACCTGCAGTTGTTTTTGAGTATTGTCCTTGTCGGACAAGATTAAAAGCAATCTAAAAATACATATGTAAAAATATCATTGTTCTAAGTGGGTATGCATGTCACTAGTTTTCAAATTTAACTTTTTCCCGGATTATTTGAAATATGGTGTAACTATTTATTGCATTTAATTGACTAGCTTTGCTTAACTTGTCCAGATTTTCTATCTAAAAAGGTATTTGGGCCCAATTATTGTGAATTATATTTTATAAACCTAAATTTTTTATAATAAGGTGAATATGTGTAAAATTAAGTTGACGTGCATTTGAGGTAGATTGACACGTTTTTAGTTAGAATAAACATATTTAAATAAGTGTAATATTTGTAAAATTAAATTGATATGCTTAAATTAAGTTAGCTGGTTTCTGTTTTAGTATTTTGCTGTAAATAAGCATTGTATTTTCAATAGTTCTTAACTGGCTGGGGTGTAATTGCAGTTAATATATGCATACATACAACTTTGAAAGCAATTTGATTCAAAAGTATAATCTAAGGTTTAAATATATCAATATTACATTTATTTATCTTGCAACAGCAAAGCCTCTTGTTTGTTAAGGATACATTTTTAATTACTTCTGGATTGGAAGTATTTTTTTATTATTAACTTCTTCAATTAATTTATTGACTTCACTGTCCAATTGGCCACACTGTACAAGTTCATATTTGTTTTTCAAAGATTCAGTTCCTAACACTAACAGGTTTGTCACGTGTTTGAGTTTCTAATACAGTTTTGTAAGGTTTTAAAGCCTGAATTTCAGAATTTTATATTTAACTGGATTACAACAATATTTTGAACTAACAATGGTTTACATTGCATTGCATTTCTAAAAGCACTGTTTAGAATTAAAACAACACAATTAAAATCTTATAATTTTTCCTAACATATTGACAACTGTCTAGAACTCCAGGTCAACATACTTTTCATTTTACTTGTTTTGCAATTTTTATTTCAAGCTAACTAACTTCTTCAAAATAAATATTAAATACCGAGAGGGCTAAAAAATGTATACACACTTTTACAGTAGATATCAATTTAATACATTTCAAAGTTGGGCCGAAAAACAACACTAATGTGTAGTATGATGTTCTGTAAACAGATGTGACTCACATATATTATGATAGCATTGCCACATTACACATAAATCAACAGTGAACAAATGAAGCCAAGATTAGCGTATGATATTATGTAAACAGGCGTGACTCACATTACGTTATACTAGCGTTGCTACACCAAAACGGAGACAAGA
The DNA here is from genome assembly GCA_030762175.1 of Metallyticus violacea. NCBI lineage: Eukaryota > Metazoa > Arthropoda > Insecta > Mantodea > Metallyticidae > Metallyticus > Metallyticus violacea. The sequence continues at coordinate 90,970,312 of CM060831.1, read as the reverse complement.
TTATCGTTTGAACAGCGGAAAGCAATTTTGAAGTGGTATTGGAAAACCAAGCATATTGCTGAAGTTCAAAGGCAATGGAGACGTGTGTACAGAACAGAACCGCCAACGTGAATAATAATTGCACGTATTCGAGACAAATTTGAGACTCGTGGTACTGTATGCGATGTTCCCAAGGGCAGATCTGGAAGATCATCCCATTACCACCGAGATGCACGTGCGTGCCATGATGACAATCTTCCAAGGCACTGGATAGGACGAAGAGGTCCGATTGAGTTTCCACCGCGTTCTCCGGATCTAACTCTGTTGGACTTCTATCTATGGGGAACTCTTAAGAATGTTGTATACCGTAGAAAACCAGCTACACTGACAGCACTTCGGGAAGAAACTGAAACGGCATGTGCTGCAATCGCCGAGGACACTTTCTCAAACGTTGCTCAATCAGTAGCTGAACGTACTCAGAAGTGTATTGACATCGATGTAGGCCATTTTGAGCAACTGTTGTAGGTGTAAAAGTCCAAGCTGATTAACGCTCATCATTTTCTGTTTGTGTAAATTCGGTTTTGTTATGTTAACACAGTTTTTTCTTGGCTTGAAACGTGTATATATTTTTGGCACCCTCTGTATATACTTTAAAAATAAAATTTTTCGATTTTATCGAAGGAATAATCATTTTTCACACAAACATTTGCGAAAATTCGTGATAAGTTTACTGTTATTAATGATTCATATTTATGATATAAACTGCATATATTTTTTGGTACAACTTTCAATTACATTTTGCGTAATAACGGGGAAAAACAACAAATATGCTCTAGTTATAAGGGAAAGTAAATTCATCTGGCTCGAAAGCATACCGGATGACCTCTTGTGCCTGGGGGAAGTTTCGTTAGCATCCGATTTCTCCGGCCCGCTTCTATACCCAGTTCAACCTTAGGTGAGCACTTTATTCTTGGCAAAGCGTTTTTATTGATATAAACATGAATCCGTAGAAGCGCAACTTTCTCATATCTTCCCAGCTCTGTGATGTAACTTCATACAATTGTATACTGCGGCTTCCAGAGTTAGCAAGTTTCCGGGAATGGGGGCAAATGCCTTCCTTTGCTTTCCACAAGAAAGTTGCTACACACGTTTCGCGTGGATTCGATAAAAACATGGTGTGCTCCAAGATCGCCCCACTTGACTACTTCACTTAGGGAAGAGCTGGCAGCGGCTCTGAACAGAGTTTTAACTGTTATGAATAGTATTATAGACCTGACCTGTTCAATGTGCTGCGCCCATAGTGTATTTTTAGTGCCTTTCTTATGAACCAGTTGTAGTGATATTTAATATTCATTCAAATTTCAAGACAAAACTATTTTCTGAGACCTGAAACGGAAAATATTCAACTTAAGGACTTTAACCTTATTAATAGCAGTTATTTAACAATATTATTTTAATAAGTTCATTTTCACGTGTTTTTTTTTTTACGGGGTAAAGGCTATAATGCTCAATATAAAGTCTCAAACATTTAATGGTAATAGCTATTTAGTTATGTTAACTTAAGAAGTTCATTTACGTATGTTATTACGTAAAATAAAGCCTTTAATATTTATTTAAAGCTCCAAATATTCATTGATAATGTTTTTAATTATATAAATTTAATAAAGTCATTTGTACGTGTTTTTATATTAGGTAATGGCTTTAAATTTTCAACTCAAATAACAAATATTCGTTGGTAATACGTTTTAAATCGTATAAATCTAGTAAGCTCATTTGTATAATTTCATGTATCAGATAAGGGCTCTTACAATGTATGTCTTAATGTTTGATTGTTGACCTTTATGAAAATATTTAATAATATAAATGTAACGGTTTAAAGGAACACATACATAACCAAGAATATGAAAAGATTAAACTACAGATAAGAAAATTGTAATACTAAGTGAATCAACCAATGGCAAGCGTAACAACATTAATAATGTGTACCAAGAATGAAACACGAGACAGACAGCTTTGTTGCGACTAAATAGAAATGAACGAATTTCATTCGCTTAGTATATGTATGTTAAAAATATAATACATTACAATGTATAGTATTATTATATTCCGTAGAGATAACTTGTGTTTTAAATTCCATTAGCACAAATTGTGGTTCTTACTTTAACTTAGATAAAGAGAAATGGCGATTAATATTTCCTGGAAGAAACTACAAAATTATTTGTGGTAAAATGAAAGGAATTACGAGTGTGAATTAATATCCATATACAGTGTTCGGGAGAGAAATATAAACTATAACACGTCTGTCTCCTTTAGTCTACATGTAATTATATCCTCATAATATATCGTAATAAGAAAAGTGTACAGTTATGATAATATAAAACATTAATAAACTCCGTAGGTTTCTATTCATTGTGCTTTTGTTATACTTAAAGTCGCACTCCTTTCACCCCAGAAGTATCAATCTGAAAACTCCCGCTATAATACCGAACCCTGAACTTGCTGAGCATATTGTAGTCGATTTAGTTACGTTTACGTCTACGACAAGGCATCTGCATAGACGCCGGTGCCCCCATTTTACCATCACAGACTTGAGTGAAATTTAAAAAATTTCCCAGTGTGCGCACATTATTTTATTGTGACCTCAATGACGACATGAATTTAACTCTTCCTTTTTCACGAAAGAAAGTGCTGTCCCTCGCGGTTTGACCTAAAAGTATTTTTATCCCTTCAAGTAGTACCGGAAATTACTTTATGAAACTTTCGCCTTCAACTAGTCCACAGATGGAGTCAAAGTTACTTTAATTCCAACAAGGCGATGGCGCGACGTTTGTTGTCTTCAGTCAAGTATTCAATGTTACTATCGAGCCTGAGTTATATGTCGAATTTTGTCGCTAACTGTGGGGCTTTCATGGTTTTGTCGCTCGGTTTACGGCAGCTGGCACGTCACCAGTCGGAGCAGCAATTCATGAAGCGGACGCAATATCTGTGCGATTGATTCAAACTCTCGCATTTCAATTACAATTACAGTGAAAATAAGCATATATCTCATGACAGGAGATCATGCAAAAATGTGTAAATCTTCCGAAACTAAGTTAGTTTAAACTTGAAAGCATAAAATGTCACTGTTGTTAACGAATTGCAGACAGGCGATCCAGAAATTAGGATAAATTTCTATAATTGGTTAAAACATTAATAATACAAGCACGCTCAATATTCTTTATTGATGAACAGACATTGGAATTTCCAAGCGCTAAGTCCATAATAAAGCGAAATGAAGTCCATAAGTTTCCGGCCCCACCGATAAGGATTATCACCTTCACAAAAGCCTTATCTGGTGTCATGCCTCATCTGTTGATAAATAATTGCAGCTGTAACTTCCGTTCCCCTGTGTTCAGTTGTAATTGCATAAAGAAGAAGGATTGTGTAGAAGATTGTGACATGTTTAAAATGGAGTATAGAGCTGTTATTAAGTTCTTCACTAAAATTTATTCCAAATGAAATTAAACAGCGATAGGACGGTGTGTATCCTCATTTTGTGCCATAAAAGAATGGGCCAAACTTTTTGGAAATGGTTGAGAAAGTATGAAGACGAAGAGCATGCAGGTCGGTTCTTGAAGGTGCTCACTCCTGAAAACATGGCTCTTGTGGAAGGAGAAATTATGAAAGACCGGCGACTCAAAGTTACAGAAATAGCAGCAAGGTTGGGCCGTTCTAAAAAATAGTCCTTCGAATTATTCATGAACATTTAAACATGAATAAGATTAGTGAAACAAGGAACCCTAGACTTCTTTCCTTAGTCCAAAAGCTGCAACTAGTCATCTGTTGTTAGGCATTTTTGGAGCTCTGCCGTGGCAACGAGAGAGAGAGATATAAGTTCTACAAACCATTGTTACAGGAGATGAAACTATGGTCCTCTACTATGATCCCTTGTTCAAAATATAATCAATGGAGTGGCGTAAACCTGACGAAGCATCGCCTCTAAAGGCCAAGGTCACTTAGTTAACCAAGAAGATCATTGCCACAATCTTTTGGAACTGTGAAGGAGAATTCTTCATCGACTTCAAGGAGAGGAACACAACAGTAAATGGGGAGTACTATGCTGACCTACTGCTCAGACTTCGTGCTTCCATCAAAGAGAAAAGGCGAGGAAAGCTGAGTGGTGGTGTGCGTTTTCTTCACGACAACGCGCCTGTGCACACAGCTCTTCTTGCAAAGGAAGCTGTGAAGAAATGTGGCTTCAAGGAGATCGACCATCCACCCTACAATCCAGATCTAGCTCCCAGTGACTATTTCCTCTTCTCAAAACCCAAGAGGAACTTTCGAGGAAGGACATTTAAGTGTGACGAAGAAGTGGTGGGTGTTGTTTATGTCCATTTTGTAGACAAGATTTTTGCCTCGTATGTTGGTAACGGTATATAGACAACAGGCGGAAAATGTACAACCGATCAGGTGCTACAAACCGCCCACTCTGCTTAAGGCGGTTTTCCACCATACAGACTAGTGGAGTTACTGTTTTCTTTACAAATTACGGAAACATCAACACACCAAACCAAACAGAAACTCTTATGTCAACTACACCAACAGGTTTCGGTTTACCGCTACGGGTGGCCGAGATCGTTAAGGTGCAGACTCATAAGTGGGAAGTCTGGGGTTTGGATCCCACCGGGATCGTCCTCTTGACTGGGGTTTTTTCCATATTTTCCTCAGTCCTCATAAATGGCAATTGCCGGGGAGGTACTCTAAACCTAAGCCTGGAACGTTTCCTTCCTTAAAAAAAATCCTTTCTCAATATATCATTTCATCTCATGTATCATCAGTGTCCAGCGCCTGTGGTGCCTCAGTGGTAAAACTGGCTCTAAACACTAAACTAAATTATTCCAGTCCTGGTTTTTTGGGTTTTGGTTTGTTATATATGCATTACTAGCGCTATATTTTCAGGCACTGAAAGTGTTAAACAATGTACAATGCAAATCGTGCACTTTTTATGTAAAATTTGCCAAGTTAAAATCTCTTTTGATATTGAAAGATATTTTTTTCAGAAGTCCTATTTTGTTAGTCAACAACCAGTTGAAAAAAAAATCTTAAAGTTGGCTGCCTTCTCTCTCATTGGAGAACAAGGTAAGAACTCCAATTGTATATTTTCAGTCTTGTTATTTCTGCCCTCATTGTAATAATGGCGCCGTCCACTCTTAATTGTGAAGACCACTTAAAATGCACGCAGCAAATTCTCGCAACGATGACGAGAGGCGAGGAACAAAGGAAGTGTGAGGTGGAAAGGTTTGTTAACCAGCACTCCAGCGACCACGAATTTCTCTTCGCACTGACTCCTACATAGAGAAAAAGCGAGATCCCAACAATTGCTGGTCAGAAATTGGCGTTAACACAACAGCAATGGCCGTCATTAATACCTGCAGTGTGTCAATGAAGAACAAATGAAGCGCGGGACAAAGCAGGTGGCAAGTCCAACGCATGTGTGCCATTGATTTTGTCGGGTAATTTCAAGGTGAGAGTTCCTAACAATCTCAAACATGATTATAATTCACATCTGGGCATTTATAGTCTTAGTAAGAGATAAAATGTACAGACCATAAAAATATTATCAGTGATTCCAATAACTAATATAACTCTTATTAAATAAAATAAAAAATCTGTAATACAACAGGCTGGTACCTTATTTGGTACACTGGAACGTATATTCCAAAATTTTTACTTGAAAAAATTACATGTTTGCATTTCTTGCATTATTATTGTTCAGATTTATCTAAATCTAAAAATTAACTAAAATAAAAACCGATTAAAATAATAATAATAATAATAATAATAATAATAATAATTAAAATGGGTAAAAATAAATAGAGGCAAAACAAAAAAGTACTCTAAGAATATCTACTTTAACATATACACAAACTAAAATTATAAATCCCCATACATGCTCATCTACAACTGGTAACCAGCTGTTAAAACCAAAATACAATAACAAATCAACACTATTATTTACTTACTAAATTAAAACAAAAACTGTTCCACCGATTTCCGGCGAGAATGTGTACTCTGGTATCCTGTACAATTATAATTTACCTTACATTTCTTTCTTCTGTATCGCAAATAAGTCATGTAACTTTAATCCAGTTCTTGTTAATTACATATAAAACAAATTTAACTTTATACTGTGCAATTCCTATCCAAATACTTTATTCTATAATTTAGCTTCCCTAAAGTTTAAGTATGCATTAATAATAATAATAATAATAATAATAATAATAATAACCATTTAATACTAGTTACATTTTATTAATAAATAAACATTTTATAAATATTATCAAGTTCAATATTGTTTGCTTATTTTTAACCATTATCTTATGCTATTTTTCTCTCAACACGTCACTATAGTTTAGCCTGTTATATTTTGAAACTATGCAGCTTTACAAAATACTCCCTTATTATATATAGATTATCTTCCTTCACGGCTCCTTTCTCCCTCCACCTCACTACCTCTTCTTCTCAATCTCCTCCCTCCGCTGCAGTCTCCTCTTCCTCTGTATCATCGTTCTCGTTCTTCTGTTTGAATTCTCCTACGCCGGCTCCTCCCTCCCTTCACTTCCCTCCCCCTTCTTCTTCTTCTCATTGAACTCCTTCCTTGGTGATTGCTGTTTTCCTCTTCCTCTGTGTTGTCGTCCTCGTTCTTCTCTTTGAATTCTCCTACGCCGGTTCCTACCTCCCTCCACCTCCTTTCTTCTCCTCCTCGAACTCCTCCCTTAGTGGCTGCTCTTTTCTTCCTCCTCTGTGTGGTTGATCTTGTTCTTCTCTTTCACTGTTGAGATACACAATGCACAAACTCTAGTCTTTACAGCTCGAACAGAAGGTAGCAACTGACACAGTAAAACACGTAGCCTTGAACAGGTCATTCACCTCTAGTACACTATTGGAATAGTACCGAGGTCATTCCCAGTGCAAGCGAACTACACATATGTGCGATCTTGATGATAAATTTATAAACATTAAAGGAAAAAAATATTTTATGATTCACATGTTGAAGTTGATTTTATTTTGTGAATATAACATTTTAAAATTACATAAAAATAATTATTTTTACAATTACTGATCTGAGTATACAGCTTCGTGTCTTTTATCTGTAAGCTATCTCACTATAGAGAAAGAAATTGCATTGCGCGATTTAAACACCTTACCAGCAAGTAGGAGACAAGACAAAATATAGCCCAAATTTTAAGATCTTATACAAATGAAAGCGAAATATTTTCGTAAAAAACAAACAATGACTTAATAATTATGTTCTGTTCCCTTTAGGTCACCGGTAAATGTTTTTAAGATTTTTTAACGGTTTTTAACGCCCGTTTTTACCACTGAGGCACTACAGGCGGTAAACACTGATGATACATGAACTGAAATGATATATTAGGAAAGGCTTTTTTTTTTTTTTTAAGGAAGGAAACGTTCCAGGCCTAAGGTTATGGTAATTCCCGGTATTTGCCATTTATGAGGACTGAGGAAAACCAGGAAAAAACCTCAGTCCGGGAGGACGGTCCTGGCGAGATTCAAACCCCAGACCTCCCGCTCACAGTCCGCGCCTTAACGACCTTGGCCACCCATGGCGATTTAAGATTTGTGAATAATTTGTTCTTTTTCTTACCGTTTTTTCTTCTTATCCTATTATTATTTTTAAATACTGACTTCCTCTTTTTCTGGTGGTCGATAAAACTTCATCCCACTAAACGTTTTGATGAACGAATGTAGGACAGAAAAATGGAACGCAGTACTTCGGTCTTGCCGGAATCATAACCTTCACGAGCATGGAGCGTTTTAAATCAAGTCCTGAAGGAAGATGCCATCTGCAGATGACATGAAGTGCGATTGCAACAGTAGAAACCATTTACTTGAGATGCTCCCTTCCCCACTTCATTTCCAGCTCGTTCTGCATGGCACACAAAAACAGCAGCAAAACGTCCATGCAGCTACGGTTCGGTTGTAGTAAATCAGAAACTCTTGCTGGAATTTCTCTGGAACGTTTTTCAATTGTTTCATAAAAAAAAAAAAAAAAAAAAAAGGATATCATTAGTCCGCATAGCAAACATAAGACTTGTCTGCCTGTATGAGAGAGAACAGCGATTTGTATGATACTTTTATTTCTGTCGTGTGAGAAGAACTGTGTTTAACACGTTTTTCGTGTAAATGTTCTGCAAATTTGAATTACTTGTTCATTCCAAATAAAAACATATTTCGTTCCATGGTTGGTTATGACATTTTTATTTTTCGTAAGCACGATTTGTATTTGATTGTGCTCGCGGGTTAAATGTTAGCCAGGATAGATGGATTTTTGGGCATAAAAATTATAAATATGACATCCTTCCGAAAGGGAGTAAAGCCGTGGGTCACCTGTCGTAGATTTACGGCAGGAAAATACCCTTAAGCCTGAAAGAAGAGGCCTCTGAGTAAAATTTGAATTAAATGCGACGTGATGATCTGAGATGTTAAAAAGCAACCATAAATAAACCAAATAAGTTCAAATAACGCATGTGATTGTGTCATTTTTAGGATACTATGGTCAATAATATTGTATTTGAAGTGATGTGAATAATTAATTTTTTAAATCATGCTTTAGTAAGTATAAAAAATGGCAGTGCACAAACAGGGAATGAGAAGCAAATTTATACACAGGGCACTTACATCTTAAATTTATTTTGACTTCCTTAGTTCAATATACCAAGGGTGTCAAAAATATATACTCACTTTCACAGTAGGTATCTATTTAATATATTTCAAAGTTGGATAGAAAAACAACAGTAATGTGTAGTATGATGTTCTGTAAACAGATGTGACTCACATAAATTATGATAGCGTTGCTATGTGACAGGTAAATCAACAATGAACAAATGAAGCCGAGATTATCGTATGATAAAAAGATAATAAATTAAAATCTCCTCAAAACACATAATAAAACATACGAAAAGTATAGCACACGATTAATCCTATGTTCTGTAAACAGATGTGACTCACATCACGTTATGCCAGCGTTGCTACAACAAAATGGAGCCGAGATTATCGTTTGAACAGCGGAAAGCAATTTTGAAGTGGTATTGGAAAACCGAGAAGGTTGTTGAAGTTCAAAGGCAAGGGAGACATGTGTACAGAACAGAACCGCCAACGCGAGTAACAATAGCACGCATTCGAGACAAATTTGAGACTCATAGTACCGTATGCGACGTTCACAAGGGCAGATCTGGGAGACATCGCACAGTAACAAGCCCCGGCAACTGGACCCAAGGCACTATCCAAAGCACTGGATAGGACGAAGAGGTCCGATTGAATTTCCACTGCGTTCTCCGGATCTAACTCTGTTGGACTTCTACCTATAGGGAATTCTTAAGGATGTTGTATAACGCAGAAAACCAGCTACACTGGCAGCACTTCGGGAAGAAATTGAAACGGCATGTGCTGCAATCGCTGAGGACACTTTGGCAAACGTTGCTCAATCAGTAGTTCAACGTACTCAGAAGTGTATCGACGCCGATGGTGGGCATTTTGAACAACTGTTGTAACTGTAAAAGTCTAAGATGATTAGTGCTCATCGTTTTCTGTTTGTGTGAATTCATTTTTGTTGCGTTAACAAGTTTTTTCTTTGCTTGAAGTGTGTATACATTTTATTGGCACCCCTCTGTGTATTAGAGAATCTGGCATTCATATGTAGAGTATGAATAAACACGATTCTTCTCATTCTGTGCATTGGTAACTAGACAAATATGCATTTTACAGTCAATGGAAGATATAGGCTTTCTCAAGTGACCCGCCGCATTCACCAGACTGTCCAAAAGGGAATTTATCTACTGCGTACACATTGCTTCAGAACTGCTCCTTTTTTTTTTTTTTTTTTTTTTTTGCCTTTTTTGGTATGTAACAATATCTACAAAGAGTAAAATCTCAATCAATGCTTTATATTAATATATGGTCATTTTCACTTACTTATTATGTTCAATAAAGCAGATTCTTCTAATGAGTAAATTAAAATTTACATAATTCGGATATTACATAAAAAATTCCAGAATTAGCATTATTTCTCTCGTACGTGCCAGAAAAAATACTTTCATGGGCCAGTATTCAACTCCGGACATTTACGGTTTAAGCCCAGAGCGCGCACAATGGAAAACGAGTCAGAACACCGAGAGCCACAGAGCAGCCAATTCGGGCGAAATCGATACGCCGGGACAGTATAATTTTTCCAAGCTTGCATGAGAATTTGTTGTTGGTTTGTTTTATTTATGGACGCTTTTTAGAATCTCATGTCATCACTCCATTCAATTTAGGGAGTGAAATGGTCCATAAATTTTGCTCAGAGGCCTCTTTTTCAGGCTTGAGGTTCTTTTATGTGCCATAAATCTGCGACACAGAACTCATGACGTTACTTCTCTTCTGATGTAAGCCATACTTAGGATTTTTACGCCCGAAAAATATTCATCGATCCTAACTGGGCTTGAACCAGCTATCTTGGGTCTACGTGGCTAACACTAGATCACCAGGACCGACTATAACACCACGGGTGGCCGAGATCATTAAGGTGTAGACTCGTGAGCAGGAGGTCTGGGTTTCGAATCTCTCCAGAATCATCCTCTCTGACTGAGATTTTTTCCAGGTTTTCCTCAGTCGTCATAATTTGCAAATGCCGGGGAGATACCCTAAACTTAGGCCTGGAATATATCCTTCCTTAAATAAAAAATAAAATCCTTTCCCTAAATAATTTAATCTCAAGTACCACCAGTGTCCACCGCCTGTGGTGCCTCAGTAGTAAAAACTGGAGTTAAACATCACCCTAAGAGAAAGGATCGAGCATAATATAAGGATGAGTATTATATAACTTACTAGACTGTTGAATACTATATATTTTATTTTCAATATTAATATGAGTCATAAAGCTCTTTCAATCCTAGATTTTATCTTCGTTCCCTGCTTCTGCACTTCTCCTTTACTTTTTCCAAATAATTACCTCTATCTATATTCTTGTCCCCTTTAGTAATCAAGATTTGATAGCCGCAAAAAATAAATGTCAATGTAGACCAGAATGACCAAAAAAAAAAAAAAAAAAAAAAAAATACATGCTGCTGCCAAACGAGAAGATACAAGGAAAAAATACTGAACAGCTACTGAAAACCAATAAATAGTGTGTAATGGAACCTCAGAGTTCGGACTGAGGGATACAAAGAGACGGGAAAAATATATGTACAGTGCCAGCGAGAACGTTTTGCCAAAATATTTCACTAACAACAAAACACGTTTATTACACGTGATCTAATAAAGTCGCTAAGCTAAATTAGTGAAATATTAACTATAATGCATAATCCGGAGGAATATTTGTTGATTTTTAGCACTTAACAAGAACCTTGAAAATTTATGTGAACAAAAGATTTAAATATTGTACCGAATGTTCATCCTTTATGGATAATATATGGAACTATAACGCCATTTGTTTTTACTTTAATTTTTCCTTCTTGGGAACTAAGAACAAACAAGTTACAAAACCCACATGTGCCGTAATACGCCAGATCATTACTTCACCTTTGCATTTCTTTTCTACTCTCTTTTCATTTCCTTGTTATGTCGTCCACTTCGTACATTCTGAAATTTAGTTCAAGCGGAGGGGTTTAATGTTCAGCGGCCGGAATAAGTTACGCCATCTTCCTGATCTGAGTGCCTTTCCAGTGATCGTTAGCTGTATTTGGGTAAATATCTTTCGACTTCTGGTTAAGGGACCAGGCGACAACTATCGCATGCTTTGTGTTAGCATTGCTGCATAAGGACGGCGGCTTCCCAATGTCCTTACCTCAGGTCTCTCTCTCTCTCTCTCTCTCTCTCTCTCTCTATATATATATATATATATATATATATATATAAAGGCAACTGTCAAATCCTTCCTTACCCACGCTAGTGACCCAGGTATTTGATACCTTGATTATTATAAAAAAATCCTTGTCAAACTGAGTATATTATGGATTGTTTTATTAGATTTTTTTTATTTAAACCAGACATTTATTATAACCGTTTTGCATTTCATGTTATGCGGTATATTTTGGATTCCATTTTAATGATGACCTTCTTTTAATGGGCTTAATTTAAACTATATTAAGCGAAATATTTCAGAGCTCCCTTATTTATTCATTGTGCATGTATTGAATAAGTGCCTTTCTTAATTTGTTAAAAGTTTTAAAGGGCTGTTCAATTCAAGAGTGTTGTTTTTGAAATGTTATTATGTCTTTTTCCTGTAATATATGGTATATAGATAGGAGCTTTCTAAACTCTGGGGCTTTTGTCATATCGCTACGCCTGTTTAAAGAAAAAGGCACTAATGGGATTGCAGGTAAACTTGCAATGTTAATTCATTTTGTCAGAATTCTCATCGACCTTAAAAAAGTGACATCGTTGTGAACTTTTAGTAAGGCACTCAAAACAGTTACCAAGTTAAAATTTACCGCCATGGGTGGCCGAGGTCGTTAAGGCGCGGACTCGTGAGCGGGAGGTCTGGGGTTCCAATCCCGCCAGGACGTCCTCCAAGACTGAGGTTTATTCCAGGTTTTCCTCAGTCCTCATAACTGGCAAATGCCGGAGAGGTACCATAAAATTAGGTCTGGACCGTTTCCTTCCTTAAAAAATCCTTTCCCAATATATCATTTCATCTCATGTATCACCAGCGTTCACCGTCTGTGGTACCTCAGTAGTAAAAACGGGCGTTAAACACCATAAAAAAAAAGTTAAATGTTAAGGTTTTCGAGTAAGTAATATCAACTATGCATCACTTATCATTTCTTGTCATAAAGCAACGTTATGTCCTTGTCAAATGTACAGAATTACTTTCATTAGTTTGAAAAATATAATAAAATGTTTGTAGGGTTGCGGATCCCTTCCCGTACCAGGGGAATATACACAGAGGTCTGTGCAGCCCAGTGGCTTTTTCCATTTACGACGGTACCTAGAGTCTAAACCGACCCGCCGTAGACGATTTTGTAACCCAAGCGAACTTATCTACTGGTGAATAGGTCACTTCTAGCATAGACCTACTCAATTTAAGAGGTGAGTGACCCCCGCATTAAGCCACCACCCTACGACAACAGTGATTCAGGTATCACCTGCCCCATAGGTACACACGATAGGCACTCCCCAGGATCACACTGCCCGCCGCGGGTACTCATTTACACGTGAGTTCCGGGACCACTGCCACGCCGAGTTCAACCCATCCGGACAACTTTCCAACGGGAGGGGCTGGAACAAGTCCGCTAGGCTGCTTCTAGTAACATCAGAAGTACCACGAGTACTCAGGATCCGCACCTGGAGTATCTGTAGAGCAATGACCGAAGTCACGTCCCCCTCGTGAAACACTCGTAGAAAGCTAAGCTATTTTGCAAAGAGCGTTTATAGAGAATGGGTGAAAGTAAGTGCTCAATATCGTGGCTCAGGCTGAGGTATCAGTTATTAACTGCTGAGCTAGTTGGGTTCAGATCGGAACCGGGCGAGATAGTTTTACTGAAATTCCCCCTGAATACTCTTAATACTGGACGTAATAGACGTCAGCAATCTTATTTACGCCAAAATTAGTTAATTACTTTTTCTCTTCCTTGCAAATTCCTAGAATGTACTCGAGCATGGCATTAGAAAAAATAATGTGGAATTCCCCGCCTAAGGCAATGGTTTACAGACGTATGGAGTCTACCTCACTCTCAGCATGAGAGCAAGCAATGTGGTCAGCACTGCTCTATCCAGAGGGAATTTGTACGAATAGGAAATTCCACTGCTACATACTTGCATAACAGAAACTGAGCCAACATGGATATAACAAGAGAAGAACTATTCTTTATGGTCGCTAAAGACCTGAGCCTGCGTAATTCCATATCTAAAAAATGATATATTATTTAGTACCTTACACCAGTTTGGCAAAGAAATCGAATATTACAGAACTATAACTGCAAAGAGTGAGTGAATAAGATTGGTGGAGATATTTAGAATGTTTTTTATGGTATTCGACTGAGGGCGAACTGTGACCTCCTGTGGTAATTCCATAGTCTCTTAGGTTGAAGTAGGAAATGTTGTCTCAAAATTTCCTATTTAATTATAATTCCTTCTGACGACTACTATAATAATAATAATAATAATTGTATCTTGTTTCAGGTAATCAAGGGTATTAATATTACAATAAAAGGAGGACCCCACTATTATATGTATTATGTATGTATGCATGTCTTTTTACTAGTAAGTAATATCCAAGTTATCTTTCTGTAATACCATGATTGACAGTGCATATGTCTTTGTTATGTTTTTGTAAAAGTAATGGAAATGCTGTCTTTGTCGGATGACATTAGCTTTACCTGAGAAAAGGGTCTTTTGTTAAACATTATTCTTTTAAATCCTCTCGGACAGACTAGCCGGGCCCTGTTCAGACGCCATATGTCATTACACTGTAAACGACTAGGAATATGCATTCAATTGAAAACGGCATCTGCCGTCAAAAGGAAATACCGCGTTTTCACAGAAACCAAGACATTAGCTGTTTCAAAGGGAGGCCGCATTTATTGCAGAAGCGTGCTTTACCGCAAGAATATAGTGAGGGGCAGATGTCTCTTTTTCCGTAGAGTGGGAATAGGAAATGTTTCCTGGTAAAACCCAGAATCCTCAACCAATCAACATATTTCAAAAACCCGACGAATAAAAGCAAACTTGCAATAAACCATGCACTTATGTGATCCAATAATATTCTAGAAGGAACCGAGTTAAATTAAAGGAATTAAATTTTTGCGAGTTCGCATAAGAAATTTAATGTTAATTATAAGAAGTTCAGTTTTTAAGCATTCGCGAGAGGAAGTAGTAATAACAGTAACAGTATGATTCGTAAGAGTGGTGACAGAGTAACAGTAGTAACAGCAGTAACAGTAGCAGCAAGAGTGACAATTAGTCAGTATCTGCATAATTTAGTGACATAGTAGGACAGTTACATCGTCGCGAAGACTCAAAGTAAATCGTTCGGTCTGTGAGAGTCAGTGAAGCAGTGCAACGTAATAGTAATAATATTCACAGTTGTGTTAAAGTGAATAAATACGCGAGTGAATACAGCGAACTGTAATCCGCAGAAGCACAGCATCTCCCAGAACCTTCCAAGTTGTCAAATAAATTAAATGCCCAACCACAGCCGGACTTCATTATTACAGTAAACCATTCCCTTCCTCCCTAATGACATTAAAAACAGAGATCCCTTTCCTCTGAGATCCCTTTCCTCTGCATTGGAACCAGCGAACTCATTACTCCAAGCGCCGAGGCAAGACAAGAACATCTAATTGACCGATTAAATAAATAAATAATAAATCTACCATCATATCTCAAAATAATCCACCCCCACTAATTCCGGTTCCATGGTATAATGCAATTTTTCAGTTGTATGAAAAGTACCATATAAGCAAACAAAATAACGTGTAGATCAAAGGAGATGGAGCATTTGCATTGGCGTGAAGTTGGTATAGCAACAAAGGAAAGCAAACTGCTAAATTCACTGCAGATGATATGGGTCAAGAGCTCTCCAACACTGCAGCCAATCGATTGTCTTACTTCTGCAGTTCGCATTCCATCTCAGTTTCCCCGCACATTTTATTTAATGCTGTATTGGCTCAGCTTTCATTGCCGGTGCTAAGCCAGAGTTGCAAAAATATCTTGTCACGGGGAATGTGTTTAGTGATCATCTTAGGATAATTAGGAGAAATAAAACGAAAAATATCGACATGACATGCAGGTTTTCCCAGTTCCAGTAACCACAAAACTAAATTTTAGCATACTGTGCAAAAACGCTTAAATAATTATTAATAACCAAGTAACGAAAAATATTTAATTACTTTATTTTCTGAAAGTGTGAAATTTTGTATGAAATCCATTTTCTATTATCGCTAATGACCCTATTCCAAATGTTTTAAACTTAATTATAGACATATAATCACAGGCAGAAAAAACGTTTATTTATAATCTAAAATTCTTGTTCCATGGTTATAATATATGCATCCTACGACTAAAAACTTACCACCATTCTAAAGGATCGTTTAATAACCCAATATCTTTTAACACACTTCAAGAAAATCTTTTTTGGCATTTTACCTTTATGACTTTACAATGTTGCAAGAACGTGGAACAGATCTAAATACGTGGAAGGTAAAAGGTAATCGTGAACATATACCGAGAGTGCCACAAAATATACACACTTTCGCAGTAGATATCTATTTAATATATTTCAACATTCAACCGAAAAACAACAGTAATGTGTAGTATGATATTCTGTAAACAGATGTGACTCACTTACATTATGATAGCGTACTACGTGACAGGTAAATGAACAATAAACAAAATGGAGCCAAGTTTATCGTTTGAACAGCGGGAAGCAATTTTGAAGTGGTATTGGAAAACCGAGAATGTTGTTCAAGTTCAAAGGCAATGGAGACGTGTGTACAGAACAGAACCGCCAACGTGAGTAACAATTGCACGCATTCGAGACAAATTTGAGACTCGCGGTACCGTATGCGATGTTCACAAGGGCAAATCTAGCAGAGCACCACATTACCACCGACATGTACGTGCGTACTTTGATGATACTCTTCTAAGACACTGAATAGGACGAAGAGGTTCGATTGAATTTCCACCGTGTTCTCCGGATCTAACTCTATTGGACTTCTACCGGCTTCAGCTACATTGACAGCACTTCGGGAAGAAATTGAAACGCCATGTGCTGCAATCGCTGAGGACACTTTCGCAAGCTTGTTCAATCAGTAGTTCAACGTACTCGGAAGTGTATCGACGCCGAGGGGGGCATTTTGAGCAACTGTTGTAACTGTAAAAGTCTAAGATGATTAGTGCCGATCATTTTCTGTTTGTGTGAATTCAGTTTTGTTATGTTAGCATAGTTTTTCTTTGGTTGAAGTGTGTATACATTTTTTTGGCACCCTCTGTATTTTGAGGTGAACGGTTACAGTAAAGAACCAGTATATATATATATATATATATATATATATATATATATATATATATATAATAAAGTAAAAAAAAATAATAAAGTAACACCATAATGTAACAAATTAACAGTAATAATAAAAGTAGAAAAGGATAAAACACTTAGATAAAGTCACTTGAAATTGCTATATTTCGAACTACTGGAGTTCTTCAATGGCAAGAAGCTAGACAAGTGAAGGAGATAAAAGTAAATATTGATTATCGAAGGTAACGTTATGAATGGAAACAAATGAAACTAGAAATGAGAGTGTGGAAGAAAAAAATTAATATGTAAGATTTAAACCAGGTGGTATACGAGCTTTATGTAAAAATATGCCATTTTTCTATCTCTTAAGTAAACTTTCAGAGCATTGTGTAGATAACGCATCAATAAGTGTTAGATTAAAAGCATCATCAAAATCCTTACAGTGAGATAAGGCATGTTGGGCAACCGGCAAGGGAGACTTGGTTTTAACTGAACGTCTATTTTTTTTTTTTTTTTAATGATTTATTTAGGGATGTTCTTTAACAGCTCAGGTCATCAGCGTCCCATTCAACTCCGGGCGTGAAACGGCCGACAAATTTTGCTCAGAGGCCTCTCTTTCAGGCTTGAGGTTCTTTTTCTTGCCGTAAATGTACGACACGAGACCCACGGCTTTACTTCCCTTCCGAAGGAAGCCATACTTAGGCTTTTTACGCCCCGAAAAAATCCATCGGTCCTGGCCGGGTTCGAACCCGCGATCTTGGGTTAAGGAGGCAAGTATGGTAACCACTACACCACCAGCACCGACGTGAACGTCTATGATGGTTCATGCGTAGCGAAACAACAGTGCAAGTTAAACCAATATAAAATGCTTTGCAAAGCTTACAAGATAACATATATACGACATCATTAGAAGAACAGGTAGCAAATGAAGAAAGGTAAACTCTCTGATTAATTAGGGCTGTGGAATGAATGGCACGGCATAATTAGCGCACATGTTTTACATTTATAGCGTTGGCAACTTCTTATTGGAAGTTTTTATGTTTGCATTGGAAATTTTTGTGCGCTGTGGTGATACGGGATTTTAAAATATGGGAAGGATACTTTTGGCCCTGGAACTATTGAGCTGGGTATCCTATCTTTTGAAATGCCGCATCATTCTACAGGAGCCACGAACCGCCACTGAACTACGTATATATACAATATTTATTTATTTTGCCTAACTAGTTACATATTGTTTTGGTTTAGTGTTTCTGCGATAATGAAGTCTGAGTTATTGCTACAGGAATTGTGTCTATATTATTTAATAGAAAATCATCAATGTTATTATTTACACACATGAAGTATCGCAATTATTTTTAACGACATTTCATTAGTAGACGATTTATTGTGTTTCCGTTAGTAGTAATCTCGCCGGTTTTTGTTTGCAATAGTAGTAATTCTTTCTATCGGAGTATTTTCCCAAAGTAATGCTACAGACCAAAATAAGCCACTTTTATTACTGCTATATTACCACATTATTTAAAATATATTCGAAAACATTAATTTATTATTTTTCTGCAAATTCTCTAAATTAAAATACCATTACGTTGCGATTCTACTAGAACGCCCAGGAATTTTACGGAAACCCCATCATTTTATCTATATAAATCTATATAAATCGTTATGTTTCTAATTCTCGCTTGTTAAAAACACGAGATATTAATTAAGCATAATATTTGCAGTATTCAGGTTTGCAGTACCGGTAACAGTGACTGTTAAATCATCAGAATATAAAATGTATATTCCCACGTTGATATTATTAACAGCCTTGAAGAAGTTTGTTTTTCTGAGCCCATGCATTGGTAATAAATTGTGGATTACATACCAAATTCTAGTAACACGATCTCAGAGCTGTATGAATTGCAGCTTACCTGGAAAGAAAAAAATAACCGTTAAGTATTAAGTATAACATCAATTTTATAAAATATCCAGGTAGAGATGTTGCTTGGTGGCTGACAACAGAACTTTGTATGCTTGCCTAGCACACTTTATTTTAATGGTGTTTAATGCCCGTTTTAACTACAAAAGCATCACAGGCTGTCGTCACTGATGAGACACGAGATTTTTTTGAGTAGTGTTTAACGCCCGGTTTTAACTATTGAAGCACCACAGGCGGTGGACACATAATACATGAGATGAAATGATATATTCGGAAAGGATATTTTTTTAAGGAAGGAATCGTTCTAGGCCTAAGTTTGGGTACTTCACCGGCATTTGCCAGTTATGAGGACTGAAGAAAATCCGAAAAAAAACCCGTCAGGGAGGACGGTCCTGGTGGGATTCCAACTCCAGACTTCCCGCTCACGAGTCCGCGCCTTAACGACCTCGGTCACTAGTGGCGGTGATACATGAGATGAAATGATAAACTAGGAAAGGATATATTTTTATGAGAACTGAGGAAAACCTGGAAAAAAAACCTTGGCCAGGGAGTTTAGTCTTGCTGGGAATCGAAACCCAGACCTCCTTCTCATGAGTCCATGTCTTAAAACCTCGGTCACCCGTGACGGTGGCTAGCACAGGTTTGAGTGGAACGCAAACTGTAAAAACAAATGGTAACAATAGAGAAAATACAGTGCAACCTTTCCATAAGACAGACTATATAAACACCCACTTACGGAAAACGAAGCAATTTGCAGAGAACATTTTCCATTTTAGACCAAAATCCTGTATAATGCAGAAAAATGAATAAATAGCGTTTAACGCCCGTTTTTGCTACAGAGGCACCACAGGCCATGGACACTTTTTTTTATTAGATTTATTTATGGACGCTCTTTAACATCTCAGGTCATCAGCGTCCCATTCATCTCAGGGCATGAAACGGCTGACAAATTTTGCTCAGAGGCCTCTTATTTCAGCCTTGAGGTTCTTTATCGTTCTGTAAATGTACGACACGGGACCCCCGGCTTTGCTTTCCTTCCGAAGGAAGCCATACTTAGGATTTTTACCCCCCGAAAAAATCCATCGGTCCTGGCCGGGTTCGAACCCGCGATCTTGGATGTAGGAGGCAAATATGATAACCACTACATATGGTGCCAATTTCGATAATCTTAAAATATGACGATTAGGTTACAATAAGAATGTAACAATGAAATGAGAGCAATGCATGTAATATTACTAATTATTATAGTAATGGAGCATGCAGCAAATAAGAATAAAAAAACCACACACACACAATGTAATTAGAAGCATCCGATATTGATTCCAAACCGCCAAAATATGAACCTAATATTATTCAGAAATAATAATAATAATAATAATAATAAAGAGGCAATTTTCACAGAATGAAAGAGATGAAAGCATTTCGAAGTTTCGTCGTTTTGTGCAACAACGAGTGTATTGTTAGGAATTTCACATTCAGAAGGAACTGTGAGGAACCATGAATTATTTTAAACATAACAATGTAAAAATAAAACAAAATTTAAACGTCCAAAATTTCTTTCAAAATTTCTCAATCCTGAATCAGAAAGAAAAGGGAGGAAATTATATGTGTAATTTATAATTAAAGTGGTTGTTAGGAACCCGGCATTGGGCGCCAGTCTGAAGCAGTGTTTTTGAGCATAATGTTGTTGTCTACGCTTCATCGACAACATTGTCTCAGAGTACTGCTCGTTATTTTGTTGAGCCCCGCCCAACAGACCTGGGAGAGGATATTAGCTGTCATTAACATCACACGACACAACATTGTATATATATTGATCGTAATAACATCAGATGTTTCTGAGATTCCCTATTATGACCTTGGCCCACATTCATCTTCGCGGAAGAGACAGTAATTGCAATCCGACTTTGGTGTTGTAGACTTCACCTACAAGGTGGTATCCAGAATATTCGGGACTGGTGCTGCCAACTGGTCAAAAACTTCTTTCAGACTAATGACCACGTTCACACACGAAGTAATTCCCTTCCACACGCATACACCGGTCCCAGCGATTCTGCCATTTTCCAAGTGCACCTTGGAATTAGGTTTTTTGAGAGTGTTTAGCACAGACAGTGTGTCAGTTGTGTCGAACCCACATCCTTTCAATTTGATATTCAGTTTGGGGAATAGAGCAAAGTCGCAGGGTACCGAATGGTGCGGTGGATAGGGGGACAACCGTCATGTTGTTTTTCGTCAAAAAGCTCCTGGTGAACAAGGGATTGTGACAGGGAGCATTATCGTGATGCAACAGCCAGTTCCCTTGTCGCCAAAGTTCGGGCCGTCGTCTCCGCACATTTTCACGGAGCCGTCGCAAAACGTCACAGTAGTACGTGGAATGCACTGTTTGATTTTGTAGGACGAATTTTTTGTGCACACTCCCCTTGGTATCAAAGAAAACGAGGAGCATGCTCTTGACTTTGCTGTTCACTTGTCTCGCTTTTTTGGTCTTGGTGAGTTCGGGCTCTTCCACTGGTAGGATTGTTGTTTTGTTCAGGGTCATAAGCGTACATCCAGTTCTCGTCGCCGGTGACAACCCTGGACAAAAAGGTTGGGTCATTGGATACGGCCTGACGAAGCTCCGTGAAAACTTCAACGCTACGCCTTCTGATCAGCAGTCAGGATCCTTGACACAAATTTTGCGGCGACACGATGCATGCCCAATTCATCAGTTAAAATTCGTTGTCATGTCCCATAACCAATTCCCATTTCATGAGCAAGGTCTTCAATGGTTCGACGTCGATCATCACGAACGAGGTGTTGCACTTTGACAACAATGTCAAGTGGTGCAGCTGACGAACCTACCGGTGTGAGCATCGTCTTCAATACTGTATGGCCGGCCCTGAACCGAGCATGCCACTCAAACACACGTGTACGGCTCATGCTTTGTCCCCCAAATACTTGTTGAATTATTGCGAGGGTCTCCGTAACATTTTCCCCGCGATTTGCACAGAATTTGATGCACACTTTCTGTTGTAATCTTGGATCAATCATAAAATCTCCACACACTATAAACGCAGTATCATGAAGAATAATATAGAATTTCAACACATTTACGCACCTGCATGAAAATTTAAACACTCCTTCATGAGATGTACTAGTGTTGCCACCTAGCAGTACAAAACTCTATTGCAACTACTGTCGAGATGACTGCACCAGTCCCGAATATTGTGGATATTACCTCGTATCCCCGCGTTGGGGTCACCGGGCTGTAAACGTTCCGAGACTCACATGGTACATGGTATTGCTTTTCTACGAGAGTGGACCATGAACATATTAACCCTTTAGTTCCACTAAGGAACTCATCTGTCAGTACGTAATAAGAGACGTGTACCCTTAGACTAAAGACTTGAGAAATGATCAATAAACCTCGTACGTCCGTATGTGTCTAACTTCAGAAACAAGAGACATGCGCCAATAGACTAAAAATTTCAGAAAATGCGCAGTGAACAGAGGAAATGCCTCTATATATCGTTTACAAAACTCCCACCCACGTGACTTACTGACGCCAACGGGGTTCACAAATGTGTAAGCGCAAGCCCCCGGCGAAAACTTAAAAAAATTCAAAATATACAAAAATGATTGGCTCACTTAAAACCATATCATGTCATTTGGTGCGAGAAATCGGCGCTTCGAAGTGGCTAGAATTGAGATTCCAACCACGATCGTCTTGCAGCTGGGTCGTTTAAAAAAAAAAAAAAAACCAACAACAACAACAACAACAACAACAACTTAAAATTTGCCCTTCGCTTTCCCCCTCTTGATCATATCAGAGATTTAGTATTTTTGTAACCCTTCCCTGCTAGCTTTAGTTATAGTAAACAGTTAACATCAGAAAAGTCTTATTCTAAAAAGATATATTAGGATACCTACTTAATATTTATACTATAGTAATTAATATTAATTAAATGACATAAAATGTAATAAAATGTTTACAACATATTATATGTTACACTAATATTTTAATGGAGACCGGCCACAAATATTGGTGTACAGAATTTTGTTTATGAAATAGACTAACGGTGGACTTTTCTTATGGTCGTTTCCGAAATACATGCTGACAGAATTTTGAAGCGTTTGCAGTCGCAAAAACCTAATCTTATTTTTGAGAAAAAACCTTTAACAGGCGTAGCGCAACTAGCTTCAATATAGTTACGTTCACAGACTGACAGTTCTTTGTAAATAAGTCATTTTAAATGGCAATCTCTTAGAAAGTTAACATACCAAAAGGGGGAGGTATGTACACTTGTATTGCTGAATATAAAAGAATTATTACCAATAAGCCATCCGCCACCTAAGATAAATGTTTCAATGTTATGCATTTAAATGATTATTACCATTCGTGTGCTTTTCCGGTGGGCGGTATAAATATATTTTGTTAGAAAACTATTTTTTTCGAGGCAAATAATACAATCATTAAAGAGGTCTGTAAAAAATGTCATGTCTTAACTATTTTGGCACTTTGATGTAAGGCTCTTTCTTAGCAAAATAATTTAACTTTCAAGTAGTTTTGATCTTAATAAATGCTTTTACTAAAAGCATTAGGTTAGGTTAGGTTAGGTTAGGTTAAGTTAGGTTAGGTTACTATGCCAAATGACGTATTCTTCAAAATAAATTGTGTACATTTTTTTTTATTTCATCAAGAGTTTTGTAAAACAGCTCTTGCATATTGAGCCCTTATTTTCATTGATCTCACGAACAAAGTTTGTACTTCCGTTACTTTAGAGCTATCAGGTTTTCTTTTTCGCGTTACAGCTTTCTCTTTTGTATTGATATGTGCAGTTATGAAAGGTACTCTCTTCTCGCGAGCCCATATTGCAGCACTCTTGAAAAACAGCACTCTACATTTTCCTGCTTAACAATGAGCAGCACTTATTTTGGCACATTTTCAAAGCCTGATTTCCCTTGCAGCAAGATCTCTTCTTTTAAAGCACGCATTTTCAGAATTTATTTTCTCTTTCCTTCCTTTAGGAACTTTACTAGCCCACTAGACCATTGGTGTACATATTTCTTTCCATTGTATGCGAAGAAAAACCATTAAACAATCTTTATACTTTTTTCTTTAACATCTTTTGATTTTTCCACAACTTGTTTAGAACAGGTAGTTATAGAACAACACACAACAACATCTGGACCTATGCGGCTCTGTCGATTTTTAAATGATTTAGTCCACATATTGAGATCTAGTATATCATGGTTATAGCTATCTAGTAAACTCCTATTACTTTTTAATTTTATTTTGAATTACCTGTTCATTTTTCTTAACATTTACACACTTCATCGTTGCATTTACCTTCTGCAAAGAGGAGCACATATTTTGTCAAAATCATTATCATTGTCCTTATCACTATCAATGTTAAATTTTGGAAGTGCAGAGAAATCTACAAATTTAACTATTTCGGTAGCATTACTTGAAACAAAAATAAATAAGTAATGTTGACGTGAAAAAAAATTTAATAAATATAAATATAAGTTTAATATCGGCTTGTGTGTTTTCACGTATATCTTAGTATATTTAAAAGCATATATGGTTTCAGGAAACATGTGACCCGAATAAGTTTTTGCAACAAACACATTTGGAAATAAACACACCACTACCACCACTACTACTTAAGCTCTTTGTACCACTCACCATTGATTTATTAATAGTACTACAAAAATAAATGTATTTCATAGTTACTTTAATGAAAAGAAAGAAGAAAGAAAGAAAGAAAGAAAGAAAGAAGAGGGAAGAAAAGAAAGAAAGAAAAAGAGAAAGAAAGAGAGAGAAAGAAGAAAGAGAGAGAAAAGAAAGAAAGAGTAAAGAAAGAAACCGAGAAAGGAAGAGAGAAAAACAGAAAGGGAGGAAGAGAGAGAGAGAGAAAGAAAGAAAGAACGGGAGAAAGAAAGACAAAGAAAAGGAAAGAGAGAAAGAAAAAAAATGAACAGAGAGAAAGAAAGAAAAATGAAAGAGAGAGAGAAAGAAATTAAGAAAAAGAGAGAAAGAAAGAAAGAAAGAGAGAAAGAAAGAAAGAAAGAAAGAGAGAAAGAAAGAAAGAAAGAAAGAGAGAGGGAGAAAGAAAGACAGAACGAAAGAGAGAAGGGAGAGAGAAAGAAAGAAATAGAGAAAGGAAGGAAGAAAGAGAAAAGGAAAGAAGTAACAAAGAATAAGAGAAACAAAAAAGGAAAAAGGAAAGAAATAAATAGAGAGAGAGAGAGAAGAAAGATAGAAAGAGAGAAAGGGAGAGAGAGAAAGAAAGAAAGAAAGAAAAAAGGAAAGAAGTAACAAAGAATAAGAGAAACAAAGAATGAAAGAAAGAGAAATGGAAAGAAAGAAATAAAGAAAGAAAGAGAAAGAAAGAAAGAAAGAAAGAAAGAGAGAGAGAGAAAGAAAGAAATAAAGAAAGAGAGAAAGGGAGAGAGAGAAAAAAAGAAAGAAAAAGAGAAAGAAAGAAATAGAGAAAGGAAGAAAGAAAGATAAAAGGAAAGAAGTAACAAAGAATGGAAGAAAGAGAAAAGGAAAGAAAGAAATAGAGAAAGAGAGAAATAAAGAGGGAGAGAAAGGGAGAAAGGGAGAGCGAGAAAGAAAGGAAGAAAGAAAGAAAAAAAGAGAAAGAAAGAAATAGAGAAAAGAAGAAAGAAAGATAAAAGGAAAGAAGTAACAAAGAATAAGAGAATCAAAGAATGAAAGAAAGAGAAAAGGAAAGAAAGAAATAGAGAAAGGAAGAAAGAAAGATAAAAGGAAAGAAGTAACAAAGAATAAGAGAATCAAAGAATGAAAGAAAGAGAAAAGGAAAGAAAGAAATAGAGAAAGGAAGAAAGAAAGATAAAAGGAAAGAAGTAACAAAGAATAAGAGAATCAAAGAATGAAAGAAAGAGAAAAGGAAAGAAAGAAATAGAGAAAGGAAGAAAGAAAGATAAAAGGAAAGAAGTAACAAAGAATAAGAGAATCAAAGAATGAAAGAAAGAGAAAAGGAAAGAAATAAATAAAAAAGAGAAAGAAAGATGGAAAGAAAGAAAGAGAGAGAGAGAGAGAGAGAAAGAAAGAAAGAAAGAGAGAGAGAGAAAGAAAGAAAGAAAGAAAGAAAGAAAGAAAGAAAGAAAGAAAAAGAGAAAGGAAGAAAGAGCAAAGGAAAGAAGTAACAAAGAATAAGAGAAACAAAGAATGAAGGAAAGAGAAAAGGAAAGAAAGAAATAAATAAAAAGAAAGAGAAATAGAAAAGGAAAAAAAGAAAGGAAGGAAGAGAAAAAGAAAGAAAGAAAGAAATAGAGAAAGAATGAGAAAAAGAGAGAAAGAAAGAGGGGGTAAAACGAGAAAAGGGAAGAAAGAAACAAAGAGAAAAAGAAAGAAAGAAAGAAAGAAAGAAAGAAACAGAGAAAAAAGAAATGAAGTAAGAAAGAGAGAAAGAAAGAAAGAAAGAAAGAAGGAAGGAAGGAAGGAAGAAAAGAAAGAGAAAGAAAGAAAGAAACTAAATCATAAATATTTTAACTCTGACTGCACAAACGATATAGGTACCTATCCTTTTCCCTGACTATTTTTCATTTCAGCTAACACGTTATAAAAATCTGTAGAGAAATAACTGCATTAGCTTTTAATAACTTGAACAGCATTTGCCCATGAAACCCAGGGGTGATCAGATGGTAAGGAATCTGCTTATTAGAATCTCAGAACCTCATAACCACACAGGTACACGTTTCAGCACTAAATATGTTCCATATTTAAACTCCCACTATGGAATTTGTATGAAATTAAATGCCCTATGTATGAGTATATTTTATAGGAGACTGGTAAGAGAAACTGATACCTGAGATCAAACTCAGGCAGTCTTTATAGACTGGTGTTCAACTTCGTGGATCTCCCCGGATTGTACTTCCACATTAACCTAATTATTAACATGTCTATAACCCACAGTATTTTAGTCTCCGATTAATAAATGAAAATGCTCTGTCAATTACTGAATGTCAGCTATCCTTGCCATGCAAAACAGCAGCAAGAAAATAGCGACATAAAACGGCAGTTCTTCTTTTTAGTGTGAATGAAAAATTCAGCAAACGTTGGCTGTTCCAGCGACAGAACTGGGCTATTAGCGATATTGCTTGCATTGCAATAAGTGGGCTCTCACTTCTAACTCTGCAGTGTAAGAGTTTGCGAGTTAAATCAACACCGTGATAAAAAAAAGAAGCAAGTGTACAATATGCAGAGTAGTTTTTAATGCATAATAGCGTATATAAAATGCAGAGATGTAAATTACTAGTTGGAAATCATCGGAAGATTAGCGGGCCATATTTGTTACAAAACAAACTAAAGTGAGAGTGAAACTAAAATCAAATAATTAAACATGGCACAAGAATTTTATCAGCACGCTTTAGAAAGGATACGAATCTCTGAAAAACAACTAAGGGCCAGTTGTATAAAAGTTGCAAACCAGTGATTACTTTTAACTGTGATTTAAAAGGTAACTAAAGATTGGTAAACATTTCTGTTACATGCAAATAACCTCAGATTACGAAATATTGGGTTTATTAACCATGGAACCGGTGACAACATCGCGAAACAATAGAGAAATTCGTGTTTAGAGCGGGTTGATGTTCAACTGATTAACCCGAGAAAATCAATAAATATTCACTTTTTCCTCCATGTCTTCAAACATGGATAAGGAAAAGTCAAGGCTAATGCGAACGGCAAATTTTAGCAAATGTGAAAAGGATATTATTATTGATGATCTGATGCTAAAATATCACAGAATAGCTGCAAATAAAAAAAAATGTGATCTTAAATAAAGATAAACAACATACATGCCGAAATTGCCAAAGGGTATAATTTTATTCTGAAGACTTGTGCATTATTATTCCCATGTATGTGCACCTAAAACTACAGGAAAGTTGCGGGTGTTATAGAAGCCTAGCGTCACTTTCCGTATTTCACCCTCATCGGTTGACATTTTAATGAACTGGCATCTCAAAGGAAGCTTTAGTAACTTTATGGATGGTTCTATTAGCCGTTCCTTTCTCCCCTTTAATATATCTCCAATAACTATTTGGAAGTACCCTTTCGTATAGAACCTTAAAGTTAAAAGTATCATGAATATCGAATTCAAAGCATGATTTCGCTTAGTTTGATTCGGGATGTAACATCTGTTCCAATTCTTCCACATATTTTGTTAAGCGAAATAGATTTTTTTTATTTATTTATGGACGATCTTTAACATCTCAGGTCATCAGCGTCCCATTCAATTCAGGGCATGAAACGGCCGACCAATTTTTTTCAGGCCTCTTTATCGATCCGTAAATCTACGATACGGAACCCACGACTTTACTTTCCTTCCGAAGGAAGCAATATTCAGTACTTTACGCAACAACAACAACAACAACAAAAAAAAGAATCGGTCCTGGCCGGGATCGAACCCACGATCTTGGGTTTAGAAGGCAAGTATGGATACCACTACACCACCAGGGCCGACGAAAATTACATTTTTAATTTTTGTCATTCAGATATAGAAACAGATTATTTCTTTCATAAAATGCACAAGGAGCACTGTGAAATTCATCTTCGGATGAGATATCGGAAATCAGAAAGATGTACAATATAACGCTTGCAGGTTAATCTAAAATAACCTACGATTGAACGCAACTCTGTCTGTCACTATGATGTGAAAATTAAAAGGAAAACATTGAAGAAACTTTATCTACGCAAAATTCAAATAGATATAAATATAAATTTTGTTTATAAATGAACTTATTATGCTTCTGTACTTTGAGAAAGGTTTTATTTAACAATTACTACACTCTAGTTAATGCTTATACTTGTGAAATTTCACGAGTTAGCTTTAATTTTAGGTTAAAGCGAAATAAATTTTAGATTAATGTCTATACAAACAAAATTTCCAAGTTAAATATAACTGAAGGTTAATTTTATGATCTAAGTTTGATTTAACTCTTTATACAACCGACCCTAATAGACTTTGTATCGTGTATCAAAATGAAAAACGTGCATATATTGTTTAACGCCGTTCAACTACTAAGGCATCATAGGCGGTGACACTGATGATAGACGAGATAAAATGATAAATTAGAAAAGGATATACGGAGAGTGCCAAAAATGTATACACACTTCAAGCAAAAAAAAAAAAAAAAAAAAAAAAAAAAAAAAAAAAAAACTGCATAAACATAACAAAACTGAATTCACACAAACAGAATCATCTTATACTTTTACAGTTACAACAGTTGCTCAAAATGTCCACCATCGGCGTCCATACACTTCTGAGTACGTTGAACTACTGATTGAGCAACGTTTGCGAAAGTGTCCTCAGCGATTGCAGCACATGCCGTTTCAATTTCATCCCGAAATGCTGTCAGTGTAGCTGGTTTTCTACGGTATACAACATGCTTGAGAGTTCCGCACAGGTAGAAGTCCAACGGAGTTAGATCCGGATAACGCGGTGGAAACATCTTCGTCCTATTGCCTCTCATCTTCAACAACCTTCTCGGTTTTCCAATACCAGTTCAAAATTTCTTTCCGTTGTGCAAACGATAATCTTGGCTCCATTTTGTTGCAGCAGCGCTAGCATAATGTAATTTGAGCCACATCTGAACATCATACGATAATCTTGGATTCATTTGTTCATTGTTTATTTACCTGTCACGTAGCAACGCAATCATAATGTATGTGAGTCACATCTGTTAAAAGAACGTCATACTACCCATTACTGTTGTTTTTCGGTTCAACTTTGAAATATATTAAATAGATATCAACTGTGAAAGTGTGTATATATTTTTTGACACTATCGGTATAAATATTCATACCTTTCTGCTAGAGGAGCAAGCACGCGCGGCATCTTGGGAAACGTGATGTCAGCGACCATAACAAGATGGGGACCCCCTTGGAAACATGCACGAACGAGGAGCAGCGAGCAATTGTATTTTTTTTTTTTTTTTGGAGGGGGAGGCACGAGAGCGTAGTGAGGGCGAGAAACCAACAGATATTCATCAAAGAATGATGAGGCAACATGGAGATTTCTGTGTCACTTCAGCAGACCTAGGAGTGACACAGAAAGTGATGCAGTTTGCTCTGGTCGACAGCATAGTGGTATTACGCCCAGACACTGTCGCTGCAGTAGAACAAGTGATACGAGGCAATCTTACAGCCACGGGTGTAGCCGAGGTCATTAAGGCGCGGACTCAATGAGCGGAGGGTCTGGGGTTCGAATCCCGCCAGAACCGTCCTCCTTAACCGAGTTTTTTTTTTTCTTCATAAATGACAAATGTCGGGTAGGCACCCGAAACTTAGGCCTGGAACATTTCGTTCCTTTAAAAAATCTTGGCCCAATATATCATTTCATCTCATGTATCATCAGTGTCCATCGCCTGTGGTGCCTCAGTAGTAAAAACGGGCGTTAAACACTATATATATATATATATATATATATATATATATATATATATATATATATGTGTGTGTGTGTGTGTGTGTGTGTGTGTGTGTGTATAATCTGTAGGTAACAATACAAGAGCAGGCTGTAGATTTGAATAACATATCCACAGCATTCTGCAGTACCGCAAATTCTCCGCTAGGTGGGTACCAAAACAATTTACCAATGTCGTGTGAAACACTGCTACGATATCATTGCGGTTTCCTAAAGCATGTATTCACTGTTAATAAATATTGGCTTTCCACTACTTTCAGCCAGAGATCAAGCGAGCCAGCAAAGATTTGAGACATTCCCAAAACCGAAAAGGTTCCGTACAACTGAACTCTAATGGGACAATTAAACGTACAAATATGCACAGAGAACGCAAGCCACATTGTGATCTGAATGAGAACCATTGCAAACGTGCAATCAGATCGAAATGTCGAGTGTAACACCGTACATTGTGAAACAGCACAAAACTTGTAGATATTGCCATTGTAACATGAGGGAGGAGGAAGATGATGATTTTTTATTGATAGGTTTTACTTAATTAGAATGTTCGTAGTATTTCCTGTAAAGGACGGGGGCGGCTTCGGTCGTTGCTCTACAGATGCTCCAGGTGTGGACCCTGAGTACCTGTGTGGTACTTCTGACGTTACCAGAAGCAGCCGGGTCGGGCTAATTCGAGAGTTTTCCGGATGGGTTGTACTCGGTGTAGCAGTGTTCCGGTAACTCACGAGTAAATGCGTACCCGCGGCGGCTAAGGCGTGTGTGTACCTTGGGGCAGGTGATACCTGAATCACTGTTGTCGTGGGGAGGGTGGTGGCTACCTTAATGCTGGGGTGACTCACCTCTGGTCTGTGCTAGACGTGACCTATCCACCAGTAGCTAAGTTCGCTTAGCGCGCTTGGGTTACAAGCTTGTCTACTGCCGAAAGGCACGTCGGAATAAACTCTAGGTGTCGTCCTAATGTAAAAACCACTGAGGACCACGTACCTTCGTGAATCCCTTTGGACCTGGGGAGGGATCCCCGATGCATACAAAACATTCTTAGTGTTATATAGGACTATTGACATTCTCCATCTCTTCTCCCGCCATTGTCTCGAAGTGTCACTGAGCCCTGTGTTCGGCAGAGAGCTGGAATTTTTGTGACTTTTTCAGGTGAATGGGGAAAAAGGACGGGAATCAGGAAACACAGAATACAAGTCTTGGAACTGGAGATAATATAATTTGTTCACTTGTATTTACTGTTCACTTTAAGTTCTGGCAATATTAAATGGTTCTTAGATCACTCTTGCGCTATTTAAACTGACCTAGTAGCCAGCTGACTGATAATTCACTGAGTTGCACTGACTATAACTGAAGCAATTGTCTAAAATTCTCCAGTAACACCGACTGTTTACTGATCATTGATCGTCTCTCACTACCCGCTGTTTCCTCCTTGTGTGCGACTATACCGCCATCCGGTCGGGACGCCATCTCCTGCCTTTCAAAATATAAGTATTGGATATTTTCGACTGTCCCTTCTTCTACACGGCTTACTATTGGCGGTGGGTCAGGCATATTATTTTCCTAAGTTCTCCAATTGGATGTTCCCTTAGACCTTTTTTCCATCTGTTTCCACCCTTGGTTCCGCTACGTTGGGTTCTACAAATTATTACACCCACAAAGTTCTGTTCCATCAACAAGTGTTATTATCCATCCCAGATTATAACAAGAGCTGCACTTTCTGCCTACTCACATAATAGAGAGGTTTCTGACCTGTTGCGATATTCTAACAATTTCCAAATTACCTTAAGGGCGAACTACCTTTTTCAAAGCCTCTTACAAAAACATAAACAAAAGATGTACTGGGCCATCTGGCTCTTTTGTCCAGCCCAAAACACAACACTTTCTAGTTTATTTTTAAAGATTTTGTCAACAAGTTTCCCTACTGTTCAGGAAATATGTAAAATGACTTAACTATTGATATGATTACATATAAATTGCACAAATTGATGTAATAATATTTATAATACATGTAATTGATTATAATAATATTGGTAACATAATGATGGAGATTGAAGCCATTTAATACTTCCTCAATCTCCATGTTTAGTGTATCCTGCTTATTCCCTGGACCTAGTGCTCGTGCCTCTGAACCACTCCTAGGCCACAAGGAGTTCCGCACTGGGAGTAGGTGATAGACGCGGTACATGGATGCTTACACAGTCAATTACAAGGCTTTTTGTCCTGAAAACCAGACCTTAGTGAAACGCTGGAGCACCTGCGTTGAAAAATGAAGAAATGTTTTCAGTCCCAATGTACGAGGGTAGATCCATAAGTTTCCGGCCTAATCATTTTCTCGGTGCGATAAAGACAAAAAACACATTTTACTTTTCAATACAGTTGCCCTTTATTGCAAAACACTTCTCACCTCTTTGAATTAATATTTCAATCACGCCCCCTACAACTAGTCAGAAGTCTTGTTGTAAAATGGGTATAAACAGAATCCATTACTTCTTCGTCACACTTAAATTTCTTTCGTCAAAGGTGCTCCTTGAGTTTTGAGAAGAGGAAATAGTCACTGGCAGCTAGGTTCGGACTGTAGGGCAGATGATCGATATCCTTGAAGCCACATTTCTTCACAGCTTCCTTTGCAACAACTGCTGTATGCACAGGCCCGTTGTCGTGAAGAAGGCGCATACCACCACTCAGCTTTCCTCGCCTTTTCTCTTTGATGGAAGCACGTAATCTGTGCAGTGGGCCAGGGTAGTACTCCCCATTTACTGTGGAGTCCCTCTCCTTGAAGTCAATGAAGAGTATTCCTTCACAGTTCCAAAAGATTGTGGGCATGACTGAGAGACCTTATCTATTAGAGGCGGTGCTCTGCCAGGTTTACACCAATCCATTGATTCTCTTTTGGACAAGGGATAATAGTAGAGGACCAAAGTTTCATCTCCTGTATCAATGGTTTGCAGAACTTCTCTCTCTCTCGTTGCCACAGCAGTGCTCCAAAAATGCCTGACAACAGACGAGTTGTTGCTGCTTTTGGACTGAGGAAAGAAGTCTAGGTACCTACCGTACCTTGTATTAACCTTATTATGTTAACATGTTCAGGAATAATTCGAAGGTCTGTTGCTTTAGAAAGGCACAACTTTGCTGCTATTTGTGTAACTTTGAGCCGCCTGTCTTCCATAATTTCTTCTTCCACAGAGGATGTTTTCAGTAGTGAGCAGCTCCAAGGGTCGACCCGCACGCTCTTCATCTTCAATGCTTTCTCAACCCATTCTACAAAGTTTGGCCCATTCTTTTACGGTAGAATATGAGGGGGGTGCTTCCCCTTATACACCGTCCAATCGCTGATTAATTTCATTTGCAGCAAGTCCTTCTTTTGTGAAGAACTTAATAACAGCTCGAAACTCCATTTTGAACTTGTTACAATCTTCTACACATAGACTTCTTTATGTAACTATATCTGAACAACTGAACAAACTGCAATTATTTACTTACGAGATAAGGTATGACATCAGATAAGGGTTTTGTGAAAGCAATAATCGTTATCAGCGAGGCCGGAAACTTATGGACCTGTCCTTGAATATATTTTGTGAATAAAAGACATTAAGGCGAATTTTAAGTCAGCCTCATACCTTCCAGGTAATTGTAATGCTCGCCAAAAATGATATCACCTCGAAATTTCAGCTTTATATCATTATTTCCGGCAAGTTCCGGCAGTTCGCTTAACATAATTCGAATTAAATGTGTCTGTTTCATTCTGAGTAAATTTTTTTGGATACCCAGTGCATGCTATATTCAGCCATTATCAGCTACACCGAGTACCACTTATACGGCATAATTAGAAAAAAGGCAGCTGATACATTCCGACAACACTTGTAGCTGAACAGCACAGTGAAACTTCAAGAGCTCTTCTCAAGGCCTCTTAATTTCGTTTTTGCTTTAAAATGCTCACCCCCATAAAATGAAAATGAAAAGAAATAACGCTTCGCCGAGTTAAAAATTGAGTTACATAGCCTTTACGCAAAAATAAAAAGAACGATGAAAAAAGACGATGGGTTGGCAGCGACACGGGTGACAAGGTCGTTAATTCACGAACTCCTGAACGAGAGGTCTGGGTTTAGATTACCACCAAGCTCGTCCTCTTTCTGAATTATTTTTTTTATTTCTTTTTTCCTCCCTCACTACTGACATATTCCGAAGAGGAGCTTTAACTTAGACCAGGAACACTTCCTTTACACACAAGCATTCCATTTTATCTCCAGTGTCAGCGTTCACCGCCTGTACCTGGTAATGAAAACAGTGTGACAAAAAAGTGATTTGGCAATGGAAAGTTTTGCTTCTTTGGATATCAATAAGCTTACCAGGGGTAAGCAAAGCATATGTTCATTAAAATGGCTGATAAATGCAGCAATATATATCAGGGCAGCGCCGCAGTTTATACAGAGATTTAGAATATACCAAATATATTACAAAATATGAGACAAACTGTTATTTATGACAGCGCTATAATCTCTGAAATGACTGAGGTGTAGTTTATCAATAAAACATGTACATGTAAGTAAAAGTATTTTTTTTTTTTTTTTCCGTTTACAGTCAATAGCTAATTTACACTGGAAAATTAAATAAAAAGGTTTGAAAACTAATAAATAAATTAATGAGGTTACTAGATGAAGAAACTGCAGACTTTTAATTCAAAAATGTTATTTGTAAAGTTATAAATAGAATATATTATTTGATTAAAAATGCCTTTCAATATTTTGCTCTGTGTACATTTCCTTTAATCACAGCTTCAAATCTTCTTCCTGGACTATAAAATATTTTAGCAAACGTACTCCGCTCTTCTTTTGCGATATTCATCTTTAATTATTCTTCTCGTGTAATTTCCGATTTAGAAACTTTACTTTTCAAAAATTATCCACATATGCTTCCGGAAAATGGACAGGCGTTTTATATATTACATACAGTTGGGTTATTCCAGACTGGTCACACCCAAATTATTAACACTAGAGTCACTGGAATCTGGTACTCAATTCGAACCATCGCAAGTAGAGCAATAAAATAAAGCTATATATGCACATGAAAAGCCTTTATTGACGTATTTATGATGTCCAGTTATTTTCTATTATATTTAAATAAGGCTAACAAAAGCATTAAATAAATTAGTATAACAATATGATTGGAGTGTATTTATATCCAAGGCAACTTCTTTTGAGCAAGTTCCGCAAATATACTTTCTACATATATTGCAATTTGTATTTGTCTCGAGTCGACATTTGTTCATTTGGCTTGCTCTAAAAACTTTTATTCTCCATTTTTCTCTGATCTCCTTTTTCTAGTTTCCATATAATCTGTGGCTAGTTCCTCTCAGTGTTTCAGGATAACATTTTTGCAACTTATCTTTCTTTCTGTTATTGCCTTAAAAACAATCTATGAATTAATGGCAGTCCATGATGTGAAAAACATGTACTATCCATCAACCTGCTCCAGAACGAACAAATTGTTTTTTCCTCATCTAGTCCATGATGTCAGGTAATAAAGTGTAACGTGGCAAGACGCAGTAAAGCAAGACAGTTGTGTAAAACATGAATCTTCTCAGCTGTACTAAAGCAATAAAGTGTAATATAGCAAGACGCAGCAAAGTGTAGCAAGTGTATTTAACTCTTATTTTACTTAACTGTATTATGTCACTACTCAAACAAATTCAAATTTTGTCTGCCATAGGAACAAAAAGAGGTCAATGTGAATACGAAAACAACAGTAAAAACTTCGTAACAAGTAACATTTTTGTGTGACAGAATTGAGACTGATTGCTACCAAAGCGACAAAAATACGTATTTCACTTTGTTAGCATATTATTCTAACAATGTAATTAATATCCATTTAAAACTATTCACTCTATACATAAATGCTTTAATTTTACATAGAAGATAACACACAGTAAAATAAACTAATATATCTGTTACAGTTGGTCTACATTTCCAATTTTTAAATACAACTCTTAGTTTTCACTTCATTTTTACAACATGTTTTATCTCACCAAGAAACTTGAAAATGGGGCGAAACACAAAGCAAAATAGCATCAGAATTAAATAAAAACAAATCTTGTAACGGTAAAATGATGAAGCATGCAGTTATAATAAAACATATCTTAAGTAGGAGAGTTATTTGAACACTTATTGCTTTATTGTTTCCTTTTGTAGCATGTGTCACTTTCTGTAATTAAAAACCAGCAGTAGTCGCCCATCTACCCTGGTGCCTGTGTTCCATCTTCTGAATATTCTGATAACCCACGGGTGACCGAGGTCATTAAGGTGCGGACTCTTGAGCGGGAGGTCTGGGGTCCGAATCACACCAGGACCGTCCTCCCTGACTCAGGCTTTTTCCAGGATTTCCTCAATCCTATAAATGGCAAATGTCGGGAAGGTATCCTAAACCTAGGAGTGGAACGTTTCCTTCCTTAAAAAATTCTTTCCCAATATATCATTTCATCTCATGTATCATCAGTGTCCACCGCCGGCGGTCCCTCAGCAGTAAAAACGGGCGTTAAACACTCTTTAAAAAAGTAATATTCTGATGGAATCTTTCAGCATGTTCGTCACTCACAGCTTCCAGGTTCTCGGAGAAAACATCGAGATGTGCATGGAGAGAGTGCATTTTGAGGGACATCCTACATGCAGCTTTTTGGTAACTGTCCAGGAGTTCTTGAACTATCTGTCGGTAATGTTCTGCTTCATTATTTCCTAGGAATGTTTTCACTACTTCACGAAAGGATTTCCACACCGGAAGTTCCTTAGCACTTAACGTTCTTTCTAAAGTCTTTTCGTTTAAAAGCATCCGAATTTGGGGGCCAACAAATGTTCCTTCTTTTACTTTTGCATCGCTGAGTTTTGGAAACTGGCTTCTGAAGTAAAACAAATGTTTCTCCATTTTTGTCCATAGCGTTAAGGAAGCTGTTCATCAGGCCTAAGTTTATATGCAGAGGAGATAGCAATACTTTATTTGGGTTTACTAATGGAATATATTTGGTATTCTGCTAACCTGACGTACGAGTTTCTCTTAGAGGCCACTCTTTTACAGTGTGGTGCGATTCAGCATGCATACTATCTCACAAGCATAGAAAACAACAGCGCTTTGTAAACCCCCTTCCCCCTTGTAGTCCTAATAAAATGACAATGATCTTCAAATCTCCACATATTTGCCAACCGCACTTGGTGTAATTAATCGTGGCTAACAGAACGGTCATACATTTCTATTGAATGTGTCACTGGTATTGATTGTTTAGTATTCCCGTTCTGGATCAACACTGCTTTGAGGTTTAGCTTAAAAGAGGCAATAAACAACCTCCATTCTTCTAGGATGTGTTGAAATTTTAGCTCATTCATTAAACCATCATATCTGTGTATGCACATAGCATAGTAACTGGAAAACTGTTCATGCCTCTTTCTGAAAACTGAAATTCTTCTACTGGGATGGGAACCATAAATTCCATTGTTTCATTCATGATCCCAGCACCTCTACTGTTTCGTGAGATTCATATCCCTCACGAAATCATTCGGTCTGCACTGATTGATCAGGAACGGTTTGTTTTCAGGTTCTGGGAAGTATTAAACAAATTGGACGGGATGAACTCATCAACTTGCTCGGTATCTCCAACATGGCAGCCAAAGTAACTGAAATATGGTAGTTTCAAACCCTCTGTCAAGATCGACGCTGAGTTTTTACTTCCGGCGCACGTAACAGAAACTGTTCGGCGAATTTACACAAGCACGAGGAGATTTCATCATTGCAGAGAAAATGAACATTACAGACGACAAAAGCTTTTCACAAGCAAGACAAAATTGAACTAAACCTAAAATGTGATACTCCATGAAGGGGCCGTCTTTGTCATTTCCTCCTGATCTGGCGCCGAGAGCACTGAAGCAATAACTCATTCATCCCTCTACCCTCAGCAAGCCAAACATCCCATAAAATAGGTCATTATTATTATTATTATTATTATTATTATTATTATTATTAATAATATTATTATTATTATCCTAAACAATGGAAAAGATAAGATAAGATCAGTTTGTGAAAACTGGTTTACAGAACATCTGGAACATTTATAGGTCCGTGGCTCACTTACTTAGATTTTTTCCAATTTTTACTCTTATTGTTTTATACGAGGTGGTATCCAGAATATTCGGGACTGGTACTGCCATCTGGTCAAAAACTTATTTTGAGACTAATGGTCGCGTCACTCTCGAAGTAGTTCCCTTCCACAAGTACACACCGGTCCCAGCGATTCTGCCATTTTCCAAGCGCATCTTGGAAGTAATGTTCTTTGAGGGTGTTTAGCACGGACAGCGTTTCTTCTTGAATCCTCTCATTTGTGTCGAACCGACGTCCTTTCAACTTGATTTACAGTTTGGGAAGTAGAGCGAAGTCGCAGGGTGCCAAATCGGGCAAGTACGGTGGGTGGGGGACAATCGTAATGTTGTTTTTCGTCAAAAAGCTCCTGGTGAAGAAGGAATTGTGACAGAGCGCATTATCTTGATGCAACAGCCAGTTCCCTTGTCGCCAAAGTTCGGGCCGTCGTCTCCGCACATTTTCACGGAGCCGTCGCAAAACGTCACAGTAGTACATGGAATTCACTGTGAAATTCACACTCATCAGATGTGCTAGTGTTGCCAGCTAGCTGTACAAAACTCTACTGCAATTACTATCAAGATGGCAGCACCAGTCCCGAATATTCTGGATACCACCTTATATATATATATATATATATATATATATATATATATATATATCTATAAGGTGGTATCCAGATATATATATATATATATATATATATATATATATATCAAGTCCTCTTGCCTTGGAAGAAGTCAAATTCGAAATATAGCGATTAGAAATCAGCAACTTTTTCTAAGTGTTTTATCTTTTCCGCTTTTCTAGTTATTGTTATTTTAGTTACATTGTTAATAGTGTTACATATTTTTCATTTATATATTGTATATGTACATGTAGATGTGTATATAAGTGTTTCCGTTAACGCTCTAGCGGTCGAAATTCGACATATAGTCACAAACTAACAAGCGATTCGTTAACCAGCAAAATTGGACCGTTTGAAGTGCAGGTTAACCTAAAGCGATTTTTTTTAACATAAATTGAAAAATCGCTTTAGCTGCCGCAATTTATGATTATTCTTAACGAAACTCAGCAAATTTCTTTAAAATAAATTAATAAAAGCGTTTTTCGAAAATCGTGGCACTCGGACCATTTAGAGTCCCCCACCTGAATAACGAGTGGGGGTTTGAGCGAAATTAAAAACTCGCTCTAACGACCGCAATTTCATTTTTTTAAAAGAAATTCAATATCTGATATTGAAATAAAATAAGAAAAAGTAGTTTCTGGAAATCAGTAAAATCAGACTATCAGCAGAGGGGATTTGCCCAAAATTTAAAAAACACTCTAGCGACATAAATATTTTTTTCGCAAAAAAATGTATATAAAATATTTCAGTAAATAAGAAAAATAGGTTCTGAAAATCAGGGAAATCGGGCCATTAGCAGTAGTGATTTACGTGAAATCCGAAATATGAAAGTCCCTACAGCACCACCAATATTTGTTTCTTCACAACAAAAGTCGGTATATCTACGATTTAGATAAAACAATAATAACCGTTTCCCTGAATTATGGAGATTAGACCCTTAGGAGTAGGGGTAGACTTTGAAATCGAAATGTTGTCGATTCATCCCATCACTACCATAAACTTCCACAAGCTTCCGATGGATATTCGCAGCGTATTGTGCTTTAGGTTGTTCAGAGAAGGTCGTCATAAACTCACGACGAGGCAAATAGTGGGAGATCATCTGTGATTTCTGACGAACTTGTGAAAAAATCTGAAGAACAAGTGCGAAATGACCGTTGTATGACGCTTGACGACCTTCACCAAGAATTTCCTGACATTTCTCGAAGTCTCCTTGGTGATATTGTGTCGGAAAAACTCGGTTACCCAAGCTGTGTGAGAGATGGGTGTCCAGAATGCTCACACCGGAGCACCGCCAAAAACGCGTGACCACCGCGCGTGAATTTTTGGATCGTTTTGCACAGGTCGAAGACGCTTTGCTGGACTCTATCGTGACGGCGGATGAGACGTGGGTGTGTCACTACACCCCAGAATCCAAAATACAATCCCTTCAGTGGCGTCATTCATCTTCCCCAGGCACCAAAAAGTTCCAAGACGACCCCTTCAGCTGGAAAAGTCATGTCATCTGTTTTTGGGACTGTAAGGGGGTCCTTTTGGTGGATATTATGCCTAAAGGGACTACCATTAATGTACAGACTTACTGCAATACCCTAAAAAAAACTCCGAAGGGCCGGGGAGTTAGCTTCCTGCATGACAACGTAAAACCCCGCACCGCACGAGTTGTCGGTCCTGGTGGTGTAGTGGTAACCATACTTGCCTTCTAAACCCAAGATCGCGGGTTCGAACCCGGCCAGGATCGATGGATTTTTTCGGGCGTAAAAATTCAAAGTATGGCTTCCTTCAGAAGGGAAGTAAAGTCCTCTTTTTCGACCATTTCACGCCCTGAATAGAATGGGACGCTGATAACCTGAGATGTTAAAGTGTCCCTAAATAAATCAATTCAACTCAACCGCACGAGTTTCACAGGAGCTGCTGACATCGTTAGGATGGGATACTCTCACCTCCCCCCCCCCCTTCACCCGACTTGGCGCCTTCGGACTATCAGTTTTTCACTAAACTAAAGAAGTTTTTGGGGAGAAACGTTTTTCCAACGATCAGGAGGTCGAGCAAGCTGTGAAGAAAGGGCTGAAAGAGCTGGCGGCGGAGGTCTATGACACTGGCATACAAAATCTGGTGCCCCGACTACAGAAATATATCGATCGCGACGGCCATTACGTTGAGAAATAGTTTAATATATTTGTGAGGTTTCCTGTGAATTTCAATTAAATACAAGCATTTTTCGATCCTACATAAATGTTGTAACCTTACTTTCTGCATGGTCCTCATAAGTCATGTTAGGAACCTTACAAGCGGAATATTGTGCATATTGCTTTAAAGATTTATGATTATTACCACACCTCATCCAACGAATAAATTACACTGTGTTCCTCGTGTATTTCAGGAGAGAAATCATCCGTTACTAAAACCAAATGGCAAACATTTCGAAATGCGGTTTCGTTTAGTAAAATATGTTGTGAAAGAATTGGAACAGATTTTACGTTTCCAATTACAATCACAAACTGAGCAAAATTATGATTTGAATTCTATGTTCATGATACAATTAACTTCAAGGTTTCATGCTGCAGGGGGTTTCCAAATAGTTATTGGAGAAACATTAAGGTGGAGAAAGAAACGGCCAAGTGGAAGCATTCATAAAGTTACTCCAGCAATTGCAACTCTGAATCATTAAAATGCCAACCGAAAAGGGTGATGTAAGGAAATTTAAGCTTGGCTTCTATAACTTAGCAACTTTCCTGGAGTTTTAGGTGTTATAGACTACACACACACACACACACACACTTGTTATACAGCCTGATGGTTATCATGCAGAAGTTTCAGAATAGAATTATTATACTCTTTGGCAATCCCCCCTCCCGTTCTTTATGATCTATTTTTATTATTTTTTTAATTCTCAATTATTCCCTGATATTTTAGCTCCAGATCCGTAATATCATTTTCACGTTTGCCAAAATGTGCCGCTTGCATTCGCTTGACTTTTCCTTATCCACATTTGAAGACACAAGTCTAGGTGGCGAGAAATCTGAATATTTATTATCTTAGGTTTAACATTAAACAGCGATATTACCGTAAGTATGACGGTTATTGCAAACTCCAGATTATGTAGTTTGAGGTTATTTCATACAACAGAAATGATGACTAACCCCCAGTTAATTTTTAAACTACAGTTAAAAATAATCTCCAGTTAACACACAATTGATCCGAATAGTAATGTAAATGTAATTAAAATGTAATTGTACAAAATAAAACCAGTTTAAAGTTATTTTGTATTACTATTCATACAATATACTTAAATATTGTGGTAAATTGTTTGTTTCTACAATGAAGGGTATAAAGGAACACGTCGCATCAAAATGTCCTTAATTTTATGTTACTGATGTGGAAATTCTATGTACAATAGTTTTTGTTTCGAAATATTTAACACATGTTATGCTACCAAAGTATTTTAACAGCATAATTTGAGACAGCTGGAAGTCAGATGTGCAAGGACAGGTGCGGCAGAAACAACGACCCATTGTCATTAAGAACGTAGCCTTCTATCCGATCTGTTAAAGGTTTGGGAATGCCGACGAACTGATCGCTTTCGACATTTGCTCTAAAGCAGCTCTTACTGTTGCCATGTTTAAGTGCCAACTGAGGTGACCTACCAGCGGTTACTTCTTTTATCATGAACTCCTTGACCCATCTTGTAATCGACTTCCGTGACGGAATTTGTCCATTCCGACCGATGTCGAAATGTTGCCGAAACAAAAGCTGCATTCTTGAAGACACAATCACCACATTTGAAAAACGTTTCAATTGCAAACGCACCATGTTCATTCAACCTGCGCTCCATACTGAC
Source organism: Metallyticus violacea (assembly GCA_030762175.1). Lineage (NCBI taxonomy): Eukaryota > Metazoa > Arthropoda > Insecta > Mantodea > Metallyticidae > Metallyticus > Metallyticus violacea. The sequence goes on along the minus strand of CM060831.1, from coordinate 90,927,406 downwards.
TGCCAAGTGTGTGCAGCATAGCGAGCGGCCAAGGTCATGCACTATGACGTACAGAAAATGCTTTGAGCTGCACAACGTAATAGTACAAACATCATCTCTTTAATAAGCCGTGACCAACAATAGCGCACGGTTTAAAATGGATCATTGTTTATGCCGCACTCTGTATGAAAAATATTAACTTAATTGCATGTATAATTAAAAACTTCAGACGTTGAAACATTGTGGATATTTTGAAATCCTGCAAAAAAAAAAAAAAAAAAAAAAAAAAAAAAAAAAAAGCTACAGTGAGGTTTTCCTCATTTCCTTTGACACTGCAAATAATACAAAAACATTTATAACAAATAAAAAGGAAAAACTTCAAATAGAGCAAGATAATTTGCAGCATAACACGGAAGCAGTGGCTTTAATACCATAATTATCATCATATTAATATCTACACTGCTAACTAATGACTTTTGAATCTTTACTGAAGCTTGCATATAATAAGCCAAAAGTAAAAACTTTTAAAGCTACCTAGAATAACATAAAATAATGAATATTAGCTTAGATGATGATGTGAATGTGCTGAAAGCTAGTAACCCACTCGATCATCTCGAAAAAATAGTGGAAAAGGAGAAATTGGCGGCATAGTGTGCTGACGTCACGGTTATGCCAACAGCGAGAAATGCACTAGAGAACAGCGCGTACCAGGGCCCTGTCCCACAAAAGTATAGTGTAATACATACAAGTGTATTAGTGCAGGTTCTTGTAAAGTACGGGCTTGTAGCTGAAAGAAATGCTACATTGGTGAAGTACTAGTAAAAAGTTACAAGTGACGTCATATAAGAGCAAGATGGTGGAACAGCTGTTTACCATACGTCGGCATACCTTGAATTAGGTTATGTCCTCTCTTTAGAGATGTTTAATGCACAGAGCCGATCAATGTCATTTCTGCAAAATGGGTCTTGTGTTTTTCTCAGATATAATGATAATTTAAATACTTTATTTATCGATATTCAAGCTTAATAATCCATTTTGAGACGACGGTTCCATAGGGCTACATTTAGAAGCATCAATTTCAGCCGTCGAAAGATGGCAAAAAAAAAAAAACAGCTCTTCCCGGTTGCTTTCGGACCATTTTATTAGTTCGTTTGATCCTTTATATTTATTTATTTGTTTATATTGCTTGACAACCACTAATACTAATACTTCTGTGGAATAGGACTACGAAAAATCACTTGTACATTGTAAGTGTGGAGTTGTAAAGTACAAGAGTAGCAGACATTTTTGTGGGACAAAATTTACTAATAATTACAAGTTACAAGTCCATACACTTGTAATGTGTTATACAATACTTTCGCGAAACAGATTCCAGGAGGAATAAAGCTGAAAAATAGAAATTCTCAATCAATTTATACACACTAACGTAGCGTTAACTTTGAGTGTATCCTTGAAACCGGATAATACAGCAATTTACTGCGACTCACTACGGCACGCCTCCTATTTCGTGGTATTGGTAGAAATATGTAACGGATGACAGCTGTGAAAAATAGTGCAGAAAAATGGAAGAGTAAAAGAGAACATGGTGTTTTACTGTACTATTAATAACGCACTAAGTGTTATGGGCCAATGTGTCGGATTACAACCTTCAAGCTGTTCATAGTTTGTGCTGTCTCCTGTTGTGTTAGGTAAGTAAGATATGGCTGACATTTACGGAACTTTCTATGCATTTTTTAACGGAAAAACGTTACGGGAATTTTGCCTGTACTGATATCTTCTAGAAATACAGAAATAAATAACTTAGATTAAAAATTATAGACCAATCTATTGGTGAACTAGACGCTAAGCTTAATGGTATGTGAAGATCAGGCAATCTTTGCGCGTAACCGTGTCGCCATACTAAGTGTGTGCGTGCGTGCTTGTGTGTGTAAATGTTAACAGAGAGAACAGAGGGAACACAGAGCCTCAGTGTCCAATTTTTAGTGTTTAGAATTGGACATTTGTTGTATTACCCAGAACCATGTACTTGTTAACAATTAGTTCTCATTATACATAATTTTAATACTCTGAGTATTCAATACTTCGCGTTTATGTGTATAAAAAGTAATTGCACTGGCTTCATGCGACATTTTAAGTACAGCCGCACATATACACACTTCTAAATTCTTATATGAGGATAGATCTATATATGTTTCCGGCCTAGACGATGAGGATTATCGTCTCCACAAAATCCTCATATGGTATCGTACTTTATTTGTTAGGTAAACGATTGCAGGTGTAACTTCCGCTCGGCTGTCTTCAGTTGTTCAGATATAGTTGCATAGAGAAGGCTTTGTGTACAAGATTGTGACATGTTCAAAATGCAGTATCGAGCTGTTATTAAGTTCTTCACAAAAGAAGGACTTGCTCCAAATGAAATTAAACAGCGATTGGACGGTGTATATGGGGAAACATCCCCCTCATATTCTACCGTAAAAGAATGAGCTAAACGTTTTCGAATGGGTCGAGAAAGCATTGAAAACGAAGAACGTGCAGGTCGGCCCTTGGAGGTGCTCACTCCTAAAACATCGCTTTTGTGGAAGAAGAAATTATGCAAAACCCGCGGCTCAAAGTTACAGAAACAGCAGCAAGGTTGGGTCTTTCTAAAACAACAGTCCTTCGAATTATTCATGAACATTTAAACATGAATAAGGTTAGTGCAAGGTGGGTGCCTAGAATTCTTTCGTCGGTTCAAAAGCAGCAACGAGTCATCTGTTGTCAGGCATTTTTAGAGCTCTGGCGTGACAACGAGAGAGAAATTCTACAAACCATTGTTATAGAAGATGAAACTATGGCTTTCTACTATGATCCCTTGTCCAAAAGAGAATCAAAGGAGTGGCGTAAAACTGGCGAAGCACCGCCTCTAAATTTCAAGGTCACTCAGTCAACCAATAAAATTATGGCCACAATCTTTTGGGACTATGAAGGAATATTCTTCATTGACTTCAAGGAGAGGAACATCACAGTAAATGGGGAGTACTATGCTGGCCTACTGCACAGACTACGTGTTTCCATCAAAGAGAAAAGGCGAAGAAAGCTGAGTGGTGGTGTGCGCCTTCTTCACGACAACGTGCCTGTACACGCAGCTCTTGTTGCAAAGGAAGCTGTGAAGAAACGTGGCTTCAAGGATATCGACCATCCCCCCTACATCCCAGATCTAGCTCCCAGCGACTATTTCCTCTTCTCAAAACACAAGAAGAACCTTCGAGGAAGGAAATTTAAGTGTGACGTAGTGATGGAAGATGTTTATGTCCATTTTGCAGACAACACTTCTAATATTTGGAGGGGGGGGGGATTGAAAAATTAACTCAAAGATGTGAGAAGTGTATTGCAATGAAGAGTAGCTATATATAAAAGTGAACTATAGTTTTTGTCTTTATCATACCTAGAAAAGTGTTAGGCCGGAAACTTATGGACCTACCCTTGTAAAATATATGCATCCTTATAAATTAAGAGTTATTTTGCCTTTTTTTTTTAATAAAAATTAAAATTAAAACGCTAGAATGCTTTTTAAATTTCTGTTTTCAGGTATGCCTGCTCCTAATGCTCCGATTACCCTAATTGACACAAACAATTTTTAAATCGTAATTACCTAGTTTTGTTGCGAAAAAATATTGGTGCCCTTAGAGTGATTTTAAATTTTGGGTTTCTGGTAAACCACCCCCCCCCCTGCTAACCGAATTTCGGTTATTTTCAGAAATAATGTTTATTGTTTTATTTCAATGGCATATTCCGAGTTTTATTGAGAGAAAACAAAACTTGTGACCGCTAGAGCGATTTTTAAACGTTCACTTTAGGTTAATCCTCACTTTTTTAATTTCGGATTTCAGTACTCCTGATCCGATTTCCCCAATTTTCAGGAACTATTTTACTTGTTTTATGTAAATAGTATATACCGAGTTTCGTTACAAAAAAAAATTGTTCCGCTTTTTAAATTGTGAATTTCAGATAAACTCTCATTCACAATAGTCTAATTTCGCTGATTTTAAGTAAAAGTTTTCAGTAATTTAATTCAATGGCATATGCCGATTTTCGTAGATAAAAAGCAAAAATTATAGCCGCAAGAGCGATTTTTAAATTTTCGATTTAGGTTATCCCCAAGCCTCAACGGTTTAATTTTGCTGATTAACGAACTCCATCATTTTTGAATAGTTAACGCCCGTTTTTACTACTTAGGCACTAGATGCGGAACTAACTCCATGAATTGATCGTAACTTTCCGAGTTTCTTGGGGGGGGGGGGATCCGCTGCTATAGCGTTAACATATACATATCATCCGTTTGGTGCCTAGCATTTAAAATCGATGAAGATTTGAAGAATATTTTCAAAAATCTTTTCATGAGTACAACTGATAGCTACTGCCTTCCTTCGGGATTCGCTAAAGTTGTCAAGCAGCAACACAAATTAATAAACCTGTGTGCTGCTTACGTGAAACTTCATGCAGGATCTCAAAATTAACAGCTATGCCATTGAAGATTAGCGGAAATGTTGGAGAAAAGATAAGACAAAGAGAGTAAATACAATGCTAGGAAAGATACATCTTCTGGGAGACGTTCAGCTGGAGAGCAAAATCTGAAGATTAAAATATTTTCTTGTTTGATATCGTTCTAGCATTAAAGACACTGCAGTAAAACTTCAACAAAGGAAATGAGAACGGTAGGTAAACAGCAGCAGGAAGCGCTCCTGCGCTCAAACTGTTAACTCAAAGATGAGCTAAGATGCGATTAAAATATTTAACTTTGCTGATATTCGCATACATAATTGCAAAACTACCAGACACAATGCAATCACCTACAGAAGTTGAGGTCGCTGGTTCAAGACTTACTTGAGTCAACTTTTGGCCATTTTTTCCTCATCCGGTATTTCCACAAGTAAATACTATGACAGGTTTTGGCACAAAGGACTCATGAACCGGAACATGTGATTCATAGCTGTAATTTTTTGTAGCCAATGTGGACTATTGCGTGGAGGATAGTAATCCTTTTAAGCTACGATGACAGGTCCATAAGTTTCAGGCCTAACCATTTTCTAGGTATGATTAAGGCCAAAACTATATTTCACTTTTCAATATAGTTACCCTTTATTGCAATACACTTCTTACATCTTTGAAGTAACATTTCATCCCCCCCCCATAAAATAGTCAGAAGTCTTTTCTGCAAAATGGGCATAAACAGCTTACATTACTTAATCCTCACACTTAAATTTCTTGAGTTTTGAGAAGAGGAAATGATCACTGGGAACTAGATCTGGGCTGTAGAGTGGATGGTCGATCTCCTTGCAGTCACATTTCTTCACAGCTTCCTTTGCAACAAGAGCTGTGTGTACAGGCGTGTTGTCGTGAAGAAGGCGCACACCACCACTCAGCTTTCCTCGCCTTTTCTCTTTGATGGGACCACGTAGTCTGTGTAGTAGGCCAGCATAGTACTCCCCATTTGCTGTGGTGTTCCTCTGCTTGAAGTCAATGAAGAGTATTCCTTCACAGTCCCAAAATTGTGGCCATGATCTTCTTAGTTGACAGAGTGAGCTTGGCCTCTAAGGCGATGCTTCCCCAGGTTTACGCCACTCCATTTATCCTCTTTTGGACAAGGGATCATAGTAGAGAACTATAGTTTCATCTCCTGTAACAATGGTTTGCAGAACTTCTCTCTCTCTCTCTCTCTCTCTCTCTCTCTCTCTCTCGTTGCCACGCAGAGCTCCCAAAATGCCTGTCATCACAAGATTTTTTGTTATTTTTACCCTGAGGAAAGAAGTCTAGGCACCCATCTTGCATTAACCTTATTCATGTTTAAATGTTCATGAATAATTCGAAGGACTGTTGTTTTAGAAAGGCCCAACTTTGCTGCTATTTCTGTAACTTTGAACCGCCGGTCTTTCATAATTTCTCCTTCCACAAGAGCGATGGTTTCCGGAGTGAGCACCTCCAAGGGCCAACCTGCACGCTCTTCGTCTTCATTGTTTTCTGGACCTATTCGAAAATGTTCGGCCCATTCTTTTACGGTAGAATATGAGGGGTGCTTCCCCATATACACCGTCTAATCGCTGTTTAATTTCATTTGGAGTAAGTCCTTCTTTTGTGAAGAAGTTAATAACTGGTCGAAACTCCATTTTGAACATGTCACAATCTTCTACACATAGTCTTCTTTATGGAACTATATCTGAACACAGTTACAGCTACAATTATTTACTTAACAGATAATGTATGATACGAGATAATGGTTTTGCGAAGGCGACAATCCTCATAGGCGAGGCCGGAAACTTATGAACCTATCCTCGTATATCGTTAGAATATGAAATTAATTAAACCAACTAATGTTAAAGTAAAAATACAAAGATAGACGACAATAATATACCATGGTCGTATCCCAGCATTAAGTCTTGATTTACTTCATTATCATGCTGTATAATAAACAAAATATCTAAATTTAGCATTGGGAATCTCGGAATACTTTTATCAGTGTCAAGAATGTGAGCGAATGACATGAAAGTTCACTTACAGAGGTGTTCAGTTGCTGAAAGGAAAAGTTGATGTTTGCGCTATGCTACATATAAACAGCAAGTAGTACAGAAATAAGATGCGAGTATTTAAAGTTCGAACGAGACAAACGCAATCAAGTTCTTGCTCAATTAGTTGATCTTTTCGCAGTGAAGAGGTTACCTCGCATAGCACAGAGAGCTTGTTACTGAGCAAAATAAGCTGAAACGGATTTTATGAACGCGGTTCGCGCTTGGGGAGACATAACCCGTGTACAAACAGCTGGAACGTAAAAGAAAAGAAATATGGGCCGTGAGCTCGATGAAGCGGATTATTACACGGTCACCTAACGGTCTGCAGTATCTTACACCTTTTGTCTTCTTTAATGTGACAGCTTTATTATTTCTGCAAAAGTTTAAGGGCTACCAGCTCAAAGGATGGACACGTTGAGCTACCCGAAAGATATAACAAAGCACTGAATGCCAAAAAATACAAATTACTTTTTGTTCAGCTTTATAAAGAATAAGGAACTATATTTTCTTGCGTAACTCAGCCTATGTCCGTAACACAGAATGCGAAAGGATGTCATCTGAAGTTGCAGATTTGAGATGCCAAGGTATTTGAAGCTCCATATGTTCATGTTTCAGAAGAAAGTGTAATACCTCCTTACACTGATGGGCTAGATGCCTGTGCAGTCACTTTTTACTTCCTCCCCAATAATTATCCGGATTATTGAAACCCCCCTGTCCCCTATTATTTAGATGAATTATTCAAGTGGTCCATTGATCCGGGTAGTTTCCAGCGTCAAAAATACTGCATGGAAGCTGAGAGTTGCAATAGCACTCACGGTCCACCCCATGCAAGTATATACATAATATTTTAGTAATTAGATATCATGTATGTATATATGTATATAATATGATATAACTTTAACATGTAACTTATATGTCGACAAAAGAAAAAAAATCTCTGCTGTTTACGGTAGCTTGGAAGGCCAAAGACACCATAAAGCTTTATGTAAAAGGGCAAGAGTGAAACCGGGGGGGGGGAGTGCTACTTTTAAAAGAAATGCCGTTGGAGAGTTAATAAATCCAAGGACTTTTAAATTTGTTAGGGCTTTGTACCCAATAGGCGGTTGTACAGTTAGCCTTTAAACTAGCCAAAATCAGCAAGCGTTTTAAACTTTCAAATAATAATAATTCACTTTCTGGCAGGTGAATTTAAGCCAGCCAATAGTAAATGTATATTTTAAACTTTTAAACCAAGGCGTTTGGCCTCGGCAAGCCAGCGATTACTAGATTTGAATTTAATATATGAGGAGGCGTATGCTCGGCTGGGGCAAGCCGTCTCAGTTCTCGGTGGATAGAGCAGTACTTCAATTAGGCAGTTCAACGCAGTTAGAGGCGGTCATAAGACACTTCAGTATAAATGCATTTTAAGTTTCACATTCTGCGGGCATCTTCTCTGTAAGCTTTACATATTTAAGATAAATGCTATCGTACGCAAAACAACAGAAGATGAGAAAGATCATAACAAATTACCATATATATTTATTTATTATGTCTCATCGTGTGGCTATTTATACTACTGGTCTATTACCATACTAGCCTCCTACACCCAAGATCGCGGGTTCGAACACGGCCAGGACCGGCTTCCTTCGGAAGGGAAGTAAAGTCGTGGGTCCCGTGTCGTACATTTACGGCACGATAAAGAACCTCAAGCCTGAAAGAGAGGCTTCTGAGCAAAATTAATCGGCCATTTCACGCCCTGAGTTGAATGCGACGCTGATGACCTGAGATGTTAAAGAGCGTTCATAAATAAATCAATCAAAAAAAAAAAAACTACTGGTCTCCTCTCCCAGTCCTGTTGAGTACGAATCAACAAAATAGGAAATAATCCCTAGAGAATTGTTGTCATCGAAGCATAAACAATATACCAATACTGCTTCATAATTTGGTATCCCCAACGTGAAACCATCTACAACGACAAATCACCGGCAGTTCTTTTCATAATCTGGCGCCCAACGTGGGGCTCATAACTATCCACCTCAGTGTTCTAACAAAGTCTCACTGGAATTGCAATCAGAACTGAATGGGGCATGGGTAGGGAAGCTTATGTAAGTGTAATAAACTAAGAACGGCAACGGTCTGGCTGGGTCTCGCGAGATGCAAAGCACAGAAAATGAGGAATGAAGCAAGGGAAAAAATTGCGTTCTATGTGTGCTGAAAAGGAAAATTGGATACATATTCTTGCAGAATGTGAAGCTACAGAGTGCTGGAGGTCGCATATTCTCTCCAAAAAGTCGTCAGATCGAAAAGGAGTAGAGCGGCATGTCTTAAAAACAAATGACAGGGGATATGTAAATTTATTAAGTAGAAAGATGGATAAGGGAAAATTTATGGCCACAGATGACGTAACATATAATATGTTTTAAATGTATCTATTATTTTCATATTATGTATGAATACCAAGAAAGGGCCAAGGTAATGGGGTACTGGCGTCATCACATTCTCTTAACAACTGACGCTAGATGATAGATCTATATCATTAAAGCAAAGTTCTTATTGATTAGGGCAAAAGGGGCAGGTTTCTAGATTTTAAGGCATTTGGAATGTGAGACGTTCCATGCTTTCTTCACCCATTTGGTAAAAGCCACTGAGGTATTTGATGGGAGCAATTGAAATAATTTTTTTATACATACAAAAAAAAATATGACATATACCTCTGTAGTTTACGGTGAACATGGTATATAATTTAAGATAAGGCGATATTGTGTTCGCACAGTAGTAATGCAGAAATAAACTTATCTTATCTTATCTATTGAAAATTCCTTAAAACACTTGCATTGCTCTGTTAAAACTGTAGACAGGTAAACGGATAGTGCGTAAAAAGAATGAATAAATTAAATAGAAAGCCTTATACAATCCTCTAAAAACTTTAAGCTTTATCAGCTCCTAAAGCCTGTTATGGATTAAAAAAGTAGTTCATTGGAATGTGGTCAGCACAAAATGGATGTATGAATCCATACTCCAAAGATGTGAACAGTTGACTGCAATGAAAGAATAACCTGTGCTACTTATGAACCAAGTGACGCCTCCTTTCACAAAAAGCAGTGGAGGGCAGCGGAGAAGTCCGAACCCAACTCTCTCAACTAATATATGATTATTCTTTATGACTCAACTTTTTTTTATTTAATCTTCACAATTGGTTTTAACTTTTCTTACTATGATAAATGTTATTTTTTTTATAGGGAGAGCAATGTATAGAAAATTTATACCTTTAACGCATAAGTTGCACATTTTGGTTAAATTAGGTCAGCTTAAGTTTAAAAAACCCAGGGAGGAAAATGCATAGAATAATTGTAGTGATTTTGGTTAAATTAGGTTAGGTCAGCTTAAGGAAAAAAAAATTCAGGGAGGACAATGCAGAGAAAAGTTATTTGTTAACGCATATGTTGCATATTTTGGTTTGATTTGTTTGATTGATTGATTTATTTACGGACGCTCTTTAACAGCTCAGGTCATCAGCGTCCCATTCAACTCAGGGCGTGAAACGGCCGACAAATTTTGCTCAGAGGCCTCTCTTTCAGGCTTAAGGTTCTTTTTCGTGCCGTAAATGTACGACACGGGACCCACGGCTTTACTTCCCTTCCGAAGGAAGCCATACTTAGGATTTTTACGCCCCGAAAAAAATTCATCGGTCCTGGCCGGGTTCGAACCCGCGTTCTTGGGTGTAGGAGGCAAGTAAGGTAACCACTACACCACCAGGACCGACATATATATTTTGGTTTGGTTAGGTTAGATTAGCTTAAATTAAGTTAAAAAGAATTAGAGAGGACAATACACAGAAATGCTATACTATTAATAAGTTGTAAAATTTGGTTAGTTTAGATCAGCTTATGTTAAAAAAATATCCAGGAAGGACAAGAAAAGTAATACTATTAACGCAATATGTTGCAAATTTAGCTTAGATTAGGTTAGCTTAAGTTTAAAAAAAATCCACAATTTATATTGTTAAAAACGTATATTGTTTCCCCTATCAATTATTTCCTTTGCATTTTACATGCTACATTACAGTTTCACATTTTTTCGCTGATATATTGCATATGATTAACTTTAACATGCATCCTAAAAAGTTAATTTTTTGCAGTCCATTGCTTGTTTCTGTATTCGCCTGTAATTGTTAATAGAACCGCATCGATTTCTCCGCATTCAGAGCCATGTGCAGTGAGGACACTCCAGAATGCGACATTAAGTTTAGTATCGTTTTATACCTGTTATTGAAAACATTATTGTGCTTTACGTTTAATGCCAATTAAAATATTTATATATTTATTGCTGCTTGTTTTTGAGCCATTTTCCTCTGCTGGAACAATTTACGATTACACTGTAAGAAATATGTACATAACTCACTAGTAACACAATTATAATTACCGCCACAGGTGGCCGAGATCGTTAAGGCACGGACTCGTGAGCGGGAGGTCTGCGGTTCGAATCCCGCCAGGACCGTCCTCCCTGACTGGGTTTTTTTCCAGGTTTTCCTCATTCTTCATAACTGGCAAATGCCGGGGAGGTACCTAAACTTAGGCCTGGAACGCTTCCTTCCTTAAAAAAAAATATCCTTTCCCAATTTATCATTTCATTTCATATATCATCAGTGTCCACCCCCTGTGGAGCCTCAGTAGTAAAAACGGGCGTTAAACACTACTCAAAAAAAACTATAATTAATTTTCAAAAGCACTCTAATTCATTTAGAAGCATGAAAACGCCGTATAGTACAACATAACCTCATTGCTAAGTATTCTTATATTACTACAATGATAACAGGTGTCAATGTCAACGATAATTCTTGAAATGTTCGCTATACTTGGAAAATAACTCTACCCACAGTTCTAATAATCTTTGCCAAGAACTACTAACTTAGCAAACAGGGTCTTGCGATAAATAACAATACAACGAAAAGGTACATTCTATCTGATGTCAGTTCATTTTCTACAAGAAGTAACTTTCATTTGTTATTAAGCCCGGTGCCTGGTCTACCATTTAGGGAGCTCGTCTTTTGTCACAGTAACTGAAACATATTAACCATTTTCACTGTATCTTAGAAATTACTTCTCTTGTTTGATCTTTGAAGGAAGACTCATCTAATAAATCTCCTATAATACGAAAACTAGGGTAGACTCTAATAAATGCCGATAACTGCGCCACGTTCTTTTTAAACCAGTGCTCTCTCTCAGCTGAGGGTTAGAAAATTACTTTTTTTTTTTTTTTTTTTTTTTTTAATTTTTAAACAATTCAAGGTTTTGTGCCACACCTACGTACTTACAGTCTTGCGAACGAGATGCAGAAACAGACATGCTTCTGCTGTATTGATACATTTTCTCCTTCAGAAAAAGATTTAAATGAAGAAAGTGTTTTGTACTACTGTATAACAAATGCGCACTAGGTACTGATGAAATGTGGAAAGAGTTTCAACTTGGGAGGTCTCATAGAGCCAGTCTTCAGTCCAGAGTTGCCAAATTGGTGCTTTTGGCACTAGATCTGGTGTTTTTAAGGTTATCTAGTGCCAAATATTAATAAATAGTGTTTAGCGAAATTGTGATGCTTTTGCAGTAAGTTTAGCATGTAATCTAGAGCTTTCGTAGGGGAGGAAGAAAGAAAAAGTATGTATACATCAAGGGCTACAACAATATCCACTGATTACAACAATATAATTAGCTGTAACAGAAAAACCCTTAAAGTCGACTCTTTACAAATAACTGCTAATGCTCGCTTGCATGCGCTCTCATCTTTCAATTCCTGCTGCAGAGTCTGAAGAACCTCAGTTCTATTTTATAGTTGTGTGGAGTGTAGAAATAAAATACTCCGGAAAGCTGGCAGTCGTTGACACATGACGTTCATATCATAATATGAAGTGCATCTAGTTGCGGAAAACTAACTAAGGAATGTGTATACTAAACTATGTGATAGCTAGGCACCGCCTACTTGATGAAGCCAATCTTTTTATTTATTGATGCAGACTCAGTACGAGGGTAGGTCCGTAAGTTTCCGGCCTTCCGATAAGGATTATCGCCTTCACCAAACCCTTATCTGGTGTCATATCTTGTCTGTTAAGTAAATAATTGCAGCTGTAATTGTGTTCAGTTGTTCAGATATAGTTGCATAAAGAAGGCTATGTATAGAAGACTGTGACATGTTCAAAATGGAGTTTCGAGCTGTTATTAAGTTCTTCACAAAAGCAGCACTTACTCCAAATGAAATTAAGAAGCGATTGGACGGTGTATATGGGGAAGCATCCCTCTCATATTCTACCTTAAAAGAATGGACCAAACTTTTTCGAATGGGTCGAGAAAACATTGAAGACGAAGAGCGTGCAGGTCGGCCCTTGGAGGTGCTCACTCCTGAAAACATCGCTCTTGTTGAAGGAGAAATTATGGAAGATCGGCGGCTCAAAGTTACAGAATTAGCAGCAAGGTTGGACCTTTCTAAAACAGCAGTCCTTCGAATTATTCATGAACATTTAAACATGAATAAGGTTAGTGCAAGATGGGTGCCTAGACTTCTTTCCTCAGTCCAAAAGCAGCAACGAGTCATCTGTTGTCAGGAATTTTTGCAGCTCTGCCGTGGTAGCGCGCGCGAGAGAGAGAGAGTGTGAGAGAGAGAGAGAAGTTGTGCAAACCATTGTTACAGGAGATGAAACTATGGTCCTCTACTATGCTCCCTTGTTCAAAAGAGAATCAATGGAGTGGCGTAAACCTAGCGAAGCACCGCCTCTAATGGCCAAGGTCACTCAGTTAACCAGTAACATCATGGTCACAATCTTTTGGGACTGTGAAGGAATACTCTTCATTGACTTGAAGGAGAGAAACACCACAGTAAATAGCGAGTACTGCTGGCCTATTACACAGACTACGTACTTTCATCAAAGAGAAAAGGCAAGGAAAGCTGAGTGTTGTGCACCTTCTTCATGACAACGCGCCTGTGCACACAGCTCTTGTTGCAAAGGAAGCTGTGAAGAAATGTGGCTTGAAGGAGGTTAACCATCCACCCTACAGCCCAGAGCTAGCTCCCAGTTGCTATTTTCTCTTCTCAAAACTCAAGAAGGTCCATCGAGGAAGGAAATTTAAGTGTGACGATGAAGTGATGGAAGCTGTTTATGCCCATTTTGCAGACAATAGATTAGTAGAACATATAAGACACGTCTTTATCTAGTTGCCCAGTCGATAGGTATTAAGTGGCTGTGGTGTTCCGAATTATATGCAGTTTCGTTGGTTAGGCTTGCAAACGTAAGTTAAATGACGCTTTCGCAGAATGACTTGTCCAGCCTTGAACTTAAATGCTAAATATAATTGTAATATTTGCTTTACTTCGCTGTTCTTTTCAACTGAAGTTTCGAATACCTATCTTAATGATATTGAATTATTCAACGTCGGCGGCATGTTGCTGTAGCGTAGGCCATTTTGCTCTTGTAGAGGCAGGGATAACTCCATGAATTAGGAGTGGAAAACACGTGTGTTTAGGTGTACTTTACTGGTGCTGTAAGCGCAGGGAAGGATTGATGATCTTGTAGGAAGAAATTAATATTTCTGAGATTTGAATTGACATTTAAAGTAACTAAATATAATACATATATGTGTAAAATAATTTTAAGAAAACTTAATGTAGAAATGCGGCAAAGAAGGAATTACTTAATAATTTGTAGCCTATATCATTTTACTTGCACTGAAGTAAAATATTTTGATGATAGATTTTGAAAACACATAATTTCTATATAAATAAAATATTTCTGTTAAATCAGCTATTCAAATAAAATAAATTACCGATTTATCTTAGATTATTTAAGCAATACTACAGGTCAAGAGATATCATAACTTAAAACCGTTTTAAAGAACATAATACTATGCTCTAAATGTACTCAAATTGTTAAATACATTTTAAAATTATACCGTATAACGAATGTCATATGCAACAAAACAGAGGTTGCCAAAAAATGTATACACACTTCAAGCACAGAAAAAACTGAGCTAACATAACAAAATTGAATTCACACAGAGCACTAATCATCTTAGACTTCAGTTGCTCAAAATGCCCACCATCGGCGTCGATGCACTTCTGAGTACGTTGAACTACTGACTGAGTAACGTTTGCGAAATCGTCCTCAGCGATTGCAGCACATGCCGTTTCAATTTCTTCCCGAAGTGCTGTCAGTGTAGCTGGTTTTCTACGTATACAACATCCTTAAGAGTTCCCCATAGGCAGAAGTCCAACGGCGGTTCTGTTCTGTACACACGTCTCCATTGCCTTTGAACTTCAACAACATTCTCGGTTTTCCAACACCACTTCAAAATTGCTTTCTGCTGTTCCAACGATAATCTTCCCTCCATTTTGTTGTAGCAACGTAATGTGAGTCACATCTGTTTACAGAGCATCATACAACACATTACTGTGGTTTTTCGGTCCAACTTTGGAATATATTAAATAGATATCTACTGTGAAAGCGTGTATACATTTTGGCACCCTCTGTATTAATCAAATATAAAGAAAGATTGCAAATTGTTACAAAACATTTCAAATCATAAATAATAACATATTCAACATGCAACGTCTTCAGTCGAAGGTCTAAGCACCATTTCTTAAGCACCAGTCAGAATCTAGGATATAAATCCATTAGAAGCTCAAAATATTCTGGATCTTTTCGATGGTGCTGCCAAACTCCACTCAATTCCATGTGTGTCCAGTTTACATGATATGGTTTTTGCCATTTGTTCCGGGAGATAATGTGCGTTTCATATTCAACAATTCGCTTCTTATTGACTTGTGAAAGCAGTAGTCCTGCACTCGGCTAGGAAGAGTATGCAATGGGTCCATTACTCCATTACCCCACCTCCCACCACGATCGACCTGCGGTCTGCCATATTTTGTTTACCTCAGTTGTCCACACCTCTACACTCCAAGACAAAAGAAAAGAGAGTTCTGATGGCTCAGCGCTCGATCCACGTAGCATGTTTCTGCCTGCAGGTTTTACAGCATTTAGCCTCATTCTGTCATCAACCAGTGACATTGAATTTTCCATGATCGAGCGATTAAAAGTAGGAGTGTAGTAATGATAGCTACCGAAGTTCGAATTCTACCTATGCGTGAATTGTTTAGAACACGCATGCTTCAATAGCAAAAGCGTATTTGAAATAAGCATTTATGCTAACACAAAACAAAAAAGTGTAAATAATTTTCCTTTTCAAACTAAATATGGGTGATCTAGGTCGTTAAGGTGCGAACTCGTTAGCGGGAGGTCTGGGGTTCGATTCCGACCAGGACCATCCTCCAAGATTGAGGTTTTTTCTAGGTTTTCCTCAGCCCTCATATGGCAAATGCCGGGGAGCTACTGGATCACTTTCTTCCTCAAAAAATCCATTCCTAGTTTACCATTTCATCTCATATATCAACAGTAGTTAAAATGGGTGTTAAACACTACTTAAAAATATGAAATTAAATTATTTTATAGAAATAACAGTAATTTATATTCTCTTTACATTTTTTTTAACTTTGGAGTTTTTTTTCCAAATATGGTATTTATTTTAAAAACGAACAGATTAAATTATGTTATTGTGTTTGAGCGTACTTGCCTTAAAATTTAAATGTATGGTATCCATTAAAATATATATTTACTGACGTACATTAAACATTAATTTCACTTGAAAAATATAACAAATAAAATTATCAAAACCAACTAGTTTTTATTATTATTAGACAGTACTTTTGCTATCAGAGCACAGGTCCGAACAAACACAGTTCCTGTTTATGGTACAACTTGAAGGCGGCGTCAGCGAATGTTTCTGAATCGGACATGATTTTTGCCTGTCACTATTTCTTTTCTTCTTAGGGTGTACAGACAAACGATAGCAGAAAGAAGTACATGGTATTTAACGCCCGTTGAGGCATCACTCCTTCGGACTGTCGTTGTTCTTGCCTTTATACCTTTGACTGCATTGTACCAGATTATGAACACGATAATTAGCATGGTATAATAATGAAGCTGTTTGAGGAATGAATGAAAACCAAAATACTTCGGGGAAACGTGTCAAAATGCCACTTTTGTGTCCGCACATATCCTCCAATTAATTAAACGTTATTTCTTAAATTAGTCCAAAATAACGATTGGATTACATACAAGGATCTCGAAGTATGCGTGACTGTTGAGTCAAATTATGAAGCGGTTTGGTATGGTAGCCTTGTCGGGCGTCAATTTTTGAAAGATACGGCTCCGGTTGTGTGCCTCAAGTTAGCCATCAATCTTGAAGCGATCTGTTGTTGACGTTGCGATGGCAATTTTGAAGCGGTTTTGTAGTTTGATGGTTGGTCGCTTCGGTGTTGTCCACGCTTCAATGGTAACAATATCTCAGGATAATTACGCTATTGTGTTGATTTGGACTCATCAGTACTGGGGAAAGAATTTAAGGGTTTAATGAACATGAGTTGCGACATAATACATACTTGCTTATTTTATTATGTACAAATTCTTTCGCGTCATTTGGTGTTTTGCATATGATAGACTTGGCTGCTTTAAAATAAATTGAGTTGCGCGTGTGAAACGTACAGACGAATGCCGCGGCGTTTGGAACTGAAGGTCGAAGCTATGAATACTGCGAACTGTTTCCGCATCGAACTGGATATCTTATAATTGCATGCTTCGCCACGCGTAAAACTTAAACTGCCTGACGCGCCGCATCATGAGCTTAAGCAAACTGAATGAACTGCAATGAGCACAGTGAAACGAGTGCGTCAGCGAAGCGACTACCTGCTTTGTATATTAAATTCAAATAAAAAATTGTTGACTAGGAGAGGCCAAGAAGACCCACGCAAGCTCGCGTCTTTCTTTAAATATTCAAACATATGTTTTCCATTGGCTGATTTAATTTCACGGTATACGGCGCCACGCCTGTCGAAGTTAAAAGCCTTAACTGATTTAAAGGACCTTGAGTTGTCCACCCTCCGCTGACAGTTCCTTTTAAAAGAGAAGGAGCTTCACACGCGCGACCCTCTTCCATTTTATGGTTTTATTATCCTGTTGACTCTTTCAGCTACTGCAACGGAAAAACACCAAAAGCTTTCTCTATTTACAATTCTTACGTTGGAGTTACAGCTTATGACAAAAACATATATAACATTTATATTACTAATTAGAATCTACGATATGATGATTGAACTTGCATAAATACCGAGGGTGCAAAAAATATATACACACTTTCATAGTAGGCATCTATTTAATATATTTCAAAGTTGGACCGAAAAACAACAGTAATGTGTAGTATGACGTTCTGTAAACAGATGCGACTCACATGCATTATGATAGCGTTGCTACGTGCCAGATAAATCAACAATGAACAAATAAAGCCAAGATTATCGTATGCTGTTCTGTAAACAGATGTGACATTGCGTTATGCTAGCGTTGCTACAACAAAATGGAGCCAAGATTATCGTTTAAACAGACAAAAGCTATTTTGAAGCGGTATTGAAAACCGAGAATGTTGATGAAGTTCAAAGGCAATGGAGACGTGTGTACAGATCAGAACCGCCAACGCGAGTAACAATTTGAGACTCGAGACTCGAGACTTATTTGAGACTCGTGGTACCGTATGCGATGTTCACAAGGGCAGATCTGGGAAATCTCGCATAGCAACAAGCCCCGCGCACTGGATCCAAGGCACTATCCAAAGCACTGGATAGGACGAAGAGGTTTCCAACGCATTTTCCGGATCTAACTCCGTTGGACTTCTACCTATGGGGAACTCTAATATACCGTAGAAAACCAGCTACACTGGCAGCACTTCGGGAAGAAATTGAAACGGCATGTGCTGCAATCGCTGAGGACACTTCCACAAATGTTGCTCAATCAATAGTTCAACGTACTCAGAAGTATATCGACGCCGATGGTGAACATTTTGAGCAACTGTTATAACTGTAAAAGTCTAAGATGATTAGTACTCATCATTTTCTGTTTGTGTGAATTCAGTTTTGTTATGTTAATACAGTTTTTCTGTGCTTGAAGTGTGTACACATTTTTTGGCCGTAAAGACTGTTTCAAGTTACACTAATAATTAACCAAGAACGCTTACGTCATTTAACTTCGGTGCCCAAACATTAATAATAAAGGTGATTACAACGTTCTAATTCTAGACCTAAATGATTATTTCATTGAAATAGCTTTTGAAACCACTGTGACACACACAAATTGAGAATCACTGTAGAGCGTTGCCCCAGGAGGGGGGTAGAGCTATACACTTCATCCAAGCTGTAATTATAAATTTAATTTCTCCGTCCAGAGTGTTCTTCCTCGCTGCACATTATGCACACTACTATGTGCTACGTTAAGTTCGCATTCAAAATTTATGGGCACACGTAGCACACCAGAGGCGTATAAGGAAAAGTTTCCGCTTCCATTAATCCGACAAAAGCGCACCGTCTGAAGGAGAGTGCTGTTTGGGAGCTTGCAAGATTCCGGTTTGTTGTGACTCCATAGTTAAACACAGTTTTAAAGTACCTTGTGGTCGGCGTTAAGTAGAGGCAAAGTACTCCATAATACAAAATGCACTATATTGTGATAAGTTTAAGTTAACTTTGCTATACCTTGTACAAGTATAAAGGCACGTAATAGAACAGGTCTGGTCCATTAATATGATTGAAATATAACGCACAAATTAAGTTGAAATATGCTAAAGGAGATGGAATGGCTAGTGCATGACGTGTATGTGCTCTATGACACAGGCTGCATCCAATCATCTGCTATAATTGATACAATCAAAGAAGAATACATTTTAATTTGCAAGAAAAATTGATAGCCTGGTTTCGATTAGGAGTTTGGAAATTAAGGGAAATTAGGGCAAATGCTATTTAGGGATTTTTTAATGTTGTTTAACGCCCGTTTTTGCTACAGAGGCACAACAGGCGGTGGGTACTGAGGATACATGAAATGAAATGATATATTGGGAAAGAATATTTTTTTTAAGGGGGGAAACGTTACAAGCCTAAGTTTAGGGTACCTCCCTGGCATTTGAGGGCTGAGGAAAACCTGGAAAACACCTCAGTCAGGGAGGACGGTCTTGGTGGGAATCGAACCCCAGACCTCCAACTCACGAGTCCGCGTCTTAACGACCTCGGCCACCCATAGCATTATTATGGGAATGTGTCCCATCTGTGGGGAGAAGGAAAATCAAATCCATATTATCTTTCAATATAAAGCCACAAATGACTGGAGGGAAAACTTTTTTAGTTTTCTTTTTATTTGGTTTATTTAACCAAACATCTCAGGTCACCAGCGTCCCATTAAATTCAGGGCGCACTGCCATGGGTAGCCGAGGTCATTAAGGCGCGGACAGTGAGCGGGAGGTCTGAGGTTCGAATCCCACCAGGACCGTCCTCCTTGACTGGTGCTTTTCCAGGTTTTCCTCAGTCCTCATTAATAGCGAATGCCAGGAACTTAGGACTCGAACGTTTCCTTCCTTAAAAATACTTCTTTCCAATTTATCATTCCATTTCATGTACCATCAGTGTCCACCGCCTTGGTGCCTAAGTAAATACGGGCGTTAACACTACTTAAAAAAAAAAAATTAGGTCCTAAAAGGGCCGTCCAATTTTGCTCAGAGGCCTCTGCTATCAGGCTTGAGGTTCTTTATCGTGCCGTAAATGTACGACACGGAATCCACGGCTTTAGTTCGCTTCCGAAGGAAGCCATACTTAGGATTTTTACGCCCGAAAAAATCCATCGATCCTGGCCGGGTTTGAACCGACGATCTTGGGTTTAGGAGGCAAGTATGATTATCATTACACCACCAGGACCGACTTTAATTAGTAAGAAATGGTTAATGCGGAATAAGGAATTGTATTGAGAAAGATCTTTGAAGATCGTGAGCAGATACCCGAATTAGGGGAGTTTCTATGGAAGATAAAAACGAATGGAAATAGTCACTTGAAAGACAAAGATAAATTGTACATGATAAAAGAAGATCTATATGACTATGAAATATGCCATGGGCCCGGGAATGGCTGGGAGTGGAATTATATGAAGTTTAATGAGTTATTCAGCTTGTGATATTGGAAATTGCTCTAGAAGTCGAATAAATGTAGCATTACAGTAGACATTTTGGGAAATAAAGTAATTAGTAGTTTGTAGAGACTAGCTGTAAAACAATGGTGTAGATAGAGTAGGTGAAATATTTATTTTAATACTTTGGTTTGGTTGGGATCCTGGCCCTCTGGAATTCCAGCTGATGAACCATGGACTGGGGACTGATGCAATCGAGGTGGAAATTGTACTTTGTTTAATTATTTAGAGTTTATGTAAATATGTTAGTATAAAATGTATTATTATTGTGTTAATACTTTTTGTGATTGTGAGGGGTTACACCCAAAAATCCCTTGGGATGGATAGGTTGAGTTCCTTTGTAATTAGAATTTATATTTTTCTTAACACTTCAATACTTTTCAATTTCAATTTACAATTTCCATAATTGATAAGGCAGAGACTAAAATATTTCGAATAAAACTGCGGGAATATTATAATCAAAAGGGTCTTAGCATTCTGACCATGGATATACCGGTCTCTGGTTTGTGTGATATGTAATTAATGAGATATTTGTTACTGATTAACACTAATTAGCAGTAAATTAAAAACCATTTAGCTAAAGAGGGGGGTGTAATACACTTTCAATATGCCTGTGCACACAAAACACACAATACTATGGAACTTAGATAAGTGTGCGTGTGTTTATGACAGAAAAGAAGATATCGGCCTTAAAAGGTCAAACAAGCGCCACATTACAAATTTAACTTAATCTGTTCTTCACAGTTACGAGTGATTGATGAACATGCCTTGTGGCTCACAATGAGGGTAGGCAGAAGTCAGCTCATTGCAATTTATCCTTAAACGGAGAACGCAATGCAAGCTGCAGTGCCGAACGGTAACGAAGACTGCCGACCAATTTCTACTCTAAGCATGAAGCCCCGTTAGCCCATATGTTACAGCGTTGTGCTACTGGTGTGAAAGTTGTGGATTCGATTCCTCGGGGAGTATCTCTCGCTCTCTCTCTCTCTCTCACTCTCACTCTCACTCACTCACACAATAGATGTTACTATTTTTTCAAATCTTCATAATTTTTCTACCCTATTCAAATAATATTATTTCATAATACATTTTCTACACAATTCTTAATCAATAAATGTTACTTTTTTATACGTTAGGTTAGGTTACTTTAAGTTTAGCAAAAAAATAATAGAACATAAAAAATAATATTACTTTATAATAACACTTTTCATCTACACTATTCTTAATCCAGTATGTTGCTTTATCATAATTAAGTTAGGTTAGGTGACTTTAAGTTTAGCAAGAAAAAAATTACTGCAAAATAACAGTTACTAACTCGTTATTTATTATTATTATTATTATTATTATTATTATTATTATTATTATTATTATTAATCTTTATAATTTTTCTGTACTATTATTTTTTCGGTTAGTAGTTCAATTTAAGTTTAAAAAAAATAGAATATACAAAAAAAAATTATTCCATAATACAGCGCTTCGATACTAAACTAAGCTATCTGCGAGTTGCTGTCCCAAACGGTAGCGATCGGCTTTCTTCGCTACTGTTCGGTTAGCAGGCTACGTTACGTTTTCCGTGTAAAGTCGTCACATAGCGGGGGTGACAGACTGTTACCGTAATGCCTTTACTCGATGTAACGAAAGGACGTGTTGCGGAATGTGGTCGTTTATTCCCGACTTCGCCATTGCTTGATATAAGAAGGCAGGCTATGCCTGACTTTGGACTACTCTATTCCAAGAGCAAGGAGAGGAGGGTTTGAAGAAATCATGTCCGACAAATGTGGGGGACTTAAGACTGAAACCTCGATATTTGCGAGTCTCTCGTCGCATCGCCCCCGGAAGAGACTAAACGAGGTCTTGCTTCAAAGGTGATATCACATGCCATTATAATCTACATCGCAGCACATAAAACGGGTCAATACATCCTTTGGCGTTGGAAAAGGTGAAATGCAAGTACAGTACAGTGCATTAGAGCAAAAGACAGCTGGTACACAAACTGAACAACAGTGGTTTCAGATGAAAAAATGGCTTACTTTATTTTGTTTATTTACGTACTTTCTTTAACTCTCAGGTCATCAGAGTCCTATTCAATTCAAGGAGTGAAACGGCCGATAAATTAATGTTGCTTAGAAGCCTCTTCTTTCAGGCTTGAGGTTCTTTAACATGCCATAAACCGCCACGGGTGACCCAGATCGTTAAGGAGCGAACTCGTGAGCGGGAGGTCTGGAGATCGATTCCCACCAGAACCGTCCTCCCTGACTGAGATGAGCCCTTCTCACTTACCCTCCGCTTTCACCCTCAGAGGGTGAACGAATACAATGCGGGATTAATCAGTCAGTCTTTTTACGTTTACAATGGAGTTAACATCGCCACGTGTGGCCGAGGTCGTTATAGCGCAGACTCGTGAGCGGGAGGTCTGGGGTTCGAATTTTTTCAGGTTTTCTTCAGTCCTCATAAATGGCAAATGCCGGGGAGGTACTCTAAACTTAGGCCTGGAACGTTTCCTTCCTTAACAACAAATCATTTCCCCATATATTATTGCATTTCATGTATCATCAGTGTCCATCGCCTGTGGTGCCTCTGTAGCAAAGACGGGCATTAAACAATACTCATTCTATTGTGTTAACAAGGCCATCGACTTCTGCCAACAAAAGAGCGTTTAGCAGTGACTGGGGAGAAAAGTGTTTATTTATGTAAAGATGTTTGATATGTTCCAAAATATTAAAGGACGATTTTAAAATAAATATCGGACGGCATTATGAAACCCTACATAAAAAACACACAAATAAGTGTTTCAATATTATATGTTTGTTTTGAAATTCAATATTTAGAGTTGTACATTGTATTGTTACAGCAAAGTAACTTATTATAAAAATAAAAGTAATACATTTTTTAATATAAAATACGCTTAACAGTTTTTACGATTGAACAGAATGTACGTCGTTTACTTTTAGATTTCATCGAGAAAGACATTTAAAACAATTAAAGCAGCCATCAAGGAATCAGAGTCCATAATAAACAATTCAGGTGATGAAATCGTTAACAAGGTACTACTTGCAAGTTATCACGGTGACTGGAAAATCGGTTAAGTTGTTGAAATCATTCACAGAAGGGGAATGTGTGAAAAAAGTATGTTGAAAGTAGCTCGAATAATATATGCAGAAAAAATAAATTATTTCGTAAGACTGAGGTGGCGAGTCCTATATTAGTAAGACAAATAACAGACACAGATAAACACATTGATAATGTCATTGCGTTAAACATTCGGAAATGTGAATATTTCCTCTTTGCATTAGACAAGAGCTCTGATATAAATGATAAGCTCAATTGGCAATATTACTCAGCGACGTGGATGTTGACCTTGGGTTCTTAATAAAAGAAAACAAATATTAAAATACTGTAGAGTAGATATATTTATACGAGGTCTGTTCAAAAAGTATCGCGAATTTTGTGTTTTTTTCAAAAAAGATTTATTTATTCATTAATATCTATTTTGTCCCCTTCAAAGTAATCCTCACTAGATATTATACACTTGTGCCAAAGTTTTTTCCAATCTTAGAAGCACTTTAAAAAATCGTTTTTTGTTATCTTGTTCAGCTCCTCCTTCGATGCCGTCTTTATCTCTTCAATCGTGGCGAAGCGTCGTCCTTTTATGGGCCTCTTCAGTTTTGGGAACAAAAAAAAAAAAAAAAAAGATCACAGAGGGCCAGGTCTGGGGAGTACGGTGGCTGCGGCATCATAAGTGTGTTGTTTTTGCCCAAAAATTCCCGCACACGAAACGATGTGTGAGCAGGGACGTTATCATGGTGCAAAAGTCAATTTTTTTTCTTCCACAAATCCGGGAGTTTCTGGCGGATTGCTTCGCGCAAATTGCGCATAACTTGCAGATAATGTTCCTTATTGACCGTTCTACCCCGTGGCAAGAACTCATGATGCACCACGCCCCTGCAATCGAAGAAAACTGTAAGCAAAACCTTCACATTCGATCGAACTTGGCGCGCTTTTTTCAGTCTTGGCTCGTGTGGCAGCATCCATTGGGATGATTGAGCTTTAGTTTCCACTCATAACCACAAACCCATGATTCGTCAGCAGTTATGACCCGCTGGAGCAAATTTGGGTCGTCGCGGACAGAGTTCAACAGCTCCTTAGCAACGTTAATGGGATGGTATTTTGGTCGAAATTGAGCAACTTTGGTACGAATTTTGCGGCGACCAGTCTCATGCCCAAAGCATTGGTAAAAATCGAATGGCACGAGCCAATCGATATGTTTAGGTCCTCAGTAACTTCTCTAACGGTGATTCGACGATTGACCAATACTATTTTCTTCACTTCATCATGTTTTCGTCTGTTGTTGACGAACTCGGGCGTCCGGGACGCTCTTCGTCATTCACATCTTCTCGATCCTCAGAGAATATTTTGTAGCACCTATAAACGTTGCTTTGGTCAAAGGTAGCTTCACCATATGCCACAATCAACATTCGGAATGCATCCGCACACTTAATTTTGTTTTTCACACAAAATTTGATACAGATGCATTGTTCCATTTTTTGGAATAGGCGAAAATCGAAGACGAGCCAAAGCACGTCCAAGAAAAATAGCTGTCAACAATTAACTGAACATTCAAAATGGCCGAGCTTGTCAACATAAGTGAGGGACATGAGTACCAACATAAGGCCACAAAGCAATGGAAAATCGAATATACACAGCCCGCGGAAATTCAAATTTCGCGATACTTTTTGAAGAGACCTCGTATTTTACAATGAAGGAAGAATGTATTTTAAATGAACATATTTGTTGTAACATGAAATCTTCTATCGGAGGAGTTGTAATAGTTTTATTAATTATTTTGTTTTTAAAACTTCAGTCATAATTTTCTTAAACTAACATGTTAATTTGTTGTGTAGCTATGCATTACTGTTCCTTTTGTTATAATTTATGTTTATGATAACTCAGCAAAGATATATAACGTCAAAAGAAATAAGAACGCATTATATACTAGTTTGGATGAATAAAAACAAACATTTAATTTATTTTACGTTCTCAAGTATGTACTGTACACTTTCCAGTACGCCACTGGTCAAGCCGGCTATGCTAACTTAGCCTTGGAGTGGCGTTCTTCAATGAGGGCATTCTCGTTTTTTTCGATTCGGCGCGGCATGAATGTTGCCGACCACTGATCAACGAGGGTAAGTCCATAAATTCCCGGCCACACCGATAAGGATTATCGCCTTCAGAAAACCCTTATCTGTTAAGTAAATAATTGCAGCTCTAACTGTGTTCAGTTGTTCACATATAGTTGCATAAAGAAGGCTATGTGTAGGACTTACTCCTAATAAAATTAAACAGCGATTAGACGGTGTATATGGGGAAGCATCCCCCTCATATTTTACCGTAAAAGAAAGGGTCAAGCTTTTTCGATTGGGTCGAGAAAGCATTGAAGACGAAGAGCGTGCAGGTCAGCCCTTGGAGGTGCTCACTCCTGAAAACATCGCTCTTGTGGAAGTAGAAATTATGGAACACCGGCGGCTCAAAGTTACAGCAAGGTTGGGTCTTTCTAAAACAACAGTCCTTCGAATTATTCATGCACATTTAAACATGAATAAGGTTAGTGTCTAGACTTCTTTCTTCAGTCCAAAAGCAGCAGCGAGTCATCTGTTGTCACGCATTTTTGGAGCTCTGCCGTGACGAGAGAGAGAGAAAAAAAAATTCTGCAAACCATTGTTACAGAAGATGAAACTATGGTCCTTTACCATGATTCCTTGTCCAAAGGTAATTTCAATGAAGTGTATTGCAATAAAGGCTGTGAAAAGTGAAATATAGTGTTTATCTTTATCATACCTAGAAAACGGTTAGACCGGAAACTTATTGACCTATATGAGGTAAGCATGAAGTGTTGCCTAGTCAAAACAGAAAAATTACGTATAATATGGGCAATATTTTAAGAATATCTTATGCCGATTATAGACCAAGGATTGATTTGCTAAAAAGTCATAAAGCTTTCTCTGATGTGCATAGTTCCCATCCGCACACGTTCATTTAACGTGAAAACACCGCTAGCGGCAGGAATTGGCTGACCTTCACATTCCATTAATATCTGCATTCCTATAGGTTCCCGGAGTGTGATATTTCTGCTCAATGGCAGACTCTCAGTCAGCCAGTTAATTTTTTTTTTTTTTTTTTTTTTTTTTTGAGTAGCGTTTAACGCCCTTTTTTACTACTGAGGCACCACAGGCGGTCAGTCAGTGTGACTCATTAAAATGTTGTAACAGAGCATGTACGTGTTGTGGGGTTTAATATTTCTTTAAAAAATTGTGATATTGTTCAGTTTAGGTTTTAGATTTTGTGTTTAATATCCGGTATTATATAGGAGCCCGTGAGGCGAGAGTCCCAGCTAATAAAGCTCAACATAATTTCAAACAATTGGAGGTGTTACAGATGAGAAAATGTTTAGAGGGAAGAAATTTGGTTGAGAGTGGCTAATACTTGGAACATTACTTAAGAATCTATATCGTCTTGTCTACGAAAAGGTAGTTGTTCCTTTCTCCTCGCATGGAACTTATAAGGTGTTAAAAATAAGGCTTAAAAATGAATATGTATCATGGATTATAAGAAAGACATGAATTTTGTGAATCGACAGAATAAACGTGGGTAAGATTGACCCACATCTCCAAAGAAGATTGATTCCTTCCTTACGGCTGTGTAAATTCACAAAAAATTGCCACTGGCATAGTTAAAAACCAGATATTAATCAAGAAGTTCTCTTGGTATATAATGAGAGAGCTGGTGTGCCATTATCGAGGAGAGGAATGTCAGATATTCCTTTTTTATGATACGATAATTGTCGGTAGATATGAATATTTGATTGAGCTTTGCTTTTCAGACAGATGAAAACGTTTCATTCTTTTAAGAGATCATAAAGCGAACATACCCTTTCAAGAAAGCAATACATTGTTCCAGGATAGAGTAATTATTGTCATTCTGTGTTCTCTCGACTTTCTGATAGCTTTTTTTAATATTTAGGATGCACTAAAAGACAATATGCATTAGACAAACGCTTGCACTTTAAAATATCTCAAATCCATTAACTACAGCGAGCGGTGGGAAACTTCCACCTCGACCTTACCCTACATTCTTAGACACATTCAAGGTACATTCATAGCACAAATCTCGTGCTGGAGGAACTTACTAACGAAATTCAGCTATATCTATTGTAAAAGGCTTGGCGCATCCTGCAAATAATTCTGTACCCAATGTAACAACAAAACAAACACATTTCTGTTGATTGGGTTGAAGAGCTATGGAAGAATCACAACTTACACGGAAAGCACATTCCTTAAGGGCTCAAAGATGTTTCTGAAAGAGAGCTGTATTAAAGCAAATTTGCTTTCAGTATTCCCACTTCAATGACAATTGTTTCATATACCTGTTGTAAGAGAAATCTTCTTATGTTATATACTCAGCATAATAACGATGCAATACGAGTCTGATCCGGAGGGGGGGGGGGTGTCATCAACCTGTACTATAACGAAACAAAATGTGATACCATGAATCAAAAGAAAGGAAATAAGCTACCAGAAGATGGCCACCTTCTTCACCCTCATTGATAGAGGCGCTGTTAAGTATTATACAATATTTCTCTTGAATTTTCCTGACTGGAATCAGACGACTATACTTGCGAGAACTAGGAGTGCAGCTGATAAAACCAGCTCGTGAAGGACCGTGGATAGAATTCTTGAGAGAATGATTAGGCGGTAAGAAGTACTATTGACAAGGGACGTTGCTATCTGTGTACAAGTGAATGTCAGTCTAAGAGAGAACAACAGAACAATGTTTGTAAAACAACAATAATTTGTGGCAATTGTCACAAGTTCCCTTGTGACAGACACAGCAAAGAAACGGTGATTTGTTCAAAATATGGAGAAAGCTCTGAGGGGTGATACTGACATGTTCAGACTGTACCATCAAAATTTAAGTTTGTATATTACTCTGAAACTATTCTTATTGTTAGTTTAAGTACCAATTATTTATTTGCACAAATATTTTGCTTATAAATATGAAAGTTGCTTTAAGGCAATCTGCTATTTCAGTTTAAATATGTAATATGATTACGGAAACCAAGTTAAATATATTCTTTATAAAAATACATTTGTTTTAAAAATTACTCAGACGTATTGTTTTCAGTGGTGGCCATAAAGTACGCCCCCCCCCCCCACGCCTTGATAGTATAAGTTTCAGAATATGGGCCTCCGCCACGGGGACTGAGGTAGTTAAGGCGTGGACTCGTGAGCAGGAGGTCTGGGGTTGAATCCCTCCAGGACCGTCCTCCCTGATAGAGTTTTTTTTCCAGGTTTTCCTCAATCCTCAAATGGAAAATGCCGGGGATGTACCCTAAACTTAGATCTGGAACGTTACATTACTTAAAATAATCCTTTCCCAATTTATCATTTCTTCTCATGTATCACCAGTAGAAAAAACGCCAGTGGTGCCTCAGTGAAAAAAAAAAAAAAGTTAAACACTATTCTGAATATGGGTTGAAATCGCTAGGATTAAGCAAAAAAATTCAAATTCCATATCTCGTACAAAAACACTTCGCGAAATTAGCTAGCTAGAGAGAAGTTCAAGACAAACATTTATAGATAGGGAACCCATAGCCTATAGATCGCAAATTTCTAAAAAAAATCGGCATATCATATTCCCTTCCGCTTCAAAAAGAAAAGAACACTAGCAAAGGCTTTCGTGATATGGTGATTGTCATAAAAGGTTATGAGAATAGGTAAAATAAAAAATAGACCTTTATTTTTCTTTCTTTTCTTTTAATTTTTAGAATTAATGTAAAATGATTTACTGGTATCAAACCTCCGTTATTTCGCATTTACACATTCAGGAAATTTTAGTTGGCAGGTCATTGTTTTCTACCCCAAATGTATCGTGTAGAATCGTTCTATAACCTGTAATAGTCGCGCCGTGTTGTTTATTAATCCGTTCCGAGGATATATTCTTATTAATCTCACCATCTATGACGCAATTGTGTCAAATCTATACCTATATATAATATAAATGTAAAATAATGTAGCATTATTAACAATGTAACTAAAATAACAATAACTAGAAAAGCAGAAAAGGATAAAACACTAAGAAAAAGTCACACATTAGTAATCTTCGAACTGCTTGAGTTCTTCTAATTTTTTTTTAACCAAGCTTGGTTAAATATCCGTGAGGTGGCTTTTAAAGCATGGTCCTTCTATTAATGCCTTTATTTTACAAATTTCATTCCCTACAAGCATTGCGTTTAGATTTTTGCTGTATATTCATTACTTATTTTTCCGAGCAGGGTTCACTAAAGCAGTCCGAGCCTTTAGTTTCAGGTTTTAATGTCTAATCCTTGTTCTCGAAATGTAATACTAATTAAATGGAGATATTAGATAGCCGTTGTGTATTTTATATTTTCATTACGAGTAACAACATTCAGTTTGTTGTATTTTCGTTCAAAAATCCTATCCATTTCCTTATTAACTTTAAAAGCAACATATTCAAAAGCCAAGACTCGTTCCATGCTTTCAGGTTTTTTTGTTTTTCCTTGCATTGATATGGTCTTTCTACCTACAGGGGTTATTTCTATTACTTTTTTTGTCCAATGCCAGTCCATTATTCTCATAAACTTGTGATTTATGACATCTATTGTAGCGAATTTCTGAGGCCGGGACTTTGTTCCAATGGAGATGAATGGTGTCACAGGGGAGGTTCTTAAACCTATGGGTGCTTAAGTTCAGAAGGATGCGGCAAATAAGCTCGGAATCCTTGGTACATTAAAGCTATCTGTCTGTCATCTTCTCAGGGTAAGGAAAAGTTCCGAAAACTATCTTACCCATGCAGCTGATACAGAAATCACCCCCAGTATCCAAGAAATAGTACACAATCTCTACCACTAGGCTACGGTATATTTCTATTCATAGCTCTGTTGATTGTCTTTACTATTATCCACTTCCTCTCTCTTTTATTTTTTGCTTACGAAACTTGGTATATTTCGTTAAAATAAATTGATAAAGGGATTTTCCAAAAATGAGAGCAATTGGGCCATTAGGAGTGGAGTATACCTGAAAAACGAGTGGGGTTAATCACACTATAGGCCGCAATTTTAATTTTTAAAAGCAATCTAGGTATGTACCATTAAGTAAAATAAGAAAAATGGTATATGAAAATTAGTGAAATCGGAGGAGGGGTGCTACCTGAAACCCAAAATTTAAAAATTGCTCAAGGAGCACCAATATTTGTTTCTTCATAACAAAATTCGGAACATACCATTTAAATAAAAAAAAAAAAACAGTTTCCGAAAATGAGGGAAATTGGACTATTAGGAGTAGGGGTATATTTGAAAACAGAAAATTAAAAACTGTTCTTGCGTTTAATTTTCTCTATATTGTTTTAAAGTAAATGGAAAAATTAATTCAGCATATAAATCATTATATGTTTTATATTTAACAAAAACATCGTCGTGAAGATAACAAATGTGAAATATTAATCTAATATGTGTGAGAGAATTATATGTGTGTGTAAGAGCGCTCTGTAATTACCTTCAGAAAATATTTGCGTTACATGTTTTTACTAAATAACATTTAAATTAAATTTCAAAGCCAATGAAAATCGATGAAACGTTCCATTGTTTTGTACATTGTAATCGTTTTTAAATAGTAACATGCTTTTGTTTTATTGAAACATATGAACGTCTACTTCTTAAATATGCAATATAACTCGAAACATTCTGTTATTTCTTTCTGTTTTAGTGAATGTAAAGATACTATCAAAATCTAAGTTCATAAACAGTGTAACATTAAAAATGTATTTAAAATACTCACACAGTATAGCTTTGTCTATCAGTGGTCATATATTTCATTTAATTATTAGGGTAGCATTAATTTTGTGGTATAATCTCAAATAATAATAATAATAATAATAATAATAATAATAATAATAATAATATAAAAATGTGGTTTCTCTTTCGTGATACGTATAGTTTGCAAGAATTTTAATGTTTCCCCCCTAATACCATAACTTATTTCATTAATTAATAAGGTCATAATTTTCTTTTCTTTTTTAAAGTTACTCTACTAGATAAGGAACTCGCTTAGTTTACGTTGCTTCTGCGTGACAAACATTTTGTGTCTGTAATCTTGTTTTAAAATTCTCTTAAGATAAAATCAAACATGATGGATTACCTACATTCTTGATTTAGGCTTAAATTAATGTGAAATAACACACAACACACTTTTCATTGAACTAGGCCTGTAATTTGGTTTATATATAGCTTATATGATTCAGCACGGCATTGAATTGCTTTAATGGAATATGTCGCTGTTTGGTACTTTTTCTTGAATATAAATTTAACATTTCCAAAATTTCACATTATATAGTTACAATAATCAAAACACAAACTACACGCCTCATACAACCAAGGGTATGGGATTTAAATACGACCAGGGTAGATGATTTTTAGGGCGTAAATTTCCCATGTATGACTTTCTACGGAACAGAAGTTATGCCGTGGGTCCCGTGTCGTAGATTTCGGCACGAAAATTTTATCGGCCGTTTAACGCCGTGAGTTGAATGGAATGCCAATGACCTGAGATGTTAAACTATGTACTTATATAAACCAAATAAATAAAATAAACAAGAAAATATCTCACACAAATAAAAATCCAACATTTTTTTAAAAATATGACAATTAGCACCACATACTAGTTATAATTGTAAATTTTCGATAGCAAACAGAATATTTTGTGTTTAAATTGTAATAGTTGTTGTTATTATGAAATTAACATGCCAATATTCCATAATTTTATTAAATTCTATTAACCATTATTTAAAATAACAAAACAACTTATTGAACTGCTGCAATACATTTTCCTTGCTTGCACGAATGATATCTCCTTTTAAGATGTTTCATTGCTCGTCTCCAGCGAGCTATCCTTACTTTACGCTCTAGCGCTCCGATACTTTTATTTTTCACTTTCAATTTTTTTCCCTGCCTCTCGTCTTGCCTGACTCCAATAGTCCGACTTTAGCTGGCAATGTCATATTTCCGTCTTCACTCTCCGCCTACTTTCGACTTTCGTGGAAATTGCGGTATTGGGCATTTTCCCCATATGATTGTTTTCGTCTACGTCAAAAGTTCCAACTTTCTTTACAATTCCTCGCAGCCTGGATCATTAGAGTTTTTATTAATTTATTTTTAATGTTTTCCACATAAAGTTTTGTTTTTCTCATAGTGATACAAGTAACCATTGTATTTGGTATATTTCAACTAAATTTAATTTGTATTATAATGACTAGTTTGAGATTGAAGTTTGTTACATTTTTTTAATTAAATACAAAGACAAATTTAGAATATTCTAACAGTGATTAAATGTGCCATAATTTTAAACTGTATCTACCGAAGATGCCAAAAAATGTATACGCACTTTCACAGTAGATATCTATTTCATATAATTCAAAGTTGAACAACAGTAATGTGTAGTATGATGTTCTGTAAACAGGTGTGACTCACATATATTATGATATCGTTGCTATGTGACAGGTAAATCAACAATGAACAAATGAAGTCAAGATTATCGTAAATCAACGATGAACAAGTTAAGCCAAGATTATCGTTTAAACAGCGGAAAACAATTTTGAAGTGGTATTGGAAAACCGAGAATGTTGTTGAAGTTCAAAGGCAATGGAGACGTGTGTACAGAACAGAACCGCCAACGCGAGTAAATTGCACGCATTTGAGATAAATTTGAGACTCATGGTACCGAATGCGATGTTCACAAGGGCAGATCTGGGAGACCACAGCATCAAGTCCCTTGCACTGGATCCTATGCACTATCCAAGGCATTGGATAGGACGAAGAGGTCCGATTGAGTTTCCACCGCGTTCTCCGGATCTAACTCCGTTGGACTTCTACCTATGGGGAACTCTTAAGGATGTTGTATACCGTAGAAAACCAGCTACACTGACAGCACTTCGGGAAGAAATTGAAACGGAATGTGCTGCAATCGCTGAGGACACTTTCGCAAACGTTACTCAATCAGTAGTTCAACGTACTCAGAAGTGTATCGACGCCGATGGTAAGCATTTTGAGCAACTGTTGTAACTGTAAAATTCTAAGATGATTAGTGCTCATCATTTTCTGTTTGAGTGAATTCAGTTTTGTTATGTTAACACGGTTTTTTCTTTCCATGAAGTGTGTATACATTTTGGCACCCTCTGTATATATATATATATATATATATATATATATATATATGTAATGTTACAACCACAGGATAACTGGGCGAGGGTGGAGTATACATTGCCATACATTCATTAAAATGTGATTTTTACTTCCTATAAAAATGCAACCAATAATAAATATTACACAAGGAACCTTGTCTAGCTCCCTTCAATACATATATGCTGTTACCCTTGCTTAGTTGGCAATTCTTGAAGTCATTGTCAGCTAGCGTTTTTCAAAACGTATTTTTGAAGCCCTTATTATACTTGTTGTAGGTCTGGCAATTGTATTTCTGCTAAGCGGCTGGGAAGTGGAAAGTTAAAGAAAAGAGATAGTCTTGTTTACCTAATACAATGTTTGGAGCTCTGCACCGTGTTTAACGTCCGTTTTTACTTCTGCGGTATCCAATGTCTTTTCACTGTCATAACATTTGGCAAAAATATTTTTTTCACTCAATAAATACCTCCTTCTCTAGTAACATCTAGGCAGCATTCACATGAAAATTAAACGTAACGTAAACTTAAACGTAAAAGCTAGATGCTATGTATCGTAATGGAATCATTTACAATAAATCAAGTAAACATAAAAATAAACTTAAATTAGACGTAAACTTCGAAGCTTGCAAGATCCAAGGTTGCGTCTACGTCTAACTTAAACTTAAGAAATCAGCCAATCAGATCACAGCTGCTCTGCTTGTAGAGCTGTGGTACAGAGCTGATGTTCAGTGGCTCTGTAAATAGAATGGCGTAAATGGACGAAAGGTTAATTACATAATACGAAAGCAATCCTTGCTTATATTACTCTTCTGTCGGTTCTGGTAGTGCAGTGGTAACCATACTTGCCTTCTAAACC
This sequence comes from Metallyticus violacea, assembly GCA_030762175.1. NCBI lineage: Eukaryota > Metazoa > Arthropoda > Insecta > Mantodea > Metallyticidae > Metallyticus > Metallyticus violacea. The sequence continues at coordinate 90,892,719 of CM060831.1, read as the reverse complement.
CAAGATCGCGGGTTCAAACCCGGCCAGGATTGATGGATTTTTTCGGGCGTAAAAATGCAAAGTGTGGCTTCCTTCGGAAGGGAAGTAAAGTCGAGGGTGCCGAGTCCCGAGAGTTAAAGGAGAGTCCATAAATAAAACAAATCAACATATGTTACATTACTTGCACCAAATAAGTTACTACTGCCATCTACTGAGAAACGGCTATTTGCAATGAGCTGTTGGTTGATCTTCGCTCCCCCCCCCCTTTTTTAATGATTGGCTAATACTTGCGTTTGTGATTTCATTGTGAATGCCTACATACTAGTAGCAGTAGTAATGGATGTTTTATTGTACTAATTTTAGAATATATTCAAATAAATACAACTGTCGCATGGTCCTTACATCTAATGTCGTCTTTATAGCAATCAAAATGTCCGTACACATACATACATACATACATACATACATACATACATACATACATACATACATACATACATACATACATACATACATACATGCCTGCCTGCCTGCCTGCCTACCTACCTACCTACCTACCTACCTACCTATCTGCCTACCTACCTACCTGCATACATACATGCATACATACATACATACATACATACATACATACATACATCATACATACCTACATACATACATACATACATACATACATACATTCATACATACATACATACATACATGCATGCCTGCCTACCTACCTACCTACCTACCTATCTGCCTACCTACCTACCTACCTACCTACCTACCTACATACCTACCTACCTACCTACCTACCTACCTACCTACCTACCTACCTACCTACCTACCTACCTACCTACATGCATGCCTGCCTGCCTATCTACCTACCTACCTACCTACCTACCTACCTATCTGCCTACCTACCTACCTACCTATCTACCTACATACATACATACATACATACATACATACATACATACATGCATGCCTGCCTGCCTGCCTACCTACCTACCTACCTACCTACCTATCTGCCTACCTACCTACCTACCTACCTACCTACCTACCTACCTACCTACCTACCTACCTACCTACCTACCTACCTACCTACCTACATACCTACCTACCTACCTACCTACCTACATACATACATACATACATACATGCATGCCTGCCTGCCTACCTACCTACCTACCTACCTATCTGCCTACCTACCTACCTACCTACCTACCTACCTACATACATACATACATACATACATACATACATGCATGCCTGCCTGCCTACCTACCTACCTACCTATCTGCCTACCTACCTACCTACCTACCTACCTACCTACCTACCTACCTACATACATACATGCATGCATACATACATACATACATACATACATGCATGCATGCCTGCCTGCCTGCCTACCTACCTACCTACCTACCTACCTACCTACCTACCTATCTGCCTACCTACCTACCTACCTACATACATACATACATGCATGCCTGCCTGCCTACCTACCTACCTACCTACCTATCTGCCTACCTACCTACCTACCTACCTACCTACCTACCTACCTACCTACATACATACATACATGCATGCATGCATGCATACATACATACATACATACATACATACATACATACATACATACATACAACATACATTTACGTTTTCTATTAATAATTTTATATACAAATACATAAACATGAATGGAACCCTTACTCTTGAGCCCTCCTTCCATTTACACAGACCGCCAATCCAACTCCCCCCCCCCCCCCTCTCCACTATAGCCCTTCACCTTCTTTGTCGGGTCTTCTCTAGAAATATTCCCAAATTGTGTGTGTATCTCGTATGTACCAACACTTCCCGGCAAATGTTCAAACTTAAAAAATTGCGGTGATAAATGCTCATTTCTTAAAATCTCCCTTTCCCTGCATTCTGCTAAAATATGCCTCCAGGTATCGCTTTCTTCGCACAATGGGCAAATTCTTTCCCCGAGAGCATTAACTGTAACATACTATAAGTTTATGTGTTATTCTTATTTTATTATCTTTACGTTTAATTTTAATTGTGAATGGGGCCTTACTGTAACACGCCTACTCCGTTGTCCAATGGAAGCAAAATACAGAACTACTTGTGGCATATGTTGCAAGCAGAGGCTAAGAGCATGTTACGGTTTGCGGCTGACGGCGTAAAGTCAGCTAAGATTCTTTCAATCCAAAATATCACAACACTGTTCTGCCTTCCCCGCCTATCCACTCAGCTACTTCCGCTTTCGTCGTTTCGTACCCTGAAAACAAGTTAAAAACTTCGGAACCTCTCGTAAAACATTCAAAACAAATCAGTTTTGCAGAAAGTACTATCAAACTTTTATATACTTGCCCTTAGTCACAAATACTTGCAGAAACTACGGTGCTATCCACTGCTTAAAACACCAGGCTATACGAAAATATTCCATCTATTCCATTCCATTTATAACATTCAGCGTGCCAAGTTCTTCCAATTATACTTGAAGGAAAAGAGGACGGAATAAAGAAAGAGGCAAAAAGACACAACAACATATAAACTCCATAAAGAAAATGCTACCCAAAAGATTTTCAGGAGGGCGGCATTATAAAGGTGCTGTATTCCTCAATGCAAGTCGTTATGAGGTTATACCCTTTGAGTTTCGTCTATGTATTTATTCAGAAATTTCTCCCTTTCCCCTCAAGTGCATAGAGCTCTGTACAGACCACTTATAAGTCACATATAACAACCTAACGCTTTCGGTAAGGCGATGAGAATTTTAATTTTACGTATAGACGTGTGTATATATACACTATGTAATTAACGTAAATATAAAAAATGCTTGTTACTTTTTACCTGTCAATCATTAGAACTAGAATGCATAAACTGAAAACACACAGACACTTATACACGCATACAAATATAGACCATGAAAAATAAGTTAGTGTTATATTTTGCGACTAAAAATGTATTACTGTCGAGTGAATTGTATTCTATGTGATGAAGATAAAACAAACATAAAGGAAGATTGAACCGAGACTAAGTATAACATCCTTACTGTGGCTAATGAGGCATTGCGCAAATATTTTAAAAGCCATAAGAGGAAACTTAAATTTTTAAACAACGAAATATGAAGAGCTGTTAATTCGGGGAAAAAAAAATAAAACAGGCAAAAAGAGGAAGTTGTAACATATGAGGGTAGGTCCATATGTTTCCCGCCTAACCATTTTCTAGGTATGATAAAGTCAAAAACTGTATTTCACTTTTCAATATAGTTACTCTTTATTGCAATACACTTCTCACATTTTTGAATTAACCTTTCAACCCCCCCCCCAAATAAAGTAAAAAATCTTGTTCGCAAAATGGGCATAAACAGCATCTATCGCTTCTTCGTCACACTTAAATTTCCTTCCCTTAAGGTCCTTCTTGAGTTTTGAGAAGAGGAAATAGTCACTGGGAGCTAGATCTGGGCTGTAGAATGGACGGTCGATTTCCTTGAAGTCACATTTCTTCATAGCTTCCTTTGCAACAAGAGCTGTGTGCACAGGCGCGTTGTCGTGAAGAAGGCGCACACCACCACTCAACTTTCCTCGCCTTTTCTCTTTGATGGAAGCACGTGGTCTGTGCAGTAGGCCAGCATAGTACTCCCCATTTACTGTGGTGTTCCTCTCCTTGAAGTCAATGAAAAGTATTTCTTCACAGTCCCAAAAGATTGTGACAATGATCTTCTTGGTTAACTGAGTAACCTTGGTCTTTAGAGGCGATGCTTCACCAGGTTTATGCCTGCCACTCCATTGATTCTCTTTTGAACAAGGGATTATAGTAGAGGACCGTAGTTTCATCTCCTGTAACAATGGCTTGCAAAACCTCACTCACTCTCTCTCTCTCTCTCTCTCTCGTTGCCACAGCAGAGCTCCAACAACAGATGACTCGTTGCTGCTTTTGGACTGAGGAAAGCAGTCTTAGGCACCCATCTTGCACTAACCTTATTCATGTTTAAATGTTCGTGAATAATTCGAAGGACTGTTGTTTTAGAAAGGCCCAACCTGGCTGCTATTTCTGTAACTTTGAGTCGCCGGTCTCCCATAATTTCTCCTTCCACAAGGACCTGCGCGCTTTTATCCTTCAATGCTTTCCCGAACCATTCGAAAAAGTTTGTCCCATTCTTTTACGGTATAATATGAGGGGATGCTTCCCCATATACACCGTCCAATTGCTGTTTAATTTCATTTGGAGTAAGTCCTTCTTTTGTGAAGATCTTAATAACAGCTCGATACTCAATTTTCAACATATCACAATCTTCTACACATAGCTTTCTTTATGCAATTATATATGAACAATTGAACACAGTTACAACTGCAATAATTTATTTAATAGATACGATATGACACCAGATAAGGCTTTTGTATAGGTGATAATCCTTATCGGCGAGGCCGAAAACTTATGAACCTACCCTCGTACATTTAATCCTGAAATAATAGTAGTATTATTATGGTATGATTTGGTCAATCGGACATTATCACATAAATTATGTCATCCAACGCATTATCTTAACTTTTTTAAATAAATTATGACTGGGGCGGGTTGAAGCTAGAGTATTATTGCAGTGAAATAATATAGCTTTATTTTAAAGAAAGAAAGATTGGTTCCTGCGAGTTATAGGTAAATAGGTAATTGCGTAATCATGAATACCAAACGATATTTTAAATATAATTTGGAAGCACAGCCTCGTTCCATGAATAAATGATACCTCAATAGAATGATTGTTTTTTTCAAACCGAACAAAAATCATTGGCTTCCTTTTTAAAAAATTGTTGTCTTCATTTGCGGACTACCCGCCGCTTGTAGGTTATCTCCCTGGAAACTTTAATTAAAACATATGATAAAAGTTCTTCACCGCTTCAGTAAGGACAGGAATTCAAGAAGAATTGCAGACTAGTTAAAAGACACAGTGCTTATCTTGCAAGCAGATCCAGCTGTTAAATTGTTAGGTAAGGTGAACTATGTGTATTTACTTATATGTCGATATCAATGAAATTTCGTCTTCTTACTCCTATATGTAGCTTTACGCTCACATGTTATGTATATTATTCACAAATAAAACCTAGTCGGACCTGGTGGTGTAGTGGTAACATTCTTGCCTTCTAAACCCAAGATCGCGGGTTCGATCCCGGCCAGGACCGATGGTTTTTTTCGGGTGGGTCCCATGCCGTACATTTACGGCACGATCACTTGGCCCAACGTGCCTGCAATCTTGGAAAACGCGCTGGAAACCGTCTCCGCCTTCTTCACGAAAGGCCCCATTAAAAACTGTCTAGTAACACTCTCCATTAATTTTCCGGGAGTCTTCATATTGATAAAGCATTCTGCGACAGTCAAAGAACAAAATCCCATAAATTTTCCTGCCGATAGAACAACCTTAACCTTCTTCGGTGTCGGAGAACCAGGTGATTTTCAGATTGAGCTCGCCTATTTGCTTTCGGGATCACAATGGTGAAGTCAAGTCTCAATCTGTAATGATGAAAGTCAGGTATGCCTGCCATGCTCCGCAACCAGACGGTGAAGCTCTCGACATACGTCAATTAGCACCAGCAATGTAATCACCCATCTGGCACAGATGCGTCCTATGTGCAGTACAGTGAACGCATATAAGAAATCTGTAAAATGTCCGCTAGTCTATCACAATTGTTAGTCGATCTACGTTAGTAATGATCTCGGTCGCTGCAGTGAATGGAGCACCTGAACCGCTCTGCTCTGTTGTTGAAACATGGCCCTGCTTAAACTCTTTGAACCAACGAAGTGGGGCTGATTGTGGCAGAACAACTCTATATGCTTGCTGTAACATTGGGTACGCTTCCATTACCGATTTCTGCAGACGGGAGCAAAATTTCATAACTGCTCGTTATGAAACGACCCCATTTGACGCAGCCGACTGGTAAGTGGTACTTGGTTTACCTGATAACTGATTTTGTATTGCTTCATTTATCGTCAAGCATTAAACCAATCATTTAATTGTCCTGTCAAAAATATGATGATGGCGATGTCCTTGACGTTTGATGGTAATAACACAATCAGTTATCATTGCGATTAACACACGTTCTCAGCACCCTTACTGCTGTATACTACTTTCCTGGGTTGCTGTATGTGCAGGGCAACTCGAAACATATTAGAAAAAAATATTTCAAACTGTGAAAAACAGAAGCACATTCCGCACATCAGGAACAGAAGAAAGCTCCGAGTTCTATAATTCGAGGTTGTATGCACTTGACATATGCGCGACAAACATGAAAACATAGTCCATTTCTTGTATCACCGGGGTCAGCTGGTCCCCAGGTGTTGAATGCACAGCTTCAACAATTCTATGCCTCGTATCTTGAAGAACATCGGGACAAATATGCTGTTTTCTTTCACAAACAGCAAATAAAACTATCAGAGTTACGGTTTGGCCAACTGGGAGATCACAGACGACCTTGTTCACCTCTTCCAAAACAACATTCTGGAATGATGTTTTTCGCAAGACTTTGGTAAAACTGACATCTTACATGAAAAGTATTTCATTCGAATCTTCTTAAAGTTGAGAAAACAATCAATTCTGTAATTCCTTCAGGAAAAAATCCATAAATTTTGCTTACAGAAATGGCGAGAAATTCACCTTCAGGGTGTCTGTTATATGTCTTGAGAACTACTCAAGCTTTTTCAGTCATCCAAATTCTAATATTGCAGATATTAACTTTACCACATAGACAAATAAAATAGTCGTTTGCAAGAAATCTTCACGTTCATATTCTGCAGAAATTCCAATCTTCTGTTACGTTCGTCCGCATGCAGTGATTGTAACTCGTTCGGCTTCATACATACACACCATGCTGTTGTTTGACTAATTCCAACTTCAATGTTTCATTTTCATTGGGCTATGCTTGAAAGCACTTCGGATACTTTCAACCCTTTCCACCGCATTTTATGTGGACGACCAGTGGTTTCCGTTTGTAGATGGCACCATCTACAAACTTTTATGTCACTCGTAAATTTGCTAATGTCAAAGTCGGCTGTTGTTGAATAGACTTGAATGATAATGGATTCACACTTCACAAACTGCAGTATTCATAACGAGTTTTCTTATGGTGTCAGTATTTTCAATAAACAATGGAACTTCTTGGGAAAGTTTTACTAAAATCTTTGCATTCTTGTTTATCCAGGGATGTGCGAAATATATTCCTGTCTTTTAAAACTCATCTGAAATTTAAAACAATTTAATCTGCTCCTTTTTGAATGAGCTATGTATATATTCTGTGCCACTCTGCGAGTACATCGCACAGACGTAAATTAACATCCAAGACCAATTCACTTGGAGCATATATCCTACGTACACATGTACTTACAATATATATGTGTGTGTGTGTGTGTGTGTGTGTGAAAAATAAAAATAAAGAAACACTATTAACAATGTAACAAATTAACACTAATAATAAAAGTAGATAAAGATAAAACACAGAGAAAGAGTCACACTTGAAATTGCTATATTTCAAGTGTGACTCTTTCTCTGTGTTTTATCTTTATCTACTTTTATTACTAGTGTTAATTTATTTATATATAACTAGTAAAGCAGGGAAGGATAAAACAGTAAGAAAAATTCACAGATTAGTAATCACTATATTTCGAAATGCTTTCGGGATCGCCATAGAAGAACTTAAGCAACTCGAAATACGGCGATTACTAATCTAAGAACCTTTCTTGGTGTTTTATCCCTTTCTGCTTTTCTAGTTATTGTTATTTTAGTTACATTGTTAATAGTTTTACATTATTTTTAATTTATATATACTTCTGTTTGTGTTAAGGGCTAAGGCGAACTATTCTTTTGTTCTAACCTAATATTTTACAGTATGAATACAGTACCTAGATAAAGGAAATTTAATGCTTACGTGTTTAACTTTATTCATTATTTGAAACTCAATTTGTGTTTTCCACATTGACGTGTTAAGCTGTAATAAGAAAGTATTGTAAATATGTCTTCTTTTTAATCTGAGATTAAATTTCCGAACACAGATGGCTCCATATTGGTTTCGATAATATTGATTCCCCGCTTCTAAAGTTACCTCCAGATACCCACTCCAAGTGACAGACGTCTGCAATTGTTAAAGGGAAGCCATCGTTCCATTTATTCGTCAACCACTCAGTCCCTAAAGAGCACTAACAAGATTGAATCAGGAATCAAAGTTCCTTTTTGCTCGTTTTCTTCTTTCTGTTGGTAAGTATAGAAAGTTATAATCGACAATTTTGCGGCATAGACGTAGCCATTTTACGAGACCTTAGGTATATTTTAATTTTTTTTTTAAATAATGTTTAACGTCCGTTTTAACTAATAAGACATCACAGTGGGTGGACACTGATGATGAAATGATAAATTAGGAAAGATTTTTTTAAAGGAAGTGTTACAGGCCTAAGTTTAGGGTACCTCCCCGGCATTTGCCATTTATGAGGACTGAGAAAAACCTGGTTAGAACCTCATTCAGGGAGAACGGTCCTGGCGGTAATCAAATTCCAGACCTCCTGCTTACAAGTTCGTGCGTTAACGACCTCGGTCACCCCTGGGGGTAAGAGAGAGATTTTTAAAGTGATGCTCTTGTTACAAACGAAATGACGAATTATATAAAACAACAAATGAAGATCGGATTCTCAGGCAAATAAATATTTTATCTGCACTGCAAAAGAAACTTGCAAGAGAGTTTAAATTATTGGATTTTATAAACACTCGATAAACTAAATTTGCTTCTTCCTAGTTCTTGTGTCGATATGATGAATAGAGTCATTGGACAATGGCTGAGGCAGACCATAAGTCCGTGAATCATAGGAGACCCATACCAATTGGCGACTTCAGTTCAATTCGCGTGGAATCTCTTCCTCCGATAAGCATCAAGGAGACCTCGGCTCGGATGGAATGAAGAAACTTCTTCAACACGGGAAGAGGTGATACCACAAGTACAGATAATAACAATTAACGAAGAAGTAAGAAGACCAGTCCCAAAACACAAATAACTTAACAAGAATAGAAAATATACAAGACAAATTTATTAATCAACAGGAACAGACTGGCAGAGGAGAAGATAAAGGCAAGGAAGAAAGGAGTGATAAAGGAAAGGAAGATATTTAAACTTATAATAGACGGAAATACAACCGGAAGAAGAGAATGGGGACGAAGGAGAAGAGTTTTGCCAATAAGTGGTGAAAATAAAAAATAATGCAAATTGAAAGAGGAATTTTGGACGAATATAGGAGAAGGAGAAGAGAAGCGGAAGAGAAAAATAACAGACAGGGGGCAGAAGAAAATAGAGAAGAGTGCAGCAATGAAGAAAAAGTTATGGGATAGTAGAAGAGGAAGTATATAGTAGAAGGTTAAGTGATCTGGTAGATAGTTAGGGCGAGGAAAGTGCAGGTTACCAGTGCCTTACCGTTTGGTTTCCGATTGAATATTTTAGTGTAGGTAGATAGCTAACTACCAGATATTGTTATGTATACTGGCTTCCAGTAGAATTATAATTTTGTTTTAATTTAGATTTTAGTAGTGAAACGTCCATTATTTTAAGTTATATTTTTGAGTTGTTTATATAATTGTAGATTTAATCTGTAGAAATATTCTGTATCGTGGGAAAGGAAAAATTTAATGAATGATTTATTTTGAAAATGCACGTTCCGGCAACAAGTTGCCGGGATGAGAATTGCAGATTTTAGTTTTTATTTTCTTCAATTCTAAATGATTAGGCCCGGCGCCTCCTTCGTAGCTTACTCCCAGTGACCTATATAGAAGTGTCTATAAAATGTTTAATTGTTTAAGTAATTTATTACGTATTGGTTTACGGTTCAGTTTATATCAAGTTGATCGGCACGGAACATGTATAAAGTTATCGCAATTAAGACACAGCATTTAAGACCTTTAGTTTTTAATGATATAACAAATGCTCGTGCTCTAGTATTTGCTTCCCAATGATTGAATTGAATATTGCGTGATGAAAGTGACAATAATTTAAATATTTACTATTTCAATTGCTTTATAATAGTTTTAGAGATGTATTACTGAAATACGTTTACGTCAGTTCTAAGTTAAAATTCGTTACCGGTTTATTGTGAATTGTTATTATTCAAAATTCATTTTCATTTTAAGAATATTGTTAAACAAAGTATATTGGTTTTTTCATTGTTGGAAACTGTAAAATTCAATCAGTTCACGCACTCAATTATAAGTTCAAATATATCATTGCGGTAGTTCGCATCAGATTTGAGTTCATCAATTGACATACTCGGTTCAGAAATGCAGTTCATATCATCAGTTCAGAGGATCAGATTGTCAGAGAGAGTCAGTTCAGATAGCAAGATCATCAGATTTAGTTCGTCTTCTTGGAAATCGCGGCAGCTAAACTTATTCTCAACCTAGACAATTCTATCGTACGGAGAACACCAGGGGACGCGAAATGTTTTGCTAATAATAAATTACCATACATGCTATGTCATAATTGTAGTAGTAATGGGTGTTTTATCGCACAATTTTAGGATACACTCAAATAAATATAACTGTCGCACAGGCGTTATGGCCGTACATGCTAATGTTGACCTTATAGCCATCAAAAGGGCCATACTCATACATACGTACATACATATATATACATACACACATCCCTACCTACACACAAATTTACATGCATACACACAAATATACAAATACTTCGATATATTTACGTTTTCTATTAATAATTTAAATACAAATACATAGACATGAATGAAATCCTTACTCTTGAGTCCCCATCCCTTTACTCACACCCCCTCTTCATTATAGCTATTAACCTTCTTTGTCGGGTCTTCTCTAGAAATATTCCCAAATTGTGTATCTCGCATGCACCAACACTTGACGGCAAATATTCAACATCTAATGGAGTTCAGAAATTGCGATGATAAATGCTTTATTCTTGAATTCTCCGTTTCCCTGCATTCTGCCAGAATGTGACTCCAGGTATCGCTTTCTCCGCACGATAGACAAATTCTTTGCCCGAGAGCATTAACTGTTTTGTTTCCTTTCCAAGCCCCTAATCTGAACCATACGATTCCACTTCTTTCTTCTCTACCACAGATATCTAGATAATGTCCCCACACCCACACCGGATGTATTTGAGCCTGCAGGTTAAGCGATACTTTTTCTGCGAATTGCCTGTCTATATCTCGCAAAAGTCTGTTAATTATTTTCCAACTATTTCGTATAATGTCCTCTCCCCTTAACCAAATATACCCCAGTTCAATTTTGTCTAAGCATTTCGTTATTTTTGATCCCATTCCTCCCTAATTTGCTCCCTTAGACAAACTGCCCGAAGAAGAGCTCGATTCCCCCGTATTATCCTTAACCAGTATTTAACTGTTCTTAATTTTAAATTCACACTTTCTTTAGAAATACCAAACTCTTTAAGAACCCCACAATTTGCTATACTCCTCCCTACTTGTAGCAACCGATTTAGAAACTGTGTTTGTACTTCATTAAGTATCTCGGTGTTTTCCCACCCCCAAATTTCGGCTCTGTACGCCATAGTTAACCTCACAACCGCCCTGTACACCATCTCCATTGTTCTAGGTGGAGTTTCGGGTATTATTTACACAGTCAATATCCTCTCCCGGTCCTGATGAACATGAGTTACAAAATTGCGGAACAAAACCCTGAAATATTGTTGTCGTGAAGCGCGGGCAACAACACCAAAGCGATCAAAGGTCCATTAAAGATGTTCGCCGCTACAAAGTATGCCGATCAGCAACTAAATCACTTCATAGCTGGCGACTAACTTGTCCCCATCGACTAAACCGCTTCAAAATTGGTGTCCAACTTTGGTGCCACTCGAAGTCGATAACAAACCGCATCATTTTTTTAATGTTGGTGATGATGAAGATTTCTATACAGAGCTTTGATGTTTGCTCTCGTAATCGAAATATTGTAGCTAAGTTTCGTGCAGAAATTCCGCCTCTTTCTGTAACATCATCTTGAACTGCTAGCAAACCTGCACGCGAACGACCTTTTTCTTGGAACGCAAGGTGCACAAACACGTCTCATGTGCAAATCAACGTGTGGATGACACCTGGTGAAATTTTCAGAATTTCTGAAAGTGTTCTACATGTTATTCGACGATCGTGACTCACAATAACAATAGCAGTATTAATGTTTTCTTCCGCTAGAGCGCAAACTGCAGTGTCGTGTCCACCTTCCTTTTAAATTGATTACCTCCATCTTTTAAACATTTTAAATCATCTTTCAACTGTACTATAGGACATAAACAATCTCACCATAGACCACCTGTAACAGTTCATAGGCCTCAGCTGAAGATCTGTAGAGATGAAAGCAAATTTCAGAAGAGCATATTATTCGTTACATATCACCTTCATTTGCTGTAGGCGGAACTGAACGTGTCTCAACCTGCACACCTCTCATAGGCGGAAACCGGCAGAGACATCAATAAACTAGTGCCGGGATAGTTTCCGGCCTCGCCGATAAGGATTATCGCCTTCACAAAACTCATATCTGGGGTCATGCCTTATCTGTAAAGTAAATAATTAAGCTGTAACTATGCTCAGCTGTTCAGCTATAGTTGCACAAAGAAGGCTATGTGTAGAAGATTGTGACATGTTCCAAATGGAGTTTCGAGCTGTTATTAAGTTCTTCACAAAAGAAAAACTTACTCCAAATGAAATTAAACAGCGATTGGACGATACATATGGGGAAGCATCCCCTTCATATTCTACTGTAACAGAATCGGACAAGGTGCTCAGTCCTGAAAATATCGCTCTTGTGGAAGGAGAAATTATGGAAGTCCGGCGGCTCAAAGTTACAGAAATAGCAGCAAGGTTGAGCCTTTCTAAAACAACAGTCCTTCGAAATATTGATGAACATTTAAACGTGAATAAGGTTAGTGCAAGATGAGTGCCTAGACTTCTTTCCTCAGTCCAAAAGCGGCAACGAATCATCTGTTGTCATGCATTTTTGGAGCTCTACCGTGGCTACGAGAGAGAGAGAGAGAAGTTCTGCAAACCATTGTTACAGAAGATGAAACTATGGTCGTCTAATATGATACGTTGTCCAAAAGAGAATCAATGGAGTGGCGTAAACCTGGCGAAGCACCGCCTCTAAAGGCCAGGGTCACTCAGCCAACCAAGAAGATCAAGGCCATAATCTTTTAGGACTGTGAAGGAATACCTTTCATTGACTTCAAGGAGAGGAACACCACAGTAAATGGGGAGTACTATGCTGGCCTACTGCACAGACTACGTGCTTCCATCAAAGAGAAAATGCGAGGAAAGCTGAGTGGTGGTGTGTGCCTTTTTCACGACAACGCGCCTGTGCACACAGCTCTTGTTGCAAAGGAAGCTGTGAAGAAATGTGGTTTCAAGGAGATCGACCATCCACCCTATAGTCCAGATCTAGCTCCCAGCGACTATTTCTTCTTTTCAAAACACAAGAAGGACCTTCGAAGAAGGAACTTTAAGTGTGACGAAGAAGTGATGGATGCTGTTTATGCCCATTTTGCACACAAGATTTCTGAGTATTTTTGGGAGTGGGAGGATTGAATTGTTAATTCAAAGATGTGAGAAGTGTATTGCAACAAAGGGTAACTGTATTGAAAAACTATATAGTTTTTGTCTTTATCGTAGCTAGAAAATGGTTTGGCAGGAAACTTGGGGACCTACCCTCGTACCACATGCCTATTAAGGAAACAAAAGTTGTAATGTCAACTCTTACAACAGAAATTATGCCTGTAAATAATTATGGACATTCTTTAATGAAGAGCTCTCGATTTTAAGGCGGACTTTCTTATCACAGAGGAGGGCTGTAAAAATGCGACATGTATGCTCTTTTAAGGGCAACGTTAATCAAGCAGTTCATTTATGCATGCATGAAAAGTAGAACCCCCTCTTTTCTGCCGTTTTGCCTCTTCCCGTCTGTCAACTGTTCTGTATAAACAAGTATTCATCTCCAAAGCTTAAAACTAGAGAGAGAGGAGAAAGAGAACCTAATGCTAATATTTACGTAAATGTAAAGCAGCAAGGTTAAGTCATTCTGTAACATATAACAAATGATATCGCTCGGTCCTAGTGGTGTATGGTAACCTTACTTGCCTCCTAAACCCAAGATCTCGGGTTCAATGCCGGCCAGGATCGATGGATTTTTTTCCCGGCGTAAAAATCCTAAGTATGGAAAAGAAATAAAGCCGCATGTCCCATGTGATGGATTTACGGCATGTAAAGGAACCTCAAGCCTGAAAGTTGAGGCCTGTGAGCAAAATCTAACGGCCGTTTCACACCCTGAATTGAATGGGACGCTGATAACCTGAGATGTTAAAGAGCGTCCGTAAATAAACCAAACCAAAGAGATGATATCCATTGATTTCTTAAAGTATTTTATTCAATAAAATGGAATCGGCATTTAAATTAATTGAGATTCATTATTATGTGGAATATATGTTTCATTGTTAAATAAATTGCAATTGTTTGAAAATGTCAATCAATACATTGTTTTTAAAGAAGAGTTGCTTTGTGTTAGGGAAACAAACTGTAGACACTTGAAACTGCATGTTTCATTGGTTGCGTCATATATGCACAGCTTAGACATCGCACTACAACCATAGTGCTGCTGTCTGTATTTAGTTCACTTTGCTAGTGATATTTAAAATTATTAAATGATTACTGATCATAACTATGGCTCCGAGAGTGGAAATATCACTTTAAAAGCATGATGCGGCAATAATATGAGGTGGTTTGTCGGTGGCGTTGTTGTCGTTGTGGGCTTACGTTGGTGATACCAAATTATGAAGCGGTTCTGATGAATTGATGTTTATGCTTCGGTGATAACTTCTCAGATACCGCATCGGTGACCGAGGTCGTTAGGCGCGGACTCATGAGCGGGAGATCTGGGATTCGAATCCCGCCGTGACCGTCCTCCCTGAATGAGGTTTTTTCCAGATTTTCCTCAGTCCTCATAAATGGCAAATGCACCCTATGTACCCTAAACTTAGGCCTGGAACGTTTCCTTCCTTAAAAAAAATCCTTTCCTAATATATAATTTCATGTCATTTATCATCCGCGTCACCGTGTGTGGTGCCGCTGTAGTAAAAACGGGCGTTAAACACCATTAAAAAAACTTCTCAGGGGACCGGCTATTTTGTTGATTAGTACTCAACAAGACTGGAAGAGTAGATCAGTAATATAAATAACCATACGATGAGACATAATGTATATATGATAATGCATTATGTTCAAGATCTATCGCGTCCTCTGGTGTTTTGCGTACGATAGAATTTAGTTACTCTGACTTCCACGGATATGAACTAAATCCGTAAACCGCGTTCGTATTAAAATTTATTATGAATGCCCCGCATATATCTTGAAGCGTGTAAAACTTAGAAATGCGTGTGTTGCATCATGTAGACTTTAACAATGAGTGTGTCTAGCCACATGTAAAACTTGCAGATGAGTACATAAATTTCCCCGCAGAATGTGAAACTTAAAACGCATTACTTAAACTGGAATGTCTGTGTTGACCGCTTCTAACTGAGTTGAACTGCGTGAAATCAAGTAGAACTTATCTACTGCCCCATAGGAGCGAACGCCTCCTTATATTTTAAATTCAAATCTAGTAATCGTTGGCTTGACGATGCCAAGGCTGTTCACCCAAGCAAGCGCACGTCTTGTACCTTGGTTTAAAAGTTCAAAAATACATTTACTATTGTTTGGTTTAATTTCACCTGCCAGCATGTGCCATTCGTTATTATTTGAAAGTTTAAAACTCTTGTTGACATTGGCTAATTTATAGGCTAACGGTACAATCTCCTGTCTGGTTCAAAGCCCTAACGAATTTAAAAGTCTTTCGGTTTATTAACCTTCCAACGGCAGTCCTTTTAAAAGTGACACCACACTCGACCCTCGGGTTTACTTTGCCCTTTGTGTAAGGTTTTACCTTAAACAGAAAACAGCAGACTTTTTCCTTTGTCAACATACAAATCACGTGTTAAAGTTACATCATATTATATACATACATGATATCTACATTATGATTAGATTTGCACATAGGTTATATTATATTTGCATTTCCGTAGGGATGGGCCGTAAGTGCTGTTTCAGCTATTGAGGAAAATTAAATAGATTTGTCGATTGGTTAAATTGCTAAAGAGGGAGTGCAATATATCCTTGCTCGCCAAAATAGTTTCGCATAAAAAGAGGGTAAGGTTAAAAATGTCAGAAATGTTGGAAATGAGCAAAATAGCTGTAGTTGCTGCAGCATTAAAGTGGAAACTTTCAGGAGCTGGTGTTAAGGACATGAGGTAGTAAGGAAACGTATGCTGAAGTCATTAACATAGGTGAGATTCTAGTAGGCCAAAAAATTTCGGGACACCAGATAAATGGTCTCGTAAGTTTTACTTAGTAATACAAATAAGAAGAAGAATATACGCGCACAAATGAAAAAGAATGTTTCCTAACATTGTGTTCTGCTAACTATTATTGGAGGAGTCTATTATGTTTTTCTTGCAATAAAAGTAGAAGGAAAGATGGATCGGAAACACACCAGCAACTTCTTCAGTACCATGCAATTCCATCTGTATTACATCTGGTAGAGACGGGTTTCACCTTACAGCACATCGATCTGCATTCTGCACGAAGCAATTGCATCTAAAGAAAAAACAGAGGACATTGAAAGATATAACTTGGCTGTCCTGAAGTGCGGACTGCAACTCCATAAAACTGTCATGGGACAAAGTGGATAAAAAATATCCAGGAAGTGCATTTAAAAAGTTTAGACTACCTCTGAGAAATTATCCAACAGTATGAAAGTATACAGGCTAGAAATATCTCCAAAAACTTATTAACCAGTAGTTATAGTAAAAGCAAGTACTTGCATAAGCAGAAACTTTAATTTTGTTCCTTTTAACAGATACATTTTGTCTCCACCATTGTACTGGATGAGCAATGCTTGATGCAACCGCGGGAACGGCCGGCAACGCTTTGTCGACGAAGGCGGGGGTGTATTTCCCCTCCGCTGCGCAAGGCTTCAGTTTGAGTTGAAATCTTGCGTAAGTAGCACGTGTTTGTTAGGTGACGCAATACAGTGTGAAATGGAGTGATACAAGTATTCTATTCCCCAAAGAGTATTCATGTATGATTCATATGTGCGTACAGAATCAACGTAAGCTGTAAGGAGATTATTTCAAGAAGAATATCCTGCTGTTTACGTTCCTAATCGGAGTTTCGTTCATCGATTAGTAAATAAATTTCGTGAAACGGGAAGTGTTCTTTATCTCCGGGAGGTATTAAAAGAGAACGTTACAAAACAAATCCACACACTTTAGATGAACTTAACTGACATTCGTCAAGAAATTGCTGCCATTTCTCAGAAGGAACTGTAGAGTGTAATGAACAATTTCCTAAGCAGGTGTCAGAAATGCTTGAACAACGAAGGGAGGCAGTTCCAGCATCTCCTTCCTTAATATACATGAGTAATTTACTTTTTTGTATTTATGTTATGTATGTTAGAAATAACTTACGCGACAAACCATACTACATTCACTGCGGACTTCCTGTCACCCGCACCACCGGCACAGCAGCCAGGCGAAACCGGTTGCGTAAAGGATCGTTCACCCCGAATTTGTTGAATTCTGTGCTGAATAACTTGTTTGCTTGTGTTTCTTTTAGAAATATCGGGAAATTATATGGTGCTTTGAAATTAATAGGGGAATTGTACCATAAACAAAGAGATTTAATTATAAATTCACTTCTTGGTTGGGACTATCATTTTTTTATTTGTCTTTTTAAGGACGCTCTTTAATATCTCAGGTCATCAGCGTCCCATGCTATTCAGGGCATGAAACGGCCGACAAATTTTGCTCATAGGCCTCTTCTTTCCGGCTTGAGGTCCTTTATTGTGCCGTAAATCTACGACACGGGACCCACGGCTTTACTTCCCTTTCGAAGGAAGCCATCCATACTTAGGCCCGAAAAAAATCGATCGATCCTGGCCGGGTTTGAACCCGCGATCTTGGGTTTAGGAGGCAAGTATGGTTATCACTACACCACCAGGACCGACAGGGACTATTATATGAAGATGTTACGATACAATAATGACAAATCATATCTTAATGTGTGTATATTAACTTCATTATTTTGAGGATTAATTTTAAAGCATATACTTTTGGCCTATCCCTACAGATAGTTCGATACCATTTCCGGGTTCCAAGTTCACATTACTTTGGGTACAGTTTTCTTAGAACAATCTAGAGTGGAATTTATTTAGACTCTTTCGAAAATACATCTAAATGTATAAGCACATGTTTGAAATTGCTTCCTATGCAGAATGATGAATATTTCAGATACGTGAAAACTGGTACACGAAACATAAAGTTTGGTAACTACAGATTAAAAATAGACTTTTTAGTAGTCTTTAACTCCCTTTTTTACTACTGAGGCACCACAAGCGGTGGACACTGATGATACATGAAATGAAATGATATATTGGGAAAGGATTTTTAAGGGAGGAAACGTTCCAGGCCTAAGTTTAGGGTACCTCTCCGGCATTTGCCAGTTATGAGGACTGAGGAAAACCTGGAAAAAACTCCAGTCAGGAAGGATGCTCCTGGTGGGATTCGAACCCCCGACTTCCCGCTCACGAGTCCGCGCCTTAACGACCTGGGCCAGCCGTGGCGGTTAAAAATAGGATCTTTTAAATCTCTTCTATAATGGCTCACAATTGTTGAGAAGCCAACCAAATAAATAGCGTCCAGGTTCTGAGATACTTGACATGTGATTATCGTCGGACCACACTCTACGAAATAGTGCCACCCCAACAGAACAGAGTTACGTCAAATATTTGAAACAAGCACAAAACTTGTCGCAGGGTGACATGGAAGCATGCAGCATGCTGGCTAACAGCTTCAGAAAGAGAAAAGGTCACCTTTAAGAAAATGTGTCCTGAGGAGTTCAGACAGATATTCTCGAATCAAAAAGAAACAGGAACTGTGTGGGAGTTGGGGGTCCATTTGGTTAGCCGACAACCAGCTCCACGATGTCCTGGCCTGTCCCACACACAACAAGACTACGGGAAGAATCAATACGAAAACGATGCTACTGCCAGGTCACACCGGGTCACGGGCGTGCCCGGCTCTGCGTTCTGCGCAACAACTGTACTCGTACCACTTGCGTAACAGATTTACAAGTTGCCACTCCAGTTATCACAATGACCTGCGTCTTTAGCACCACTGGGAGGGGAGACACATATACCTTGGTAAAATACAACACCAGGACTTGGGTATATCACATGAACTCAACTCTCAAAATACAGATGCCACCAATGTTACGCTCACAGTGGGGGGATGCACATTGCTGATTATCTGCAGGCTTGCTTGGTAAATTTAGGCAACAAAAAGAAATCACTGCAACTTTCGCACTTTTGCCAAAAATTGTTCACAACCTTGAACCTTGATTTCATTAATGCTATAGCCGAATGATTAGAAGATAATTCACATTTGAGTTGAAAGGAATAATTGTTATAGAATAACAAGTACATATTCTACATCAAAAATTAAGAAAATAACAGCAATTAGGACAAGTTGAAGAGAGAAGGGTAGTAGAGGGTAAACTCCACATTCAAAGGGACACTTTTTCCCTCGGTCTTCAATTATTTTTTTAAATAATAAATTGGTTGTTATTAAAATAATTCAGGAAATTAATAAAATAAATGTGGTAATTGTGATCAAAATATAAACTACTTACTCTTTTATAATAGACTTTTTGACTAAAAATCAAAGTACTTAAATATACTAAGAAAATAATTTTTATCTGCTTCATCAATACATTGGCATTTCAAGAAGTGTGGTAAATGTCCGTTAAGTTAAACACGCACTTTGTTCTGGACGTTCTAGTCTAATACTATGCCTGATTATTTTGAGGGGGACTGGATTTTTTTTATTTGTTTTATTTAAGGACGCTCTTTAACATTTCAGGTCATCAGCGCCCCTTCAATTCAGGGATGAATTTTGCCCAGAGGCCTCTCTTTCAGGCTTGAGGTTCTTTCGTGCGACACGGGACCCACGGCTTTACTTCGCTTCCGAAGGAAGCCATACTTAGGATTTTTATTCCCGAAAAAATCCATCGATCCTCACCGGGATCGAACCCGCGATCTTGGGGAGGAGGAGGTCTGGCTCAAATATTCTGTATCAAGGACAATTTTGAGTTAACTAATAAAGTTAAGCATTTATTTCGATATACTTTATTTAATTAAGACATTTACTTTGTTCGTAACATCTATTACCACATTTAATGTGCAATAATTAGAGTAGGACTTAACCTAATTACGTGAACTTTATTCTGTAACATACATCATCATTTATTATGTCTGATAAATTTATCTGTCTTGGTATGAATTCAAAATATTATTTAAAACAGTAAATTAGCTAAAAGTGTGAACAGGTCTTCTTAATTAGACTATAATGCATGTAGTTTTCTGATTAAGTCTCTATTTACTAGGGCCATGATATTACTAAATCATATAGAATAGTATTTTGGTCTGGAAACTACGATATTATAGCATTAAAATATATGCAATTTGAAATTTATGAATTACTAAATTGATCATATAAATTTTTGTGAGCAGTCCTGGAGTATTTAATTAACATCTGCTTTGGTTTACATCTTATAGGCTAGCGCCATGTGTGGCCGAGGTCATTAAGGCGCGCACTCGAGAGTGGGAGTCTGGGGTTCGAATCCCGCCAAGACTATCCTCCCTGACTGAGGTTTTTTCCAGGTTTTCCTCAGTCCTTATAATTGGCTTGTGCCGGGGAGGTACCCTAAACTTAGGCCTGGAACGTTTCCTTCCTTAAAAAAAATCCTTTCCCATTACATCATCACATGTATCATCAGTGTCCATCGCCTGTGGTGCGACAGTAGTAAAACGGGCGTTAAACACTATTAAAAAAAAACTAATTTTATGGCAGAATAGCACTATATGTATATTAGTACAAAATTCCAACTTAATTTTGTTCAAATTAACTTGGGTCTATCTGTGGGTCAAATGTTTGTGAAAACAATAAGAAATAATTACTAAAATATAATACAAGCCACTGAAAGGTATCCAAGGCGTTTCAAAGATTTAATAAAGATTTGCATTTGTTTTATCATTTAAATAAATTTCTTAATGTACAGACACAATTGCGAATTGACAGACAGCAGAATCTTACATACTCTTGATTATGTATAAACATTCAATTGCGCAAATCCATATCAAATGAAAATGTGCAGACATTTGAGCTAAGCGGGGGGCGGGGCGAATGCAAAAAATTATTACTGTTAATAATTGTTTACAATTTCCTTAAAAAGCAGCAAAAAATACTCAGTTTCCATATTGCTCACATTTACCAACAACATGACTGTAAATATATAATAGCAGTGCAATCTTGCACAACATATTGATGAAATCATTATTAAAATAATTTTGAAATGTGATATTACAAAACAGTACAAATAAAGAATAGCAACTGCTGTTTAGAATAATAAACTTCGTTGTTTACAGGAGAACGACGAAAATTGGGGCTTGAACACTGGATTTCTGAACTCTATAACAGGGGAAATTATAAAAAGTGGGAAATATATGTTTGAAATTTGAAATTTATTGATGCTATGAAAAAAATACAAATACAAAGCGTTCTTCATCTATCGGGCCCAGGCCAATTTCCTCCCGGAAATATCTAGTAAATATAGGTCCACCCAAAAGTTGAAGGACACCTGCACATATGAACTAAATGCATTGTGTCCTTAAACATTTTGTTCAGCAGCCTTGTGCTTCATCAAAAGGATCAGCTTATTAAGAGGTACATTTAAAAAATTATGTAAAAGTCATTATTTTTTCATAAGTTATGGTATTTTTCCACTTAGAGAAAAAAAACATTTTTTTAAAATCTTTGTGGGGATTTAGACATGAAAATATATGGGGTGCAAATGTTATTTTTTCCCAGGATAAACGCACATACATAAGGAACATTTGTAAATATAATATTACTACCATAGGTTCGTTTATGAAAAATTTACACAGTGTTTATTACTTTGCAACAAAATGGGGGAAACGAGCTTGAAATGGTACTATTTGACCTTCGTTTAAATTGCATTGTGGGACCAGCTCCTGTTATAATGTACGATGCATTATAAACAGGTAAAAAATAAAAAAGAAAAAAAAATCATTTTTAACATTTTTCTAAAAGGGAAGAAATACTGTAACTTATGAAATAATAATAATAATAACTTTTACATCCTTTTTATGTACCTCTTAATAAGCTGATATTTTATGAAACACAAGACTGCTGGACAAAACAGTTCGAGGAAGAATGCATTTAATTGGTATATGCAGGTGTCCTTAAACTTTTAATAGGAACTGTAATGCGTTAAAAATACAAATTTTGATGGAATGTTCTCAGAAAAGGGTCCTCTAATATTATTCTATTAGAATAAGAAATACTAGTTGATCCAAAAATGTATATTTGATCGCACTCACAATAAACCTTTACTTATGTTTAAAGAGAAAAAGAAGGGGGGACTAAAGAATAATATTATTTTATAAATATATACAAGGACTATGGGGTACTTTTGTACTGCAATAAAATTTGCGAGAAATAATCAAGAGGGTTGGCAAAACCTCTAGACCATATCTTCTGGAACATTTGCTCAGGATTGCCCAAATCAGAAGAACAAGCCGATCATAAAGGATATCACTTTTCAATAGCGTTATCCTTTATTGCAATACACTTCTCACATCTTTGAATTAACATTTCAAACAATTAGAATTCTTGCCTGCAAAAAGGGCATAAAGGGCATCCTTCACTTCTTCGTCACACTTAAATTTCCTTCCTCGAAGGTCCTTCTTCAGTTCTGAGAAGCGGAAAAAGTTATTGGAAGCTGGATATGGGCTGTAGGGTGGATGGTGGATCTCCTTAAAGCCACATTTCTTCACAGCTTCCTTTGCAACAAGAGTTGTGTCCACAGACGCGTTGTCGTGAAGAAGGCGCACACCACCACTCAGCTTTCCTCACCTTTTCTCTTTGATGGAAGCACCTAATCTGTGCAGTAGGCCAGCATAGTACTCCCCATTTATTGTGTTGTTCCTCTCCTTGAAGTCAATGAAGAGTATTCCTTCACAGTCCCAAAAGATTGTGATCATGATCTTCTTGGTTGACTTAGTGAGCTTGTCCTTTAGAGACGGTGCTTCGCCAGATTTACGCCACTCCATTGATTCTCTTTTGAACAAGGGATCACAGTAGAGGACCACAGTTTCATTTCCTGTAACAATAATTTGCAGAACTCCTCTCTCTCTCGTTGCCACGACAGAGCTCCAAAAATGCAGACAACAGATGACTCGTTGCTGCATTTGTACTGAGGAAAGAAGCCTAGGCACTAAACTTATTCATGTTTAAATGTTCATGAATAATTCGAAGGACTGTTGTTTTAGAAAGACCCAACCTTACTGCTATTTCTGTAACTCTGAACCGCCGGTCTTCCATAATTTCTCCTTCCACATGAGCGAAGTTTTCAGGAGTGAGCAACTGCAAGGACCGACCTGCACGATCTTCGTCTTCAATGCTTTCTCGACTCATTCGAAATTGCTTGGCCCATTCTTTTACGGTAGTACATAAGGGGGGATAATTCCCCATATACACTGTCCAATCGCTACATAATTTAATTTGGAGTTGGTGCTTCTTTTGAGAAGAACTTAATAACAGGTCGATACTCCGTTATGAACATGTCACAATTTTCTATACATAACCTTCTTTATGCTACTATATCTGAACAACTGAACGCAGAGGAGCGGAAGTTACAGCTACAATTATTTACTTAACAGATAAGGTATGACAGGCTTTTGTGAAGGCGATTATCCTTATTGGCGAGGCGGGAAATTTTCGCACCTACCCACGGATATAGAATGTAACAATAAGATAAGGACAAACTTTCCTCACCCATAGAATTTGTTGGTTTTCATTTACGGACGCTCTTTAACATCTGAGGTCATCAGCGTACCATTCAATTCAGAGCGTGAAACGATTGATAAATTTTGTTGAGAGGCCTCTTCTTTTAAGCTTGAGGTTCATTAATAATTTTCTACACTCTTCATAAGAACATTAATCATGGAAACACAGGAACATCACATGAAACGCTTTCTTGAATGAAATGTTTAAAATGCCCTCTTCGTTACATCGGGTTAAGTTGTTAATTCTTAGGTTGATCGTCAATGTTTTGTGTTCCATGTGATGTTAGCATGCGACCGGACCTAAACCCACTAGACTTTTATTTGTGGGGGCATTTGAAAGCTCTTGTGTATCGAACCCCTATACAAAATGCAGACAGTTTTTTCCCATGTTGTGGAAGGCTGCAGAACAATACGCAATTCTCCAGGGATACATCAGCGCATCCGGGATTCAATGCGACGGACGGCAGGTTGGTGCATGTATCAATGCTAGCGGAGGGCATTCTGAACATGTCATGTAAGAAAGAGTTTCATGTGGTATTTGCTGGTACGTTCTGTTCCTGTGTGTTTCCCATGATTAATATGTCATGAAGAATTGTAAAAAATGAGTTCTAACATGAAAATAAAGTGTTAGCAGACCGGTGTTCATATAACATATTTTCCTCTTCTACGTGTGAAACTTTGACCGTACCAATTTTTTTTTTTTTTTTAGTAGTGTTAACGCCCGTTTTCACTACTGAGGCACCACAGGCAGTGGACACTGTTGATACATGAGATGAAATGATATATTGGGAAAGAATATTTTTTTAAAGGAAGGAAGCGTTCCAGGCCTAAGTTTAGGGTACCTCCCCGGCATTTGCCAGTTATAAGGACTGAGGAAAACCTGGAAAAACCCCCAGTCAGGGAGGACGGTCCTGGCGGGATTGGAACCCTGACCACCAGCTCACGAGTCCGCGCCTTAACGACCTTGGCCACCCATGGCGGTCCGTACCTAATTGTTACACCCCCTATATTCAAGGAGCTTTAAACTGCACAAATCCTAAAATGAAATTTTACACAAATTATTCATAAATAACGTCTTTATTAGTAGAATACAACGGTTTACACGGTGGAAATTCAACTGGCATTATAATATATTTATCAAACTGAACTTGAATAAAACATAACATTTATATTGCTAGGAAATTTAAAATGAACTGTAAAATAAGAGATATTGAGATTTCGGTCTGTTAGAAGTATAGTAATATCTCCTGTGTATTCAAATACGCGAATGATGGAAGATTATTTAAACAAATGCACTATGTAATATCAACAGAGGCCAAGTACCTCGTCTATCTTACATCCTTTCTATATTTGTACAAATGTAGCACAAACACTAATATATACTCAAGATCAGGGCTATCAAACGTTCGTATTATAACTAGGGGTACGCGAGTACCAGGTTACGATTTCAATATTTCGACACCGCTAATAATAATAATAATAATAATAATAATAATAATAATAATAATAATAACAACAATAACAACTATATTCCTCATGTGACGTCATCTTAAAATCGACCAATAAAAAGAAACAAAATTTTAATTTGCACCAATCACAGCCGGATTACAGAGTGAAATTATCGAAAAGATGATCAAATCCATTTTATCACGCGACGTGCATTTGTCTTGTAGTCAGTATAGCCAACTATATAATTCCTAAACACGCATCACTGACCACTTTCGCTAGAGGCTGTGGGAAGCTATTGATAGCAAGCAAAGCATAGACAATCGACAACCATAACGCAAAAGGGAGGGTTCTTCAAAACGTTTTGGTGATGCGTCAAATGTGAGACTTGATCTTATCATCAGGAATTCCAAAGCACAGAATAAAAAGAAAAATTTACATACTGCATGCTATTTATTCCCCCTCAGTTGGTATTAGAAAATCGAACGGTCGCGATTGCAATAATCGACCTTTGTCCATTTCAATCTCACGGTTTCTGAATAGAATACATATTCATAAGTGTAACATTTTATGCAAGTGTTAATATTCTATGCGCGAATTTCAAATATTAAGCAATTTTATTCTTATTCTATTCATGAAATGGTCTTAAAACCCAATTTTCCACTTCTGTATTGGCATTACTGACAATCGGCATTCTTCTGTCGCAGGATTGCATGAAAAGGTTAAGTACAAATGTACTATTTTTAACGCAAGTTTAGAGGAATTAAATTTAAATTCTTATTTTATTCGTGAAATAGTCCTAATAAATTTCACTCTGTTCGTGAATTTATTGGTAACCTCAGACCCTCTCGTGGTATTACTTATAATAAATCTATAATTAAAAATATATGAAATTATATGTTTCACTTAAAAATATCGCTCTACATACTTCATTTAGGAACAGAGACGCTAGCATTACACAATAAACATGCGGGTTTTCCTTTGTTTCCAATAAAGCAATATACTGGTCCTCCCGTTCATTGTTAAAGCTATAATTTCTTTGCCATTTTAAGAAGAGTTATGCTTAAAAGAACCCATTAATAACTAAATAATTTAAAGTTTAAAAGGTAATGAAAAAGCACTTAAAACATGTTGAATATACAATTTATCACAACACAAGGCACTCAAAAGGTATTTCACAAGCTCACAAGTAATACTGAATGTTCGTCTGAAAGCAAGGAACTTGCAATATTCCTATTGTAAGACTGTTATATATCGTTTGTTCATTGTTTGCGGCACAGTCAGTTATTTTGAGGGAGAATTGGGTGTCTCAATGTCGTCTTGGCTAAACTTTGTCATGAATGATAAGAAAGCGGTGTATTTTGCAGAGTAAAAATGCCGCTATAACAAATTTCCTATGCTTGAGGACGGTGCTTTTAAAACTATAAGTAAAAATCTTTATTAAAATGCTATCTTTCAAGAATTAATTAAAATTTAATTTGAGGTAGAAAATAAGGCAATGATAATGCAAATGAGCTCAGAATCCGCCAGCTCCGAAAACTGTGGCATTCGGGAGGTAAAAAGATATCCATCGTACATCGGTAACTTATCTCAAGCAAGATTCGAACCTGCGCCCTCTGTTTTTGCAGCATGTTGCCGAAACTAAATCATGAACCTCTACTTGTGTCTGCTTATTACGGCTGATACTAGAAAGTTTCTCTTTAAATGCACATTTTTTGCATACCTTGCAACAATTTTCTGCGTTGGATTTGCGGATACGTTTGGGAGACCACGGAAGATAGTAAACATTTAATATGGCCTAAAACATTCCTAGTGAAAAGGCCTCTTTCAGGGATGAAAGATGGCTAAGTTTTGGTAGATCTTGGCCACTTGAAAAGTTTTTTTGATTTTTTAATAAGTTTCTCTCACTATTCTTCTTGACCTTCGTACAGCATCGGCTTCCACAGATGTTCAATCCTTCAATTTCGTACGTTGACAAGATGTGATATGTGATTCTCTTTGCTTATTCCTATTTCCTCTCTCTTTCCTTTCCTCCCATTCTCTAAAACATTCTCAGAAACAGTATCTGCCACTCATTGGTTAGAACACGTAGTAGTGTTTACTGTTAATGGATAGAACAGTCATATTATTTCCTTGACTTAATTGCCTTTTCTACCTGTCTCCGCTAACGTCGGCGAGTTAATTGTTAGCTGTCCTTGGGTAAAAATCGTTTTGGCCTGACTTAGGGACCGGGTGAACCACCGTTTCGTTCTTTGTGATTTTGGGGCAGTACCTCTGATGTCTTAACCTCCAAGGTTCTTTGTTAAGCATCGGTCACCTTCTTTGAATTGTGCCAGTGACCCAGGTATTTTGTTAACTTAATAAATAAGGAATTCTTTACTAAATGTAAAAAGCATCGGTCAGCTTCTTTGAATTGTGCCAGTGACCCAGGTATTTTATTAACTTATAATTAAGGAATTCTTCACTAAATTTTTAAATAGGTACGAGTATTATTTCTTTAGAAAGAAAGTTAGACATTTTTTCTAATGTTAGCTAAATCCATGTAATTCCCTTGTGTACTACCTTTAATTTAAGTATTCTGTTTTGAAAAGGTAAATTTGGAATTCTTTGGATAAAACCATGGAATTTCATTGGTAAACTCCTGAATTTAAGTATTGTCTCATAAGAAAGTATATATAGAGTTATTTCCATGTACTCTTTTCGTTTACTTTAAGTGTTTGTTATAATTATTCTATTCTGAAGTGAATTAATTGCTTTTTTTCCTTTTTGTAAACTGTGCAATTTAAAACGTACTAAAGAATGATCTAAAAGCTGATTTTTGCATTGTTGTATGACGTTGATATACACTGCCTTAGTGTTATGGATTACTGCATTATAATTTGTTTAAGGAGTGCATGTGTTCAAACCCTTAAAGTAAGACATTCAAAAACACAAACAAAATAAAAGTAATATCCTAAAACGTTTAAACGTATCAATATGTTCGATTTTATGAATCTTTACCAATGAAATATCTTTGATGTTGCAAGCAGTCCGCCAGTCCCTTTTCCCTTTCATGTGATATGTGCTGTATAATTAATTTCAGTAGCGTAAACAGATACCCTGGCCTCAGCCAGGAAGAGAAACACGCTCGTTTGTTTACCAATATGTTATCTACGGTTCTGTAAGGGAAAGAAATAACAGGGCTGAAACATGCCATGCTTTGACATTACCTTTGTCAACAAATACCCAATTAGCAAGTACAGCTTTTACATAACTGCATTTGCAAAAACATGTCTAATCTATTTACATTTTCCATGTTAAAGATGTCATTTAGGAGAGTATTTCTTATTAGTTATCGCCATCAAATAACTATTACATTTTAAGCCTTGCTTTGCATCAACCTTGCTTTGCATCAACAAATATAAACTACCAACAAAGCTCAAAGATAATCTTGCTTAATATATAATAAAATATACCATACTGATTGTAAGTGGAAGGGGTAGGATGCCTTCTTGCTTAATTGTTGACCTTGCTGACTGTCGCAGTGGCAACGCAGCTGTTCCCGGGTGTGTGTGTTGTTCATATATTAATTCGGCACTATACGTAAAGTGTATCATGCAGAGGGTATCTTTATATACGAAGCATATGTGTTAACTCACTGGTGAAAGAGTCATGGGACTTTTCAGCATACAGTTGACTCTGTTACTTATGTGAATTCTTTACTACTCCCCCTTTTCATAGAATTAACCGACATGGAGTGCGATCATTCAGTTTTACAACAGGATTCTGCCATTGCTCACGCTGCGAAAATTCTACGAGAGCAATTTACAATGTGTTTCCACCAGACCGAGTTTTAGTAGGGATTTGTGGCCTCTTCAGCCCCCTGCGTTTATTATCTCTGAGGTAAATGAAAAAATGTCATGTACAAGACGGATTCACACACCATACAAGAGCTCAAAGATAATATTCATCAGGATTACTCAAAATGAACCACGTGAATGATGAACAATATCACAAAAGGTGTGAAGAATAAAGGTGGGCAGTTTTAACACCTCATTTGAAAATGTGATAATTAATACATCTGTTAAATTGGTATGTTTTATTATTTTACCCTCCCGCTGATCACCAAGACCCGGATGGTCGGCTTACGGCTAATAAGCGCCGCACTGCCCGTAGGCAAAACATTCCGGGGGAAAACAAAAACAGATCGCACTGTAAGAAATGATTTATGTGCTATATTATATAACTTTTAATATTTTATTGTAATAATTTGTTTATAATATCTTATTAAAATTCCACGATTTTTATTCTATTTATTAACATAAACCTGTACTTTGGGTGAGATAAATAAATCAAATTATAAAGCGTTCATTGGCTATAAAAAGGAGAAACATCGTATGTTTTTCATCCACATCTATATTCACGGAAAAGGCTAAGAAAAACATGTGTATAAAATAGCTTTAAGAGCCAAACGTTTGTTAATATTAAGAATAAGTTCAGTGGAGGGAGAGGCGCTGTCATTTTCACTGACTAGAAATCAGGGATGGGGTTAAATTTGTTTCTTCTTTGTTGATTAGAGATCGCCAAGCACTGTCATCCGAATTCACGTAAAATAAAAAACAAGACATTTAAAAATTGCAAAAAACTCTCATTGAACTAAAGCAATATTTTCTGTCTCATACGCAATAGGAGATTCTATCAAAAAGTTCCCGGACTGGTTCTGTTACAAAGAAAATTCTTAATTTGCCTACTTTTGAACACTGTTTCCTTCGAAATACTCTTCTTGTGCAGCATTACACCAGTCCTAGCGTCTCGGCCGCTATTGGAATGAGAATTCTAAAACCATTGTAGTGTAGAACCTTCCCCGATTCAACCTGTATCTCGTCAATGTTTTTGAAACGGCCTTTGAGATGAGCCTTCCTCTTCTGCAAAAGGAAGAAGTCCTTTAGAGTTGCTTTTCTCCTATGGATTCTCATCAACAATTTTCCAGTCTTTTTCAATTTCCCGGGACGTTCTTTGAAGTGTCCATTGCAACTCGAAACAATGCAGGCTTGCCGTAAGCTTGCCGTTGCCTCTGTGGCCGATTTCCCAAGTTTAACGCAAATTTCACATAGCTCTTTGTTACAACTTGGTTTCCATGAAGAAATTGCAGTCTAGTGATGTCAAAAATACCAAAATGCGCTGCTCCCAATGTAAATATACAGGTGTCGCTTTTCATACTGCTAGTTCAAGGTTATATTCCCTTAGCGCTGCGCGCGCAACCCTGTACTGTTAACTATTGGCGCTCTAAAGAATCAGTCCGGCAACCTTTTGATCATAACCATCAACAGATAAAAATCCAAAAATTAAAAGGCAATCATGCACGTGCTGCGATAGCTGTTTACATACTTCCCAATTCTTCATATTGTGAATAAAATATAGTGATTCTCATTTGCAACAGTATGTTAAGATTGGTCTAAAAAAAGGTTACCGAAGTACTTCTTAACAAGGTCTGGAGATGATTTCCCCGTTCCGAAGTAACTTTTTTTTTTTTGATTGATTTATTTATGGAAGCTCTTTAACAGCTCAGGTCATCAGCGTCCCATTCAACTCAGGGCGTGAAACGGCCGATAAATTTTGCTCAGAGGACCCTCTTTCAGGCTTGGGGTTCTTTTTCGTGCCGTAAATGTATGACACGGGACCCACGGCTTTACTTCCCTTCCGAAGGAAGTCATACTTAGTATTTTTACGCCCGAAAAAATCCATCGTCCTGGCCGGGTTCGAACCCGCGATCTAGGCAATAGGACCGACTCCGAAGTAACGTTTTAGAAACATTGAAAATACTTTAGTAACATTTTGTACCCATGTATTACCCACAGTCCACCATTATGTAGACATGTCCTAGTGACCGTAGCATCACACTGTTCATTTGTTATACCGTGTGCAAACTTGTTCTGATGTTTTCATGAAGTTCGCCTAGATTACCAGCTTTCATTATTCCCCGCAAAACATTACAGAACTGCAAATCAGGACTTGTGAAGGATATGAGAAATCTGAGTGTTTAGAAATCAGCAGAGCGGCAAAAGGTTGTTGGAGAAAGCGCTCAGTCCCATGATCATTATGAGAGCTGGCCCCATCTTGTTGAAACACTTGCTTGTGCACATCAAGATTGTTCAGCGCACAAAATGTGTCCAAAACCCTCTAACAATTTCAATAATTTGCTCCGTACACTTGCGACGTGATGTTAATTCGGTTCCCATGAGCATCCCCAATCCCCAATAGCGTCCCACACTGCCACCTTTTCCCAATGTACATATTCACCCCGCTATTCACAACCGAATACGAGCAGGTTAATTACTAACACGACACTCCATAGCATATCACTGTCGTCAGATATCCAACACCTTTGGAAATATGAGGGTAGGTTCATCAATTTTCCGGCCTAACCATTTTCTAGTTATGGAAAAATGATCACAAACAACATCCATCACTTCTTCGTCACACTTATATTTCCTTCCTCCAAGGTCCTTCTTAAGTTTTGAGAAGAGCAAATAGCCACTGGGAGCTAGATCTGGGCTATAGGGCGGATGGTCGATCTCCTTGAAGCCACATTTCTTCACAACTTCCTTTGCGGTCTGAAGTCTTGATGTATCAAGGAACAAACTGCAGGGTTTTAGTAATATCCATGAAGCTTAAATCCGAGTTGAAAGTGTACTTTGTACAGTCATAAGGTACCTGTATGTGTTACATTTGTAGTGCCTAGAAAAGTTTGGTTTTTACCACAGATTAAGAAACGTTTTACTTTATAAAATTAAAACGCTAATTGTGAAAAGATATTGTCTTTTGTCTGCAGTTCGGGACCGAATAAATGCCAGAGAGACATCCAAGGTAAAAGAGAAATTCTTACCTTTTGGGGGGAAGGGGAAGCTTGCCTCGTTGGCATTGTTCGCTTATAAAATTCACATTGGAAATTTTTTAACATCCTCCATGATAAGCATTTCTGCTGTTTTAAAGATCTCTGTTAGTGGTAAGCGGTCCCCAGATCACAACAGCTACACAGAGCAATAACACCCAAAACTGAACTCAATGCAGCAATTGTTTTATCTAAATTTGTCAAGGTGTAAGTTGTGTTTCGTGTATTTGCTTTGAAGCACATGAATAAAAAAAGAAGAGAGGAAAAAAAAAAAAAAAACCAACGGAGCTGCACGATTGCGCCAACTGAGTAAGTGCTGCGTGTATTTTTAATTTTTTTATTACACATTCATCGGAATGGAAAACGGAAAACTAGCAGATAATTTTCCATATTCATGAAAATTTGCCGTTGCACTTCCCGGCACAAATGCCATACATATATCACAGGATGACAAACAAAATTAGAGCTTCTAAACCACATATAAAACGTTCGTTACCCTGAAATCTGTCCAAAGATATCTATATATTCGAAATCTCGAAAGGTAATTAACAATTGCATTTATCAGATATCAATGTTTTCAAATTATTTTTTTAAAAATATTTAAGGAATTTTGTATTACAAAATATAGAATGCGGCTGCAGATTTATGTTTGTTTTTAATCACACATTTATTTATTTTTTGATTACTTTAGCACGTAAATCATATTTGTTGCCGTGTTATCTCATTTGTAAATGTTGCCACCTCTAAATCACGTTGCACGACTGTTAAGTTAAATATTTTGGAATTGCTAAACCTGTTCTAAATGGGCATATGCTCTACTCAAAATTTTGTTACGACAAAAGTGGCTTCAATAATGACATCGCAGTAAAGAACGTTTGAACAGAGGTCTACTTTTTTAATTTACAAACTAACTTAAGAAGTAAAGGCTACTTGGAATGTCCATTTTTCGCGTCATTCTCATTTTATTATTCATCACATCGCCCTGCAAACAGGAATGTCGTCTCTCTTCTAATGGATTTTCTTAAACTCATTGTGTTTAATCTTTTGAAACATACAAGACACCCATTTTACAGCTTCAAATCTCGTGTGCGCATTGAACACACTTCGACGCCCCCTCCCCCCCAAAAAGATTAATGGCCAGATACCAGGAGCGATTCAGAATACATCGGAAGCATTCGCATTATGTCATAAGAATTCGGATCGTGTGCTCTGATGGTTGAATGAACAAGAACATAACTTGTAATTAGTCTAACTAAATTTTATTCTCTTTATGATTGAATGTTTTATTCATTGTTTGTAAGGTAAAATTAATGCTTAGTATCCGGCAATAATATAATTATGATTTAATGGACAGCATATATTTAATTTTACATATAATTGCATAATTGCTTTATTACACATTTATCTACATGCTTAATCCATTTTGGCTATATATTTATGTATATGTTTCTCAATTTAATATTATATATAATTCGGGCTCTATACATAACAGTCGGTGAAAGTTAAATATAAAGTAATATAAAGACATTACTCTCGCCAGCAAAATTATAATTTGTTTTCTTTTCTAAAGAAAACTATGTTGGCTAATATACAGAAGTTGCCAAAAAAATATACACATTTCAAGCAAAGAAAAAACTGTGTTAACTTACAAAACTGAATTCACACAAACAGAAAATGATGACCACTAATCATCTTACACTTTTACAGTTACAACAGCTGCTCAAAATGTCTACAATTGGCGTCGATACACTTCTGAGTACGTTGAACTACTGATTGAACAACGTTTGCGAAAGTGTCCTCAGTGATTGCAGCACATGCCGTTTCAATTTCTTCCCGAAGTGCTGTCAGTGTAGCTGGTTTTCTACGTATACAACATCCTTAAGAGTTCCCCATAGGTAGAAGTTCAACGGCGATTCTGTTTTGTACACACGTCTCCATTGCCTTTGAACTTCAACAACATTCTCGCTTTTCCAACAACTCTTCAAAATTGCTTTCTGCTCTTCAAACGAAACTCTTGGCTCCATTTTGTTGTAGCAACGCTAGTAACGTAATGAGAGTCACATCTGTTTACAGAACATCATACTACACATTACTGTAATTTTTCGGTTCAACTTTGAAATATACTTAATTGATATCTACTGTAAAAGTGTGTACACATTTTTGGCACCATATATATATATATATATATATATATATATACACACATATATATCGCAATGGCTATTGTTCTTGTAAGAGAAATTAGTTATAGAAAAGCAGCTGTGTACAAAGCGTCCTTATATTAAAGCTTCAATGTATTATTATTAGAGAATGGGGTAGATTAAATGATTAATTAAAATGACATTATAAAGTTTATAAAACCAATAATGGATACAAAATACATTTAAAATAATTGCCTAAGGAAACCCTGCAGTACAGGTGGATTACAATGGCTAGAAAGTGTTATGATGCCGCTATACTGAAGTATGTAAGTTGGCAGTATTACTTTGACAGAAACCACGAGCGTAATAATGAAGTACTCTTAGAATATGAGTCTCAATAGAAATTGTATTCCTTGTCCCATATGTTAGAACGAAGTAGTTCTATCAGTTTTCTAGCATTTTCTTTGGTAAATCTATGTCTGTCCCTGAAAACGATGTTATCTTGCTTTTTATCACATCCAATTTAGCAAAACGTTTACCTCCACCGTCTCATTTCACGAATTCTGTGCACAAAAGCCACATTCATTACTTCTAGTCATCCATTTTGCAAAGATAATCCGACTTTAATCTACCCTCCCGAGCGAGAGTAAAACGTAAGCCATGCTGCGGCTTTAATACTGGGACTATCGTAAATTTCGATTTATGAATACGAAAACCGTTAGTCCGTTGTTAATTCACCGGAAGTCGGTAGTTGGCCCAAATCCCAATTTGCTTCCCTTATTTATTCTATATATCTTTTTAAACTAACGATATTCCAGACGTGTATTCTTGTATTTTGGACAAAAGTGAATACAATTAACAGGTAAAGATAATCATCAATTATAAATTCCACTCACTCATTCTGTGCCATTTGTTTGCTCGTATTACGTTTTACGTACGTGTTATTACGTTGGGACTCCGTGTTCACCGCCCCACAAAAACAAATACAGGCACACATATCGCACGTTTAATTATCCGGGCTTCTTTTGTTCTGCTCTCAAGTTACGTGCTAAGGTCGTTAATTCTATTGTTACTACAGCCGCACTTATTCTTTCTTTGGGCTCTTTTCTCGGGGAATGGAGCGAACATAATTCCTTGCGTTGCCCAAAGGGCGCGTGGCAGTCACTATTCCCAAGGAGGGGTGCAACGTCTTTGTTTACCAAGCGTTGTATCGAGGAGACCAGTTTTGTACCTCTGCAAGCTATTTATTTTATTTATTTCGAAAAGATATGTAAATATAACACAGAGGAAGAGGCTCAAATATGGAACACCGTTATGTTTTCCGCTGCTATATCAAGATAACTAGGGAAAAGCTTATGAAATGCTATACAACGTGTAGTCACATCAAGAGGTTAAATGTCGGCCCTGGTGGTGCAGTGGTAACCATACTTGCCTTCTAATCAAAGATCGTGGGTTCAAACCCGGCCAGAATCGATGGATCGTAAAAATCCTAAGTATGGCTTCCTCCGGAAAGGAAGTAAAGCCGTTAGTCCCGTGTCGTACATTTACGGCACATACAGAACCTCAAGACTGAAAAAAGAGGCCTCCGAGCAAAATTTGTCGGCCGTATCATGTCCTGAATTGAATGGGACGCTGATGACCTGAGATGTTAATGAGCGTCCGTAAATAAACGAAATCAACAATAAGCTCACAATACTGAATGTTCGTCTGAAAGCAAGGAATTTGCAACATTTCTATGGTAAGACTGTCATAAATCGTTTGTTCATTTTCCGCAGCACAGTTTTGATGAGGTTAAAGTTACTTTGAGGGTGAATTGAGTGTCTCAATGTCATCTTGGTGTAACTCTGTCATGATAGGCAGCTTATGGCACTGCAATAAAGTGAATCATGAGGAAGCGGCCTGTTTTGCAGAATAAAAATGCATTTATAAAAAGTTGCCTAAGCTTGAGTACGATGTTTTTAAAACCAAAAGTAAAAATCTTTACTAAAATGTATAAAAAAGTACCTACAAAGTTTAATTAAAATTTAATTTGTAAATTAGTTATGAAGGGCGCCATGGAGGGACATCGCGGGCGACATGGCGGGCGGCGCGCTAGACAAGGCTGATCTAATCTGTCTGTAAAGATAAATATTTGTCTCTGATCTACAGTGCTATACTAATTTAAACCGTGACAGACATGACGGAGAGTTACAGGCCACTATGAGTGTTCTAATCAAAGATTGTGCATGTTACATGCTTTGAACACGTGTTACTGTCAAGCAGTTTCCCGAGGCGGGCCAGCTGATTGGAAAAGTGAAAATGTTGTTCTTAAAGGAGACCAACTCATACAGCATTGCATAAGTCCGTGGCTGCTGAGTTATTCATGTTGTCTGCTCCTGTTCTTATAAGATGGGGAACCTCGAGCGATACTTGTGGGTATTTCTTAAAATATTGATTCCTGTGATAATAGTAAAATTGCTAAAAAATGTTTACACACTGTAGAATAGAGAGAAAGGCCCTTTATATCGGAAAAACGTTTGGTTTCCCTCAGTTACCTGTGTATAGTGACATATTTTACTGACACAGACGTTTATTTTAAGTAATTTGAGGACTATTTAGTTTATTTGAAGTAATTAGAGATATATTTAAAACTCAAGTAATTTTTCAAACATGCTCCTTCAATACTTGTGTTTGCAAACACTCACCAATAATTAATTTTTTGGTAATGTACACATATTAATTTTGGAACTAAGTACTAAAAATAAACAATAAAAGTGCAAATTACGTTAAATATATTATATAATTTAATGTGTGCTGCAGTTGGATTTTAACCTTCATTTATACAACTTGCACTGCAACAATTATTTTAGAGATAGCACAGCCCTTCATTTGAACCAGTAGTCGCCTTAACGGGAAACAGCCTGCCCTGTTTCTATTCCCCCCTCCATTTTCGCGCTTCTCCGAGAGCTGACGCGAAGTCTTTGTGCGTATTGCCTAGGCCGAATTTCGGTAACCGTCTCATTGTCGTCCATAACAGCATCCAAAATGGTGTT
Source organism: Metallyticus violacea (assembly GCA_030762175.1). Classification (NCBI taxonomy): domain Eukaryota; kingdom Metazoa; phylum Arthropoda; class Insecta; order Mantodea; family Metallyticidae; genus Metallyticus; species Metallyticus violacea. Next base: position 90,855,249 of record CM060831.1, on the reverse strand, counting down.
TGTGAAGATTTCATTATTAATTTTTCATGCAGGCAAAAGCTCGGGAGATTATCATGGTCAAATGAATTTCAGAAATTTGAGCTTTGGATTAACATCAGTTTCTTTCCAGCCTCCCACAGGAGAGTGCTGTGGTTATGGATAATGCTCCGCAATATTCAGGAAAACCCTTTTTAAGAAGCGGTGAAATTATAGCCACAAAATAGCATTCCTCTTTCGTCAAGAGACACGAGAAAATCTAAACTCTACATGCTGATGGAAGAGATCCAAAAAGTCTTCCGCATTGACGAAATATTAAAATGACATGGTTATGAAGCATTAAGTTTGCCCACTTACATGTGTGAACTGAACCACGTTGAGCTTGCGTGGTCAAAAGTAAAACTCTTGCTAAGAGAGAAAAAAATGTTAGTGGAGAAATTAATATGCAAGTATTACTGAAACATACACTTATGACTTGTTCTTCCTTCACTCCTGAATACAGGCGCCGACTTCTGTTAAATATTAGGGGAAGGGGCAACCTCCCTTTATGATATTTGTAAATATACATGTCAGCGATATTAACCACAACACAAAGTTTGTAAATGTTCACCCCGATTAATTAAAAATTAAATCTATATTAACGGCATGCATTAATAAGCAGACAAATTAATATAAAGAAACAAGTTTATGACATGTAGTGACCTAAAATGGCATCTATGAATTTATTCAATTATATTTTATTAATTCGTTATTAAGTTAGGAAATGTTCAGTATATTAACTTCAGCCTGTAAGTGGTTTCTAAACACATCATAACACAAACACAGGCTCTGTTTACTATGCGTGCTCTACCGTTGAACAATGCACTCCTTTGACACATTGCGTTATCAGCACATTCCTCTGACTAGTCATCTCTCCAGCTCCCAATGTACCTTGATGTGCTTGCTCCATTAGTCTTAACTTCCCTTGTGGAAACGCTCTCCCTGCTCTTTAATTACTACTTCGAGATAGAGGAAACATTTAAACCGCTGTGCAGAAATCTACACTTGAAATTTGCCTCCAACCTTTGAAAAATATTCAACAATTTTTTAAACTGGTGACCTCGAAGTTTTTTGTCCTAAGTTTCCAAGAAAGTTTGTAGTCATGTGGGAACAAACAGCTGAAACATTCTTGGAATAGATTAAAGGTTTTATTTTGGGGTCATCAAATGTATAAAATTCAACTTCTCGTTAAAAAAAAAATCACTATCTTCACATACTGTTAATGACAACTCAAATTTGCCACACGGAAGCAATTCTTTCCAAGAAATGATTCATTTTTTATATACTTTTCCTCAGCCCAAAATCTCTCTAGCAGCATCCATTGTTCAGTCTTTCTCTACTATCACCAGGGGTAAGGAGCGAAGATTATATACAAACTACCTGCTGTTACGGATACAACACATGTTCTCTGCTAGTCTGTGTAGTTTATTTTATGGGAGTTTCATTGCTTCACAACTATCTATTATTTACATTGAGTGGGAATGGAACATTGTGTACATCTACAACTACCTTCTTATTATCAATGAAGAACCCCCACCTGATACATTCCATAGGCTAATAGTAGCTTATGGTCTATCCATCATAAGTTTATAGCGGATGTCATTGATTGTCTGACCAGCCTCTTTAATCCTTAGCTCGTGAAGTAGTGTCGATTGTTAAATGAATATGCTCGTTAATCAATATGCCTGTTTTTTTTTTTTTTTCTTTTTATGGTTTGAAGAAATAATTTTATTATAAATAAAATATTTTGGTTTAAATTTCTTCCCCAAACAAAAATGTTTATAAGCTTGAAATTGTAACATATATCCATAAAAAGGACAGTGACATAGCGGGAAATGCGGAGGAATAATTGTCTGTAAACAAATGATGGACAGACTATAGTAACAATGCAGCGGACTCAATAATTATACTGATCTAAAAATCAACATAAATTTTTATATAATTTAACTCGCTTAAGATTTTCTTTATGCGTGTCTACAGTCATCATTATAGTCTGTATTTTTTGGCATCTACAGCTAAACCTTTCAAAATGTGCAACGAATAAGTCAATTTCGTCGAAGTGAGCAACAGATCTAAGAGCATATTGAATGCAACATTTTGTCTGTTAATTCTAGATACATTTACCGTGCAATGGAATAATTCATTAACATGGCTCGAGGTTGTGCCACTCCTCGGAGTTTCAAAACTTCTTTTTTGACCATTGTTTCAGCTTTTCTGTACGTCCTACCAAAGTTTTGCCCTAGGCACTTCGTTTAATCTCAAAATATGGACAATAAAGTTATAGCACTATGTAACCCACATGGCTATATGTTGCAATAGTTAGGTACCAGATATCTCATGGCGCTATAGTTTGGTGGCGGCAAACTTTAAAATAGCAGTTAAGTTTACCAAGCTATGTCTCGCAGGAGCCTTCAGAAGTACGAAGGTAGATCCATAAGTTTCCAGCCTCGCCGATAAGGTTTATAGCCTTTACAAAAGCCAATCTAGTGTCATACTTAATCTGTTAAGTAAACAATTGCAGCAGTAACAGTGTTTAGTTGTTCAGATATAGTTGTATAAGAAGGCCATGTACAGAAGATTGTGACATGTTCAAAATGGAGCACCGAGCTGTTATTAAGTTCTTCATAAAAGAAGGACTTACTCCAAATGAAATTAAACAGCGATTGGACGGTGTATATGGGAAAGCATCCCCCTCATATTCTACTGTAAAAGAATGACCCAAACTTTTTCGAATGGGTCGAGAAAACATTGAAGACGAAGAGCGTGCAGGTCGGCCCTTGGAGGTGCTTACTTCTGAAAACATCGCTCTCGTGGAAGGAGAAATTATGGGAAAACGGCGGCTCAAAGTTTGAATTATTCATGAGCATGAGCATTTAAACATGAATAAGGTTAGTGCAAGATGGGGCCTAGACTTCTTTCCTCAGTCCAAAAGCAGCAAAAAATCATCTGTTGTCGGCCATTTTTGGAGCCGTGACAACAAGAGAGCGAGAGAGAGAGAAGTTCTGCAAACCATTGTTACAGGAGATGAAACCATGGTTCTCTACTATGATCCCTTGTTCAAAAGAGAATCAATGGAGTGGTGTAAACCTGACGAAGCACCGCCTCTAAAGGCCAAGGTCACTCAGTCAACCAAGAAGATGATCATGGCCACAATCTTTTGGGACTGTGAAGGAATGCTCTTCTTTGACTTCAAGGAGAGGAACACCACAGTAAATGAGGAGTACTATGCTGGCCTACTGCACAGATTACGTGCTTCCATCAAAGGGAAAAGGCGAGGAAAGCTGAATGGTGGTGTGCGCTTTCTTCACGACAATACGCCTGTGCACACAGCTCTTGTTGCAAAGGAAGCTGTGAAGAAATGTGGCTTCAAGGACATCGACCATCCACCCCACGGCTCAGATCTAGCTCCCAGTGACTATTTCCTATTCTCAAATCTGAAGAAGGACCTTTGAGGAAGGAAATTTAAGTGTGACGAAGAAGTATATGGATGCTGTTTATGTCCATTTTGCGGACAACATTTCTGACCATTTATTTGAGAGGGGGGGGGGGGGTTTAAATGTTAATTCAGAGATGTGAAAAGTGTATTGCGATATAGGATAACTATATTGCTAAGTGAAATGTAGTTTTTGTATTTATCATACTTAGAAAATGGTAAGGCCGGAAACTTACGAACTTACTCCAGTATATTTCAGCTGCAATGATAAATATCATCCACCCGCAGAGCCTAAGAACAGTAAAACTAAAGGTATAACTAACCCATACGCCCCTCCGTTTCGTATCTGAATTAGATTTGTTCGTTGAAATCATTGCGCAACGTGACACCGGCCAAGTAGGGGGGGGGGGAAAGCTGTAAGTAACGTTTTCATATAAGAGATAACTGCCGCAGGAATAGGATGTTCTATCTCTTTCACCGCATAACTTTCATATTTCTACAATAACGTGCACGAGGTCTACACATGAGAAATGAACTGCATCAGAATGCACTCAGGAAGACAATGTTGTCGCGTCTCTGCAACCCCTTTCCGTATACGATTAGTGTTAACAGAGATTGGTTGTGGAAGTGAGAATGAATAATTTATTAATTAAAGCACGCTCAGATTTGTTAATAACATTGGATACAGGAAATATTCATATTTACTGTGCGCAAACAACAGTGACAATGCTGGAGAATTATCAAGTTTGACAGTTTGTCTCTGATTCGAGTTTAGACGAAAGCAATAACTCTATACGTTTGGAACTAGTTCAGATGAAACGCGTTTGTCCCAAGCTTTAATATTAGTAGACTGTGAATAAAGTTAAAAAGCAGTTTGTAGGACATGTTGAACCTTATACTCTCTAAGGCCCTGTGATCATTGTCAGATAGACATGAGCAAACATGTTTTATTTAAGGCACTGATAGTAATACATCAAGCAAAATACATTAACCAAAGCTCCTTTAACATATGCCCTTCACCTTGAGAGCTAGGTTATCGGTGACCTACTCAACTGACCCAGAGAGGTGTCAATTTATTTACACGCCCCTATCTACTCATGTGACTAAAGTCAAGAACGTCAAAAATATTTGAAGCACCTTTGTCCAGAACAATTCATTTTTATTCTAGTTACGTCTTGGTAACAATGACAGTTGACTTACTCTATCGCTAATGATGCCAAGTCCTTATCTCTCCACAGAGTATTTAAAAATGATGTACATAGCTTCTATAAACATGCCCCATTTCATTTGATACCATCTGTTTGCAACGGATAAGATGGGGAAACAAGAGTTTGTGGCTTACCTTCTTTGTATCCATGGCAACGACAGGGCTGGTTAAAGGGCTTGTCACCGGTGGATCCAACCTAATTAAACAAAAAACTCCATTCAATTATGCTGAGTAACAAATGTTTGAAGAATATATTAGTATATTTGAATGAATATTTATTATATGAACATTGAAATATTAAAATACTTTTTCAATCAAAAAAAAAACTTTACAAGCATAAATTAATTTATTATATTTTAACATACTAACAAAACTCCAGTCCTCGGTTCGTCCGTAGATTTCTCCAGAGGACTTTGGCCTAGTCCACTCTATTTGCTACTCACAAAATAAAATACAGTATACAAATTTACCACTTATTAGAATAAAATATATTAATAGTGGAAAACCAGCACAATTCTTCTTTACACAATAAAGGCACTAGAGATGATATAGGCAACTACAGACCTATAAGCCTGGTGTCAAATATGTACTTACAGTTTACAAAAACCTTAACTAGAAGAATAACGAAGATTCTGGATGAAAATCAAGCACCAGAACAGCTTTCCGTACAAGATTCAGCACAATAGATCATCTCCAAACTATAAACCAGCTGATGGAGAAAGCAGAGGATTCCATCTAACACAATATATCGCCTTTATTGACTATAGCAAGACCTTTGACTATCGAACATACAAATATATTACACGCTCTGGCAACTCAAGGAATAGAGGCAAAGTACATTCGTAGTCAAAGTTTCGCGAAAGTAAAAACAGAAGAAGGACAACCGTTCCGACTAGAAAGAGGAGTTCGCCAAGACGATCCAATCTCTCCCAAACTCTTCACCTGTGTAATGGAGCATATAATCAGCAAAATATAATATAATATAATAATTTCGGAACCAACACAAACTGCAGTAGACTAACAAATGTAAGATTTTCCGACGATGTGGTCTTATTCGCCAAAACACCGAGAGCACTACAAACTATTCTGGAACTATTATGTGAGCATAGCAAAAATGCAGGGTTGTCATTAAACAAACTGAAGACGCAGTTAATTTCAAACGGACCTGAAACCCCGATAAAAAAAAAAAAAATAGATGGAACAGTCCTCACATATGTGAGCGAATACACATATCTACGACAACAGATTTCCTTCCGTGATAAAATAGAAGAAGAGGTACAAATAAGGATCTCATTAACCTGGAGAGCATTTTGCGCCCTTAAGTTTATATCGTTAGACCAAACACTAACTAAGAAAATCAGATTCCAGATGCTCGAAACTGTGTACACTCTGTATTACTATATGGGTATATTGACATGGTCAATAACAGAAATACAAAAGAACAAAATTTAAATATGCCAAAAAAAAAAAAAAAAAATGCTACGCAAGATCCTGGGTATAATTTTGAAGGACAAAATACCTATAGTATTAATAAATCAGTTATCTCAGACAACAGACATCGCACAAATAGCTACCAGAAGCAAATGACAATGGGGCGGTCACGTCGCAAGAATGCAGAACAATAGGAGGACCTACAAGACCTCCATGTGAGACCCCCGGACACAAGGCAGACCCAGAAGAAGATGGATAGACCTCTTTAAGGAACATACAGGTTCAGACTGGTCAAGAGTAGCAAGATGAAGAGAAAAATGGAAATCTCTTGAGAAGCAACTGGTACAGTGAGAAATGGAGTAACCAAAGAACAAAGAACAAGAGTGTCTTAAACAGCGTACGAACAACTAGCGTGACCACGTTAGGGAAAAAGCGAGCTTTCCCTGTCTGTTTGGAGGCCTTTGCCCTTAGGCTGCCTTTATCTTTATATTATTAAAGTACCTTCCTACATACCTACTATAATTTAAAAACTCTATACACTAGCTCTCCCATACTATAACCCCTGGCTGAATGTATGGGATAAAGATTCCATACACTTCTTCACTGTGCCCATTTTCTTGCCCCTTTCTTTAAGTTTTTTATTCGTTAATCTCTCACATTTTCTAAAAATATCCGTCATTGCAATCTTTTTAACCCTTGGGTTCGACAACATTTCACTTGCTATTATACTTTTGACTAATTGATTCACTTTTTGTTCTACATTTCATCTCTCCATTCCTTACCCATTTCACACTCTAATAAAATATAGAAAATACCATTCCCTATTTTTCCGTGCAGCTGCTCCCTATTCGTTTTAAATATAATACTCCTGTGCGCACCCTTGCAAGATCTATTCTTTCAAACTAGTCACATACTTACACATTTCTCCCTTCTCCAGTTACTTTTAACTACTTTACACAAAATTAAAAAAAAAATTATCCTAAAAACTAGTCCATATCTCTTGTTTCTTTATATCTTCAACCCTCACTCTCGCTTCATTCCGAAACCCACTGCCATTAATTTTCCCCACCAGACAAGTATTTTTCATTCCATTTATTTCTAATTCATTTTCCACCACCCCAATCCAACGCCCCCTTTCTATTACATCTCTTTAAAGTTTATACATTCTTTTATTTCATTACTACCATCTAATTTTATACATCGGCACCAATACTTCAGAATCATCTGCACTATTATGCATTTTCTTCTTGTTCTTTCTAGCTCTGCCAGTGAGTTCCCCTCTTAGGGTGACCTAAAATGTGCCTACAAAACATTTTATACACCATGGCAATATTTAACCACCACTTTGATGCTCCCCAGATTTCTTTTCCGTATTTGACTCCATTACTGCTCCATAAAATCTTTTCAGCCATTTCAAAGTCAGCGTTGGAGCTTTATATAAACATATTCTAATTGCTTTCATAGTTAAGTTCCCTTCCATTTGCGCATATTTACGAATCTCACTAAGATATATTAAGGTAATTATGAAGAGCTGGGAGGAGAGAAGAAATTAACTATTTGATTTTAAGGAAAACTTAGGCACGGGCGTCTGTAGTTACCTGATATTCACCACTTCAGGGCAAAGGTAAATTCGACCGGAAAAATAATATGTAACATACCCCGATAGAAAATCTTTTCAAATATATTAAGAGAGGTCGATTAAATGCTAACACATTGTTATATCTTTTATAGGCGCAGAGAAGACATGCGCCACTTAAAACGCAAATATAAATACTATATTCAAAAACAAGAGCAAGAGGTTTCATATAAGCAACAACTAATAGTATTCCGAACCGTTCTTTCAAGATACGCTCACCTAAACGCATTAGGTGATTTCAGGATCCAATAAAATTCCTACCTTTCTATTTGTGCGCACCATTTTGCAAGACATGGAGGACAGCCACGGGTGGCCGAGGTCGTTAAGGCACAGACTCGTAACCGGGAGGTCTGAGGTTCGAATCCCGCCAGGACCGTCCAATCTGACTAAGGTTTTTTCCAGGTTTCCTCAGTCCTCATAACTGGAAAATGCCGGGGAGGTACCCTAAACTTCGGCCTGGAACGTTTACTTCCTTAAAAAATATCCATTCCTAATTTATCATTTCATCTCATGTATCACCAGTGTTCACCGCCTGTGGTGCCACAGTAGTAAAAACGGGCGTTAAACAGCATAAAAAAAAAAAAAAAAAAAAAAAAAACATGGGGAGCTCGCTGCAACAATAGGATGTCAGATTTTGGTTGAAAATTATTTACAGTCAATATACAGCATTAGGTGTGTAAAATCTACCTACAAAATATGCGTCTCAAATTATTAAAAAAAATAATCAAATACCAAATTATTAATGCAAAGAACATTTTAGAGAGAACAAAAGAAAAAATAGGTCCAAATTACTTTTTTCAAAATAAAAGGCTCGAAAGTTTGTCATTTTATATTACTTTATTTGGTGCTCAATATTCTTGTTTTAGTTTGTACTAATAGGAAGTGAAACTGTAATAATTAAAAATTACAATAATTGACAATGTTACACAAGTATATAATTCTACAGCAGATGATGTCAATGATTTCAGGGTAAAACGCTCCCTTCTAGTAAAAGGAGCTTCAAATTGTCAATTACTTTTGTTGAAAAATTATCGTTCAATATTTCCACCACAAAAATTGTAGGTCATTATGAAATAATTTTATTCTCAATTTTCTATGCTTTAAGTATGTCGATATACAATGCTCATGATAGTTCTACCATGTATTTATAAGTACCTAATTACTTTTTGTGTGTGTTTTGCCAGATTTTTTTAATACTTCTTAAATTGGACTATTTCATTCGTCGCTCCGTCCCAAAATACAGCCGTGAGGGAGGATTAAACCACCAAAGAGAATTTCAAGTATACTAATTTCTCAACAGAGGGCAGATAAGAGATAAGTCCCCGCCTCCAATCTATCCGACAGAGAATTAAGTATTTTTGGACTTGAAACGGTCGATAAAGGGACCTATTTTTTTCTAGAGGTATGGAGTTCTGCCGGAACCCCGCGGCTTAAATCTTTTTCTCAATTATTTACGTGCACCTTACCACGTTTAACGTAAAATCAGCCGTGGTCATTGCTTCAGAACTTAGCACTGAAAATAAAGTTAAATAGCGGAAAATAATTCACCAGCGGGAGATCGGAAACTGCAATCGAGAATACACAATTAAACGTCTGCACTATTTCTAACAAACACTATTGATTCTGACTATTGTTAAATTGTTTTATGTACTTAGCATAATATCGGTTATCATAACGAATGTTTACATTGGTTTTCCAAAAATACCCAATAAAATAAAAATACAAAATGTTCAATAAAATTTAATGAAATTGTGGTAACTTTCTGAGTGGAGCCCGCCTGGTCAAAGTGCACATACTCTTCTAGGAACCCTGGATGCGACTGGTACCGCATTCAAAATTCTGCAATTTATCAGTGGGTTCGAAGGCAAAACGATGTGGATGCCGTGTAATAGGATAAACGTCTGTGGCTATTTAAGCACGGCCTTCCACTGGGTGAGCAATACTTGACGCAACCGCGGGAACGGCAACGCTAGTCGCTATGGCGGTGGGGAGTACCTTTTCCTTACGCTGCGCCTGGCTTCAGTGTGAGTTGAAATCTTGCGCAAGTAGCACGTGTTTGTCGACACAACACAGTGCAGATTTTCAATTATTTATTTATTTTATCACTTCAGTTACTTCTTCAGAAATATGCGTGAACTTCTCATCATTGTAATGAAAAGCTTTGGATGTCGTGATATGATTGAGAACTAACTCTCTACAACATTAGAGTACAATAAGCGAAAATCCAACCCCTTCACTGCTGCTGCTGTAAGCTTACTATTTTTCAGTACTGAATCTGGAAATACTTTATTACAACTTCGTTTACCGGTGTTTTAGCCACAGGCAAGATTTGAGTATGACCTCGGACAAGTTGACGGGTGGAAAACAAGTTCCTTGTCGAAAATGCAGGGTTGTCATATTTCGGTTTACTTTTATTTCGGGGATATTCAATATGCGCTGCTCCTTTTATTCTTATGTTTATGACGGAAAACCCGTTAATTGTCACATAAATTTTTATTATATACATAAAAATCACCTTCATTAAGCAAGGTCAGACACCCACGCTGTTGCATGGTTCACCGTGGCGAGCCAATAAGCTTGAGCAACTAGTATTGAATTTATTTCCACCTAATAATACAACAAGTTCCCACAGGACTCTTTTACAATCACTCAGTCATACAAATACAAACTACAAGGGGTCTCCATCTATCTGGCTCAGACTATTTTAGATGTACCCCTCACAGTTACAATTTTTACAATAATTAATGATATACTAATGCCTTAATCTAAATAGCAAATAAACAGGATACAAATTGTTCACTTTGCATCACACCCCAGTCCTCTGTTTATCAGCACAACGTGCTGGAATTCCAGGGGACCTGACCCCAGGTACCAAAGTGATATCTAACTTACTGTGTCTATATCATCATTTTATCGACTGTATGCTGTTATTTTGTGAACTTTCTTCTTCTCTCTTCATGTCCATTTCCACTTATGTTTAACTTTAAATAAATACTGACCCATACTCCTACACTCTTTTATGCATGTTCTCTTTGTTATTCTATTATCCCTTTTAAAATTTATCTTAATGAGTTCATTTCTCCAGTTATCAGTTGCCTTACAATCAAACACTATGCTCTAAGTCTTCTTTCCCTCCACATAATGGCATTTCCCTCCTCTTTCATCTTTTAACTTCCACACACCTGCTATACCCTCTCTTTCCTACTTGTTTGTTTTATCCGTGTAAATTTCTCTTTTCCATGGTCATTTCATCTTAACATAAAATTCCAATGATGTCTTCCCAGTTAAATTACTTTTTTTTTTATCTCTATATCTTCAAAACGTCTTCTCTGCTCTTTCCAAAAACCTCTAACATTTGTATCTCTTTTCCTCCATATATACCCTAATTCATTGCTGTCTAAAATATTTTTTAAACTACTCAACTACCCATTAGCTACAAATGATTCTTGATATATCAAACGTTGCTTTACTAGTTTATCTTCATTTACGTTTAGAATCCTATACCAGTATTTTAAAGCTCTCTCCATAATTGAAACCTTTTCTTGCGACACTTCCCATTTCTGTTTCGGCAACTTCTTTTACGGCCGCAATTGGTAGGCCTAGAATTTCTTTGCAAAATAAACGATGCACTTTATCCACAGTTTCTTTCTTTCTTTCTTTTTTTTTTTTTAATTGATTTATTTATGGACGCTCTTTAACATCTCAGGTCATCAGCGTCCCATTCAAATCAGGGCGTGAAACGGCCGACAAATTTTGCTCAGAGGCCTCTCTTTCAGGCTTGAGGTTCTTTTTCGTGCCGTAAATGTACGACACGGGACCCATGGCTTTACTTCCCTTCCGAAGAAAGCCATACTTAGGATTTTTACGCCCGAAAAAATCCATCGATCCTGGCCGGGTTCGAACCCGCGTTTTGGGCGTAGGAGGCAAGTATGGTAAACACTACACCACCAGGACCGACTATCCACAGTTTCCCAAGCATATTCTATTCCCCAAATTTCAATACCACGAAGCATTCGTGCTTCGACCGTTGAATTCTTTCCAACCATTTGACTTCTAATTGTGGTATTTTATAAACACACCTTTTTATAATTGAAATAGGTTCTTCCCTTTTCTTAATATCAATTTTTGCTTTTCCTATTTCCCCCTCCCCTCCATCCATTTTTATACCTAAATAATCATGTACTATCTTATAATCCTTGTTTCCCTAGTTCCAATTTTCATGTTTATTCAACTTTCCTCCTTTCTTGCCTACTAGAATTTGTGGTTTATCTTGGTTCACCTTAAGGCTCCATTTTGATCAATATTGATCTATTTCTTGCAGGGCTGTTTTTAGGCCAATTACTGTAATCGAGGCAACTACTAAATTGTCTGCAAATAATAAACCAGGAATCTGGAAGTTGTTTATAGTTGGCATAAATTGTTGTTTTTCTTTATATTTTGCAATATATCATCAACATATAAATTAAACAGAATTGGACTTAGCTTACATCCTGGTCTTAACCCCTTTTCCGGTCTTACTTCTCTGGTTATTAACTCTTCCTCATGTCTTATACAAAGAGTATTTTCCTTATAAAAAGCTTTTGGAATTTCTATCATGTGTCCAGTGACCCTTTGTTTGCAAGTTTATGCCACAATGACTGCAATTCAATTTGATCAAAAGCTTTTTATAAATTTACAAAAACCAAGTATAGTTTCCCTCTCTTGTTTTTTTAAACATTTATTAAAGTTTTCAAAATGAATATATTTTCCGTTGTTCTTCTTCCTTTACGAAATCTCATTTGGTATTCAGATAGTATGCTATATTGATCTGCATTTTTGTAATCTACTTGCCAAAATACCAGTAAAATTTTTCCCCACATTAGATAATAAAGTCACACCTCTATAAATGTTGGGTTTATCTATGCTGGCTTTACCTTTGTATATTGGGTGTTTAATTACTTTTCTCCAATTCCTACCATCTGAGCATGCACTATTCTCTCTGGCTAAAACACCAGTGAATGGAGTTTTCTGCTAACCCTCTTATATTTGCAATCTTAAAACACTATTAACTACATAACGTAATGCAGGAGGAATGAACGTTGACCAAGGGAAAAGGTTTGTTCGTCTGCCTCCTGTTTATTTTGACACAAGAAACGTCTGTACAGAATACACAATAGCTTTCCTTCACACTGTACTGGCGAATTGAAAGTGCATTTAACAGATATCAATTATCAAAAGCATGCAAATTGCGCACAGATGTTTCAAACTCAACGGTTTAATTTTACGGACATGGGTGAGAGATACAGCTTTTGCTATATTAATTACTGTTGATCTCCTCCTTACTGAGAGCTTCAAACTCGACTTACCACTTTTTCATACACACCCTTCTTTTCTGCTGTCCATGCGCCACTGAACTATCAGGTAAAAAGTTGATCAAACACAGCAGATAAAATTATTGTTTGCGTTGTAAGGGCAATATTCGGGCTTTTACGGAAGTTTAAATGTTTTCTCTACACTAGACATTATCTGCAAGAAATGATTCGTCAAAATTCAACGAGGAAATGTATAACTAGCGTCCGTGAAGTTTACCAAAGCACTTGAGGTCGGATAAACTATTTCCAGATTCAGTACTGAAAAATAGTAAGCTTACAGCAGCAGCAGTGAAGGGGTTGGATTTTCGCTTATTGTAGAGTACAATGCTGTAGAGAGTTAGTTCATCAACCATTCACGACATCCAAACCTTTTCATTACAATAAAGAGAAGGTTCACATATATTTCTGAAGAAGTAACTGAAGTGATATTGTAAATAAATAAATGAACATCTGCATTCGTCACCTTGGATACACTGTAACATTAAAAAAACCAGATATCAGCCGTTGCGTTTCGCATTATTTTTAGTATCTATTAAAGGTTTGCATTACCTCAGCGTGGGAAACAATAATGTTTTCATAGAATATAAATTGAAAGTGAAACCATCTTCCATGTCAATATCTAGCTCAAAAGTTTCTGGTTGCTTGATTTTTCTCACCTTGCCTTTTAATAAACTCTCTGGTTCTTTCATTATTTCAGTTCAGTGTTGTTCACCTTTTAACGTTCAAACACAACATTCCATTACGAATGCACAGCGGGTGCCAAAAATGTATGCGCACTTCAAGCAAAGAAAAATCTGTGTTAACATAACAAAACCGAATTCACATAAACAGTAAATGATGAGCATTAATCATATTATACTTTTACAGTTACAACAGTTGCTCAAAATGGCCACCATCAGCGTCGATACACTTCTCAGTACGTTGAACTACTGATTGAGCAAGTTTGCGAAAGTGTCCTCAGCGACTGCAGCACATGCCGTTTCAATTTCTTCCCGACTGCTGACAGTGTAGCTGGTTTTCTACGGTATACAAAATCCTTAAGAGTTTCCCATAGGTAGAAGTACAACGGAGTAAATCCCAGTCTCACGTGCACATTGCTTTGTAGATTTCTGCGGTGAGTGCTCAAAACGTTCCAAAACCATAGCCAAGGATACGGGGCTTGTTGCTGTGCGAGGTCTCCCAGATCAGCCCTTGTGAACATCGCATACGCTACAATAAGTCTCAAATGTATCTCAAATGCCTGCAATTGTTACTCGCGTTGACGGTTCTGTTCTGTACACACGTCTGCATTGCCTTTGAACTTCAACAGCATTTTCGGTTTTCCAAAACCACTTAACTTTGTTTTCCGTTGTTCAAACGATAATCTTGCCTGTATTTTGTTGCAGCAACGCTAGCATAACGTAATGTGACATCTGTTTACAGAACATCATACTACACATTACTGTTGTTTTTCGGTTCAACTTTTTAGTCGGTTCTGGTGGTGTAATGGTAGCCATACTTGCCTTCTAAACCCAAGATCGTGGGTTCATATTCGGCCAGGATCTATAGATTTTTTCGGGCGTAAAAATCCTAAGTATGTCTTCCTTCGGAAGGGAAGTAAAGTCGTGGGTCCCGTGTCGTACATTTACGGCACGATAAAGAACCTCAAGCCTGAAAACAGAGGCCTCTGAGCAAAATTTCACGCCCTGAATTGAATGCGACGCTGATGACCTGAGATGTTAAAGAGCGTCCGCAAATAAAACAAATAAAAAAATTCCTTAGTCCTCACAATGGCAAATTCCAGAATGTTAACCTAAACTTAAACCTGGAACACTCCCTTTCGAAATAAAATTAATTTCCTAATTAATCACTTCATTTCGTGTATCGCCTATAACGCCACAGAAGAACAGCGTTAATCACCATTTAAAACCCCCTTGCATAATATAATCTTTTTTTTTTTGTCCAAGTTATTTCAGAGGTAATATTTATATAAAGTGTATCAAGTCCATTAAAACAGCACGTACATTTATTTTCGAAGACGGAAATAAATGTGCACATCCCATTTCTAGCTTCAAGCAGATAAGCTCTTTTGACAGGATGATGCATGTGGCGTTTACAAATGGCTAAACTACATGCTAAAAATTATAAATTCTATCTGAAAAAAAAAAAAAAACAGTTCCATTATAATACCCGACTCTTAAACTCCTATTAACAGAACGCCGGGAAAAGAAGAAGTAATGGTTTATTACAGTTAAAACAAGCGTTTAAGCATGTTCTGCAAATAATAAACTTTATTATTATTATTATTATTATTATTATTATTATTATAACATTTTTTGTTTATTTGTTCATTTTAACACCCGTTTAACTATCTAGGTGTCACTGGCAGGCGGCACTGACCATATATAAGAAAGAATCCGCCAGGTCATTAAGGCGCTGACTTGTGATTGGGAGGTCTGGGGTTCGAATATCATCAGGACCGTCCTCCCTGACTGAGGTTTTCTCCAGGTTGTCTTCAGAACTCATAAATGTCAAATCCGGTGAGGTACCCTACACTTAGGCCTGGAATGTTTCCTTCCTTAAAAATTCTTTCCTAGTTTATCATTTCATCTCCTGTATCTTCAGTGTTCACCGCATATAGTGCCCTAGTAGTAAAAACGGGCGTTAAACACTATTAAAAAATACATGAAATGAAATAATAAACTGAGAAGAGATTCTTTTTAAGGGAAGAAGCATTTCAGAACTAAGTGTGGGGTACCTCCCCGGAATTTGCCATGTATGAGGACTGCGGAAAACCTCAAATTTTCAATTTATTTATTTTTCCAAAAAAAAAATTAATACCCTTCATATTCATAAAATCTCTTTTAATTTACTTTAACCCTTGTTTGGAATTAATTAGATACTTGAGTTTGTTCAAATGTTTTATTTATTTTTATTTAGAAAATACCTTAGTCAGGGAGAATAGTCCTGGATGGAATCGAATCCCACACATCCCGCTCACGAGTTCGCGTCTTAATGACCTCGGTCACCCTTAGCGGTAATAAAAATATGAAAACAATTACGGTGCAATGTGTAAAAATATGACATTTAGTAAAACTTCATGGCAAAACCAGCCAGCAGGCTTTCGTGAAAAACCAGCTATCTACTGCAGTATAACATTAACACCAAGGTTTCTATTAAAACCATGTTCCATTTAATATAGGTGTTCAAATAATTTCTCCTTTCTTATTAATTTTCCCCTTGGAAAACAAGCAATTCGTTAGATTTGTAATAATTAGGTTCTTAGTAATTTATTTTGGCATTAAAACAAATGAAAGTTGTATATATTCAAAACAAGTGTAAAAATTATTTTCGCTTGTCAAGTTTTCATTATATCCCATTTCAGGTTTATATCTCCATGTTATTTAGAAGGCTAACGGATATTATGTTGCGGCTTCTATAGCTGCTTTACATTGACGTAATACCTCTGGGAGAGGCCAGCAGAATAGCCCACTTTTCCCAACTTTACGACCTGGAAAAGTTGCACTGACGGATAGACTACATTTCGTGGAATGGCAGGCGTACCATCATTCTGAAACTACATGTCTCTAGAGATCGACAGGAAGAGCTGAATAAATACATGATCACTAATGATGCCTGTTACACAATACATTCACCAAGGGGCTTATCGTTAGTTTGGATTGTCAAGACTTTAGTATTGATTTGTTCGTCCATCTATACTAAGATATTATAAAAGCATTGTACGAGGGTACTATGCTGGTCTACTTCACAGACTGCGTGCTTTCATCAAAGAGAAAAGGCGAGGAAAGCTGAGTGGGGGTGTGTGCCTTCTTCACGACAACGCGCCTGTGCACACAGCTGTTGTTGCAAAGGAAGCTGTGAAGAAATGTGGCTTCAAGGAGATCGACCATCCACCTTACAGCCCAGATCTAGCTCCTAGTGACTATTTCCTCTTCTCATAATTCAAGAAGAATCTTCGGGGAAGGAAATTTAAGTGTGACGAAGAAGTGATGGATGCTGTTTATGCCCATTTTTCATACTAGACTTCTCACTATTTGGGGTGGGGGGGCATTGAAATGTTAAATCAAAGATGTGGAAAGTTTATTGCAATAAAGGGTAACTATATTTAAAAGTGTATTATATGTGTTTTTCTTTATATACCTAGATAATGGTTAGGCCGGAAACTTACCCTCGTATTTTCGATTCATATTAACAAAACGATGGCTTCGCCAAGCCCATAGGAGTCACACAAGCATGGGCAAGTCTAACGTCTTGTTTTAAAAGTTCAAAATATACACCTACTAATGGTTGATTCAAATTCACCTGCTAACGCATGCCACCCATTACTGTTTTAAAGTTTAAAACATGTATCTACATTGGTTGGTTTAAAGTTAACTGCACAAACGGCTGGCGAGTTCATTGCCCTAGTGTATTCCAAAGTCTGGTTCTTTTTCGTGCCGTAAATGTACGACACGGGACCCACGGCTTTACTTCCCTTCCGAAGGAAGCCATACTTAGGATTTTTACGCCCGAAAAAATCCATCGGTCCTGGTCGGGTTTGAACTCGCGATCTTGGGTTTAGAAGGCAAGTATGGTAACCACTACACCAAAATGATGATTAGGCTTATAACATATTCATTATATTTATATATTAGAGGGGATGGGCCGTATGAACTATTTCATGTGTTATAATTAGTCCGAGATTAAGATTTTAAAACGCTAATCTTGAAAACGCTGATAATGGGCTACTGAAAAGTGGGTTTTCCCGCTCTCCATTTGGCTTTAACAGCAGTTTAGAAGCATCGACTTTAACTGGTTTTCACCATAAAGTTCCTGAAATTGCTTTTTTAAGACTCTCAGAAATTATTGGTATTATGGGCATGCATATATCCATACTTTTGTTTTAATCACATTTTTTCTCACTCTTGCTATCTCTTCAAAGAACTTACATCGTCTTTTTATTTATGGAGCAAAGTATTATATGTGTCTAGAGAAGTAAGTACTTGATTATTGTTTTCCATGTTAGGTTTTACTCAGCATGTTTTCAATTTCTAATAATTTATAAACTGAAAAGTCGAGATTCACAAACAACAATAAAATACAATTTGTACCACTGATAAGAGAACAGTTCGTTTGCTGGACTGAAAAACTCTGTACACCTTGGTGCATCTCGAACGTTCGCGAAACGAAGGCGATTGAGAGCCTTGGAGGGGGACGCCGCCGAGCACGCGCAAGTGATCTGTTCGCAACACATTGATTAGCGAAGCATTCCAAAGCCCATACATAATATAACAGAACGAAGGAACGTGCGGTTTCTTCAATATTGACGACGGCGATGGACAGAAGGTGACAAATGTTTTGGAGAAATGAATGAATGGGGAAACAAGAGTACATGCAGTAAATGTGGTTAAACTTCCCTTTATCCGCCATAACTTCAATTATGGGGGGAACACCTTTTGAATATCATTGTCAAAATTAGTTTATGACTGATATTCTTATTGGGTTAAGAGAACGGACTTACTAATTGAACAAAACTCTTCGGTAAAAACAAGCGATAAAATATAAATATCACAAATATTCATTCAGCTGCCAGTGTCATGCAAAACCGAGTTCATCAATTTTTGGGAAACATACTGGTGTAATATTCCCCATAATTTGGTAATGAAATTGGGAGAGGAAGAACGAAATCCTAATATAATGTTCTAACTATTTATTTAATTAGGCTTCAATAAATTAACAGTTTAATTTTAGCATTCTCTCAAAACGAATAATAAGTTCAAGAATAAAAACCAGGAAATAAACATCAAAAAAGTAATTGTAATTAAAATATTTCCCTGTACATGTTTTAAATTAAAACATTGAACAAACACGTTTAAGCAAGAAGAAAATAAAATAGCACTGCACCTGAAACTTGATCCACAAAACGACAAAATAAAACTACAGAACACTTGATGCAGCATAACAATAACACCGTACAGCACAGCAAAATTTCACTGACCAATAATGCATTATTTTGGTGTATTTGTTATGTCATAACAACAAATTGAAATAAATTTTGGGATCACCAAAACTTTTGCAGATAATCGGTAGTTCGTGTTTGTATGAGGTTTCCAAAAATATATGAAAAAGGAAAATTCTAAAATAATAAAATTACTTCTAGGAATGCTAAAATAAATTGATAATTAAAAAAGACAAACTTTTGCTATCCCGCATCACATAAAGTTAGGGTTGATGAAACACTTCTGAAGGCATTAAACATTCAGGATAAAGATTTCCAGCTCCTGAAAGCAATATTGTGGAGATTAAGTACTTCTAAAATTTAAAAAAGGGACATTTATTGGTCCACAAATTTATGAGCTAACATAAAATAATGTTTTTAAATATAAGGGTAAGTCCATAAGTTTCCGGTCTCGCAGATAAGGACTATCCCCTTAACAAAAGCCTTTTCTGGAGTCACACCTTGTAAGTAAATAATTGCACCTGTAAATTCCGCTCGGCTGTGTTCACTTGTTCAGATATAGTTGCATAAAGAGGGCTATGTGTAGAAGAAGATGGTCACATGTTAAAGATGGAGTTTCGAGCTGTTATTAAGTTCTTCAAAAAAGAAGGACTTACTTCAAATGAAATTAAACAGTGATTGGACGGTGTATATGGGGAGCATCTCCCTTCATATTCTACCGTAAAAAAATGGGCCATATTTCAAACGGGTCTAGAAAGCATTGAAGACGAAGAGCGCGCAGGCCGGCCCTTGGAGGTGCTCACTCCTGAAAACTTCGCTCTTGTGGAAGCAGAAATTATGGAAGACCGGCGACTCAAAGTTACAGAAGTAGCAACCAGGTTGGGCCTTTCAAAGGGCCAGCCTTTCTAAAACAACAGTCCTTCGAATTATTCATGAACATTTAAACAGGAATAAGGTTAGTGCCTAGACTTCTTTCCTCAGTTCAAAAGCAGCAACGAGTCATCTGTTGTTAGGCATTTTTGGAGCTCTGCCGTGGCAACAGAGAGAGAGAGAAGTTCTGCAAACCATTGTTACAGGAGATGAAACTATGGTTCTCTACTATGATCTCTTGTCCAAAAGAGAATCAATGGAGTGGCAGGCGTAAACCTGGCGAAGCACCGTCTCTACAGACCAAGGTCACTCAGTCAACAAAGGAGATCATGGCCACAATCTTTTGGCAATGTGAAGGAATATTCTTCATTGGCTTCAAGGAGAGGAACACCACAGTAAATGGGGAGTACTATGCTGGCCTACTGCACAGACTACGTGCTTCCATCAGAGACAAAAGGCGAGGAAAGCTGAGTGATGGGTGCGCCTTCTTCACCCAACGCGCCTGTGGACACAGTTCTTGTTGCAAAGGGCTCATGATCGTGCAGTCAATTTGTACGGAATGTAGGGGCTGAAAATTACAAAGAGGTCGTGAAAACATGTTAATGCCATAGAAATTTTGAGTGTGATGCGTAATTAAAAAGCACTTTTTTGTACTTCTTTGCTCATAATCTGGGTACCCGTGAATGATGACTACTGCGTATGGAGGACAATTTCGTTAAGACATTGCTGTCAAGGAAAACGATACAGAGTAATATGGTCATCAAGCTCGTTAGCTAACCATTGTGGCCAACTAATTTAAAGAGATCCCTGATGTATACATAGGAAGAAATTTTCCATATTTTTTGTCTTTTGGAAAATTAGATAGAATAAAATATTTTTCTTCACATTTTTGCATGATAACGCAAACAAGTTGTAATTATGGATAATGCTATCATTTTTTGGTTCTTCAACACATTTAATCCAAATAAATTTATTTTGAAAAATTTAATTTGTAATACTTAAATATATATTTAAATTAAATATTTTGAGTTTTGTTAACAAAAAGTTAAAACTTAAATTTCCCGAAAAAAGGAAGAACAGTACGTTATTGAATTTTGAATCAGAAATTGAATTACCTATCATAATAAGCACCTATTTTCAATTATATTCAAAACGAAAATCTAAATTTTATTGTTCAATTTAATTAACAAAGCCTTATCCTAGAATGTAAAAAAAAAAAAAAAAAAAAAAAAAAAAAAAAGAGGAGTTTTCCGTGTTTTTACACACAGTTAAAAAATATCCGTATTTATTTTCATAAAGCAAGATACCTAAATCAAAAGAGTACACCAAATGAATAATTAGAAAGAAGAATTCCATATTTTATTTCTTCAAAACAATCAAAAAAACAGCACAAAACAATATTCAAATTTACAATATTTAACCAAACGAAATTCCATAATTTTAGTTATAACGAAAAAATTCCCCATTGTTTTCTTAAAAAAAACCAAACACCTAGAAATATATTAAATAAAGAATTCGTGATTCTTTAAGTATACAAATACCCGGGTTACGGCGAAAAATGAAGGAGTTAATCATTGCTCCCCGGTATGACCAACGAAACACGAACTTGGAAGGCAACCAGAAAAGTAGATAATGATTATGTTTCCAATCTACAGTGAATGTTGCTGCATGCTCCAACCAATCAGCGGTAATCTCTGTTTCGGGAACAAAATATACGGAAAGGAAAGAGAGGAAAAAGAAAAGAAAGGCTAATGGCGTAACCAGAACGTATAACGCCAGACAGCACTTTTTGGGGAAAGTCAGATTTTAGTGTACAGGGATTCAGAAAATGGCTTACATATATATTCTATTTGCAAGCTACGAACATCAAAGAATAATATGAATCAGCTATTTACATGTATTAGTTTGCAGAAAACTAGTACATCCATTTGACTTCGATAAAACGCACTAAAAAGTTGCGTGCACCATCTCCCGCAGCGAAAAAAGTAAGTAGTACCTTTGGATATTTCTGGAAAATAGTCATTCCATACATCACTTGTTGCGTTAAATTCTGAAAATTTGTATTTAAGAACTAAGAATATAAAGTAAAAAATGTGAAATTTGTTTTCCTTGCGTATTTCAGGTATATTATCCGAGATTACACGGTCCTTCTTGAGTTTTGAGAAGAGGAAATATTCACTGGGAGCTAGATCTGTGCTGTAGGGTGAATAGTCGATCTCCTTGAAGCCGCATTTCTTCACAGGTTCCTTTGTAACAAGAGCTGTGTGCACAGGCGCGTTGTCGTGAAGAAGGCGCATGCCAAAACTCAGCTTTCCTCGCCTTTACTCTTTGATGGGTGCACGTAGTCTGTGCATTAGGCCAGCATACAACTCCCCATTTACTGCGGTGTTCCTCTTCCTGAAGTGAATGAAGAATATTCCTTCACAGTCCCAAAAGATTGTGGTCTTGATCTTCTTGGTTGACTGAATGGCCATGGCCTTTAGAGGCGGTGCTTCGCCAGGTTTACACCACTCCATTGATTCTCATTTGGACAAGGGATCATAGTAGAGGACCATAGTTTCATCTCCAGTAATAATAGTTTGCAGAACTTCTATCTCATTGCCACGCCAGAGCTCCAAAAATGCCTGACTACAGACTCGCTGCTGCTTTTGAACTGAGGATAGAAATCTAGGCGCCCTTCTTTCACTAACCACATTCATGTTTAAATGTTCATGAATAATTCGAAGGACTGTTGTTTTAGAAGCGCTCAACCTGACTGTTAATTCTGTTAACTACTTTGAGCCGCCGGTCTCCCATAATTTCTCCTTGCACAAGAGGGAAGTTTTCAGCATTGAGCACCTCCAAGCGTCGACCTGCACGCTCTTTGTCTTCAATGGTTTCTTGACCCATTCGAAAAAGCTTGACGTATTCTTTTACGGTAGAATATGAGGGGGATGCTTTCCAATATACACCGTCCAATCGCTGTTTAATTTCATTTGGAGTAAATCCTTCTTTTGTGAAGAACTTAATAACAGGTCGATACTCCATTTTGAACATGTCACAAACTTCTACACAAAGCCTTCTTTATGCAACCATACACTGAACGCAGCGGAACGGAAGCTACAGCTGCAATTATTTACTTAACAGATAAGGTATGACACAAGATAAGGCTTTTGTGAAAGTGATAATCCTTATCGGCTTGGTATGTTAAAGCTTGTTTTGTCTGGTCATTTCAATGTGTAGCGATCGTAATCCAATGATAAATTATTCATGACCTGCTACAAAATACCTAACGCAATAGCTACCAGAATTTTATATCAACCTTTTTGTGTGGATTATGATGATAAAATTTACGAACAAAATAAAGCAACCAAGTGTACTAATTTGGGGCGTGGTGAATTTACATTTATATTTTAACAATACCCTAGTCATCAATATTTTGTAAAATGAGTGTGCGCGCTGTATATTTCGAATGTTTCCGCTGACAGCGCTAAATGATTTGAAACGCAACTCCGTATGTGTAAGCAGCCTCTCAGTAAAAGTATCCCCCACCCCCTCTTCTTGTAAAGTATCTGGAAAGCCTAACCGTTACAGAACCTGAATCCATTTAATTAGGACAAAAACACAGAATGACAATAGTATGAAATGAAGTCATGTCTACGCTGAATATGAAATAAAAGAACTAAAGATTTCATTCAATGGAAAGCTGCCTCAGTGGCTTTTCGATTCAAACACCCCTTAGATATGCCAATGCCCACAAAATATATATATACAAGACAATCAATGCTTTCCTTTCCAACCGCTATATAACAATAAACCTATCAAACAATATAGACAAAACAGATTTTCAAATGTATCCTCTCTATGTAATTTACGAAGGTAGGTCCATAAATTTCGGGCCAAACCAACTTTCAGGTATGATAAAGACAAAAACTATATTTCGCTTTTCAGCAAATAACTTCTCACATCTTTGAATTAACATTCCAAACCTCACCCCAAAAATAGTCAGAAGTCTTGTCTGCAAAATGGGCATAAACAGCATCCATCACTTCTTCGTCACACTTAAATTTCCTTCTTTGAAGGATCTTCCTGAGTTTTGAGAAGAGGAAATAGTTATTGGGAGCTAAATCTAGGCTGTATGGTGGATGGTCGATCTCCTTGAAGTCACATTTCTTCACATCTTCCTTTACAACAAGAGCTGTGTGCACAGACGCGTTGTCGTGAAAAAGGCGCACACCACCACTCAACTTTCCTCGTCTTTTCTCTTTGATGGAAGCACGTAGCCTGTGCAGTAGGCCAGCATAATACTCGCCATTTACTGTGGTGTTCCTCTCTTTGAAGTTTGACGAAGACGTGATTGATGCTGTTTATGCCCATTTTGCAGACAAAACTTCTTACTATTTGGGGGGGGGGGGATTGAAATGTTAATTCAAAGATGAGAAAAGTGTATTGCAATAAAGGGTAACTATATTGAAAAGTGAAACATAGGTTGTGTCTTTCATAACTAGAAAATGGCTAGTCCCGAATCTTATGGACCTATCCTCGTAAGAGCAAAGATACCCACAAGAAGCCTAATACCGGAAACAGCAGTACACATAACTAAATAAATTAACGAATTTTTCGAACTAAGCCTTAAAACGGAGGCAGCAGCATAAATACCTCTCTCCCCCGAAAAAGCTCAAAACTCAAAAACATAAAAAGAGTATTTGATTTTTCTCCCGTCATACCGTATTTTATCAAAAGGGAGAATCGCCTACTTCGTATATTTTACTTCTCTACGTGTTAATACTTTCACGTGGTATTTGCAATCCTCCGTTTGCTAGTGAATACAGAACCTCTTACTGGGATACAAATCACTAGTTCCTTGTTGAAGGACATTTTCATTTTTATTAGCACGGAAGGAAGTACGACGCGTGATGGTGCTGACACGTCCGGAGTTCATGTAACACAATCTTAAACTATAAGGGAGGTTACTTCTCACATTAACCTTTAAAGCTTGCCTCATCATTGCTACCTGATTGCTGCATTCGTTTATCGCTTGACCTTTCTCAGTGCAGGGAAATGCATTCGCTATTCATGCCCGTTCGAAGCACTTGTCCATTTCCGAAACTATTCTGCAGACCTGAAATCTCGAACTGAGGAAAAAGACTAAATAATGTGATATTTAAAGGTTCTAATGGATGCATAGAAACCTTCAGAAACAGATACAAAATTGCCTGCAATTAAATGTGTGGGGAAGCGAGTAATGTTGACAGATCTGCTGGTAGGAAGAACTGAAAACATTACATTAGAGGTATTTCAACCAAGGGAATATGCACTAGAGACGAAATGGTCCGTTTTTAGGGCACTTCCTATAAAAATCTCTCTCTTTGCTCAGAGATAACTGTGCAGGTGGCAAGGTGCCCAAAGAACGCCATACTGTCTTTGTTTTTGAGATACTGTCCATAAGATGGTTTATTTAACTTCAACTGAATAACACGGAAGGCTATTCAGAGCGGGAGGGACTTGAGAACAAGTTACAAGTTCTGTTTTTGACAGGTTTCACCTCTTCTTTCCTAAATGTAACTTAAACTGGTGAACAAATATATGAAGCGCGTTGAGAAAATTGAACAGAAATAAAAGAATTTACTTGTTAAGGACGAGCCCATTACAGCTATAATGCGTTTCCCGTAACAGCAAATAATATAATTCAAATGCAATAGAGGTAATATATAATAGGGGAGAAACCTTGCCGATTTCTCCAAACCCCATAACCATGTACCGATTTTTTTTGATTGATTTATTTACGGACACTCTTTAACATCTCAGGTCATCAGCGTCCCATTCAACTCAGGGCGTGAAACAGCCAACAAATTTTGCTCAGAGGCCTCTCTTTCAGACTTGAGGTCCTTTTTCGTGCCGTAAATGTACGACACGGGACCCAAGGCTTTACTTCCCTTCCGAAAGAAGCCATACTTTGGATGTTTACGCCCGAAAAAAATCCATCGCTCCTGGCCGGGTTCGAACCCGCGATCTTAGGTTTAGCAGGCAAGTATGGTAACCACCAGGACCGACATAACCATGTACCGCAAAGTAATTCGAAGTGCATTCAAGTTATAACACCTCCGATTTTTCTTTTCAGGACTGGCAACGGATAAAAACATGCAGTTTGTTTTAAAATACGCGGGCACTCGTTGTCCATGCGTGACACAGATGGCAGCACTATATGACACACACAATTCTAGCGGCAGCGACGAGAGTGAGGACTGTTTTTGATGCGTCCAAATAGCGACGTTTTCATTATAAGAACAGCGTGTAATCATTCGTTTTCTCCATTTGCGTGGTTTGACACCGACTGAAATTCATCTCCAGTTGAGAGAGACATGAGGTGATGGTGTAATGGATGTGTCTAATGTGCATTCATGGGTACGACAGTTCAAGGAAAGCAGGTCGTTGTGTGACAACAAACCAAGGCAATCTCGGCCTCGCACAAGTCGGTCTGACGACATGATCGAGCGAGTGGAGAAAGTTGTTTTGCAGTGTGGAACACATCGCCTGCAAAGTTGGCATTTCCGTGGGATCTGTGCACACAATCCTGCATGAAGACTTGAAAATCCGAAGTGTCCTCTAGGTGGGTACCACGAATACTAAAGGACAACCACAAGGCTACGCGCGTTGCACGTTGTCAGGCAATGTTGATGCATGATGACGACAGGAATGGGACGTTTTTTTCATTGATTGTGACAATGGATGAGACATTGATGACGTTTTCTTATTCCTGAAACGAAGCGCCAGTCTGCTCAATGGAAGCACTCAGATTCACGGCCACCAAAATTTTCGGGTAAGCGTCAGTGCAGAAAAAATTATGGTGGCCATGTTGTGGAACAGCGACGGAGTAATTCTTACACATTGCGTTCTAAAGCGCACTACGGTATCAGGTGCATCCTACGAAGATGTTTTGAAGAAGCTCCTTCCAGCTAGCGCGAAAAACGGCCGGAAAAGGCTGCACTTGTGTTCTTTCACCAAGAAAATGCCCTAGCGCATTGGGTGAACGTGACGCAGCAGTTTCTTCATGAAAACAACTTTGAAGTGATTTCTCTTGCTCCCTACTCACCTAACCTGGCTCCTAGCGACGTTTGATTGTTTCCAACCATGAAAGACACTCTACGTGGTTGCACATTCACTAATCGTGCCGCTATTGCATCAGTGATTTTCCAGTGTTCAAAACAGGCTCCTACAGAAGCGTTCGCAGCGGCCATGGAGTCATGGCGTCGACGTTGTAACAAATGTGTGCGACTGCAGGGAGATTACATCGAGAAGTGACACAAGCTTCATAGTTCTAGTTTGATTAGTTAGTGAGGAAAAAAATCGCAGGTGTTACAACTCCAATGCACCTCTTGCATTCATATTAGTATTTCTTTATATCGGGATAGGCGTCTGCTGTAATATTTGTTCATCATTTAGCTAATAAAGGTATCAAAATCAGAGTTTCCAACTCTTCCATAGTTTCCCATTTTAATACAGTTCTTGAAACTTTTCAATTCGCTTTCAAATATTTACAATGTTTCTCTTATTATACATAAAAATGTAAAGTATTTGCATGACACATTAAAACAGCAAGACCATGGCAGAATATACTGAACACATTCACTATTGACTGTAGGTCTCTAGAACAACGCAATTTTATTTCTAATAATTCAGTTATAGCAATATATCCTGAAACTATTTGGTATTTATGTATATTATACTTCTGGGGAATAATCATAGCATCCAAAATTTTTGTAGGAAAAAATCCGGAAAATTATATATATATATATATATATATATATATATATATATATATATATATATATATAACTTGTGGGTATGTTAGTCTATTTTTTGAACTTCACTGATCAGAACACTCGGCCAAGTGTTCCCGCTATTATATATTACCTCTATTGTATATGAATTATATTTTGTTTGTAAATATAATTTACTTTAGTTAATCATTCTCAGAAGTATCAAAATTATGCTTACCGTTCGCAAGGAGTTCGCTTCCCTCCCCACTCACGGCCAATTGCCTGCCTTCCTTAAACTTTCTTTCAAATAACAAGACAGCTAATTTTAGAAAAGTGCATTTTTATGTATAAATGTTTTTATAAATACACACAGTTTGTAGCGTTCGTGAGGAATTTATTGCAGTTCACTGGGCAACTGATGCCTTCCAGAATTGCATTTCACCATTAGTAATGTTTGAGCTTTTTCCTATGAGTTAGCCCCCACTCTTTTGCAGCGCCATGGAGGGGGTACCAAGCTTGCTTGCTTACTTGTTGACCTTGCTAACTGTCGCAGTCGTAGCGCAGCTGTTCTCAGGTATGTGTTTCGTTGTTGGTTTCAAATGCGTTAACTCAGTGATGAAAGAATCATAGTACCATTTTTATAGATACACACTAATCCCTTTTTCAGAGAATTAACTAATAGGCAGCATGACAACACATTTTTATCTACAGGACTCTGCCACTGCTCACACTGCGAATAATTCCATGAGAACAATTCACAATGGTGTCCGCAAGATAGAGTTATTAGTAGGGATTTACGGTCCCCTCGCTTCTCCTATTTAAAAGCGTGCGATTGTTATCTGTGGGGTAAATTAAAACATGTACGAAACGGCACGCCATACAAGAATTTAAAGATAATATTCGTCAGGAATAGTCCGGGTTTCTCTAAATGAACTACAGTGAGTGATGAATAATTTCCTAAGAGATACCGCAATGTGTGTAAAATGAAGACGGACAGTTTCAACCTCATTTGATAATTTGGTTAGTAGTGAGTTTCTTAAATTGTTGTATGGTTGGTTTGTTTTATTGTTTCACTCTCTCGCTAATCAGCCAGACTTGGCCAGCCGGCTAACTGGCTGACAAGAGACGCGCTCACCCATAGGCAAAACACTCCGGGAGAAAACAAAACAAGAAGCAAAGACAAATTAGACGAAATAGGCACAAATTTGAACGTTCACCAACAAAATCTCTCCCAAATCAGAACAACAAGTTTGGATTTCAGTGTCTTCTGTACATACAGCAAAAAAAAATATTTAAACTCAAATCTTACAAGTGTACACATATTCATTATATTCTACAAGGTGATCCCATAGCATGTTTGCTTGTGAGCGCTTTCTTCCACCAGTGGCTGAAGGGTTAATAGACCCATAACTGCTGTCGTGTCCCCAATGCCGGCGAAGACACTTGCAGAGGTTTGAGCTGGCAAAAACACAGCTGGGGCTAAGGGACGCTGAAATTGCCGAGCGGTAAGCAGAAGGCTGCGAGAATAGGTTGGTCACTTAAGTATTAAAATACAACCTCTAGTGCTTTCCTGTAAATATGTTTATTTACAGAAATGTAGATGACGCATACAGAATAGACAGGCAATTGAGATATTCTCTAAGAATTTTCAAAGTCCCCAGGAAAGGAATTAGGATAATATACTGGAAGTACCAAATAATGATGAATAAGGAATGCTCCGTATCCAGAGAGACACAACTGATATACCGTGGTCGCTTCTCGTAGCTGTGTGTGCCCCCAGATGGTAAATCTGGGGGTTTATATACACTGTCTGAAGACATGTCATAATTAAGAGTGCCTGGTTCTTGATACCAGACTGCCATAAATTAGTTAGTTACTATCGGATCTTAGTTGCTTAAGAATAATTCGATTATTCTTATAAAAAAACATAGAAATAAACATGTCATTTCTTTCCGTTATTTCCTTTCTTTGTAGAGTTGCTACAGAAGACATTTCAGTTGTCATCCCCTTGTGTCTTAAGCAGGAACACATGTATGGAAACAAGAAAATCGGTTTATGACATTAATTAAAGTACAAGACGATTATCTTAATATTCTGGTCAAAGGTGTCTTCTGTTTGAGGGAAGGGAAGTTAATCTTGGTTATCAGCGGCGTCAGTGGTGTATTGCCATGACACTATGTTCTTTTCAGACGAGTTGTGGTTCCACCAAAATGGTTGTGTGTACACTCAGAACACTCGTTATTGTGTTCTGAAAATCTGAATTATATACAAGAAACCCCTCTCTATGATAGGAAAACATAATTTTAGTGCAAGACGCTCCGATCTGATATTTACGAGTATAGTAAATGGAGAGAAGTACCGAAATGACAATCTGACCCCATTTTTATTCATCTGACAGAAGAAGAGAAATAATATAAATGGTTTTAACAAGATTCCCCCACTACTCATACAGCAAAGGAGTCCAAGAATAAAATCAGGGAATGTTTGAAGATAGAGTGATTAGTGTTAGTGTATGGCCTTCTCGCTCCCTAGACCTAACCGTCTCTGATTTTTATTTGTATAATAACCTGAAGGAAAATTTGTACAAATAAATCCTCACACAATGGAAAACTCAATAAAAAAAACTCGAAATGAAATCAGAAACATTACAGTGATTGAACTAAATCCTATCATTCGGAATGTGTTTACCTGGGAGGGAGGACATTTTCAAAATTTTCTGTAAAATAAGATTTTAAACACAGTTTTAAGAAGCGAAGTCAGAGTACAGGCGAGACCGGCTGTTGCATATCCAGCTGTCAAGACACCAAACTCAGCGCGAGCGGTAAGGATATATTCTGGAATAAATTACCGCCATATACCCTAGAGTTTATTTCAGTATTTAGATTGATTTCTAAAGCCTACAGGGTAATTTTATATTTTCTTTACATGTTGCACACATCAAGTGCAATTATTACGATGCAATTCAGTTTTTGGCTTGTTTTCTGGTCAGCAGAAAGTGTTCCATTCTGGAGGAGATGAAAGCAGAACACACGATTTCTCCATTTTCAGCATTTACCTCTTTTAATTCCACTGTGGCCGTAAATGAACACCTTTATAACTTTTCTACCCTATCGAGTTCCTTGAACGTATATTTACCCCAGTTAGAGCAAAATGATAAACCGTCTTCTTGTATATAATACCTGAAAAGTTAACATTTCACACTCGTGTCAGCGGTGGTAATAGTGACATATGACAGCTGTAGTTGCCGTAACTTCATTTCCCGGCAAGAGCTACCTTCTGTAATCGCAGCAGTAATTAATCTACAATGCCGTCACTTCTGTCTTCCATAATTTAAACAAGAAGCTGCAGAGCAAATTACTTGGAGTGCGCCGTTAGGCAAGGCATTTTTTCCTCTCAATTGTGGCCCTTCCTTCTTTCGGGTCGCGGGCTGAGTACGTTCTTGTGACCCCTAATGATGTTCTGCGCCATGAGCTTCTCTTCCTCCTCCTCACATCGGGGCAGATTACTTGGAACCTTGCCTTGTTTTTCGCTACTTCAAGAGCAGCTCTGGAATTTATATGTAAGTACGTACATATTCACTTTTTATTAGTTATAATTAAATACTTGAATGTATGGAGTTATTTAAAACAATTTTAATCTCCATATTTGCCTATTTTTCCTAGTAAGAATATACCGAGGGTGCCAAAAATACATACACACTTTCACAGTAGATATCTATTTAATATATTTCAAAGTTAGACCGAAAAACAACAGCAATGTGTAGTATGATGTTCTGTAAACAGATGTGACTCACATTACGTTATGCTAGCGCTGTTACAACAAAATGGAGCTAAGATTATTGTTCGAACAGTGGAAAGTAATTTCGAAGTATCCAAGGCACTGAATAGGACCAAGAGGTTTCCACCGTGTTCTCCGGATGTAACTCCGTTGGACTTCTACCTATGGGGAACTCTTAAGGATGTTTACCGTAGAAAACCAGTTACACTGACAGCACTTCGGGAAGAAATTGAAACGGCATGTGCTGCAATCGCTGAGGACACTTTCGCAAACGTTGCTCAATCAGCAGTTCAACGTACTCAGAAGTGTATGGTGGGCATTTTGAGCAACTGTTGTAACTGTAAAAGTGTAAGATGATTAGTGCTCATCATTTTCTGTTTGTGTGAATTCAGTTTTGTTATGTTAACACAGTTTTTTCTTTGCTTGAAGTATGTATACAGCTTTTGGCACCCTCTGCATTTGAGAAAAACTCACTTGTTTATATATTATTTAACATTTTATTTAAAATAATTTCCATATTTTATATTTTAAAAGTTACTCTTATCAGATGATAATTTAAGCTTTATTTTACTATCATAACTATTCCAAAACTGGTTCTGGTTTTTCCATTAAACAAAGTGTTTTTATATACATCCTAGCAAACTCCTTATATTTCTAACTGCACTAAATGCTCTGCTAAAACGTCCGAAAGCCTTAAAATCCTGTGGAGTCATAGGAGTAATGACTGTGAAATTGAACACAATGTTAGCTAATAACACGAGCTATAGCGTGAGGTGCAATAGCAGAATTATTTTAAGTGGTGAATCAAAGGAACTGTGCTAAATTTATATTGGGTTTCCAAGTAATGTCCTCGCTGCTCGCATGGGGTTTTGCATCTCGGCTAAGGCCGCCTTCCTCCGTGTCCTTCAATTTCCGGGCAGACTAAGGTGTACGTTCTTTCGCGAAGATGGCATTAGAGCAAAGTATTTTTGTGTGTAAATGTTATTATAAACATCCTTCAGCTCCTCGCAAAGGTGAGGAATTTATACAGAAGTTTCCTGGGAAGCTATCTTTATAGAACTGCTATTTACAATTTTGTAAATAATTTGACACTACTGGTTAAGTCCAAAACAAGAAACACAGGCAAAGATGTACATTTTTATCAGAAGACAAATTAGATGAAATTGGATCAAATCCTCAACGTTCGCCAACAAAATCATTGCCGAAATTAGCACAAGGTGGGTTTCAGTGTCTTCCACACGCGCAACATCAAAGTTGTATAACTGTACACGTATCCACTATCTACTACAAGATAATCCCGTAGCAAGTGTGCCTTATTGTGAGTGGTTACTTTCATCGGTGACTGAAGCGTTAATCAATCCATGGTTGTGTTCTTTTCAGAGGAGATCCGTGAACGCTCACAACATCCCATATTGGTTTTCTGCATATTCAAAATGTGTGCAAGAAACTCCTGTTTATACAGCAAAATTCAAGTTTGATATACGAATAGATTGTCGGTCCTGGTGGCGTAGTGGTAACCATACTTGTCTCCTAAACCCAATATCGCGGGTTCAATCCCGGCCAGGGTAGATGGATTTCAAGGGCGTAAAAATCCTAAGTATGACTTCCTTTAGAATGGAAATAAAGCCGTGGGTCCCATATCGTAGATTTACGGCACGAAAAAGAACCTAAAGCCTGAAAGAAAAGGCCTCTGAGCAAAATTTGTCACGCCTTGAATTGAATGGAACGCCAATGACCTGAGATGTTAAAGAGCGTTCATAAATAAACCATATCAACAAAGATATGAGAATAGCACAAGATACATAAGGCGCAGCCGGGTGTGGCATGTCCAGTTACCGAGGCGCAAAGCCCCATGTGAGCGGTAAGGACACATACTGGAAGTTCTGTAGTAGTTTCTATTATTTCTTGTGGTGTTGAGGGCAGTATTAGTGAGTAAAAAGCAATTTTGAGACAGTTGAACATGTAAAACAACGGCAATAATAATAGAAAGATGACAAAATAACTTGTAATAGTATAACTTTTTTCCAACTATTTTATCACTAATATTAAGAGTGCTCTTAAGTAAACCACAGATAACTATATTTTTATTATAATGAAAGTTTTGCTTATGTATAGCCATACTTATTTTGCGGCACTTTTATGCATGTTTTACTTTCAATTTTGATACTTTTTAGCACATATGTTTTTTAACATTTTATGACATATAAATCCTAGCCCTGCTTATAAGTCCGCTTTTTATTAGTAGAAGTATAACAAGCATTATGAATACTGCACATCTGTAACGTTACTGGTATAGTAAAACAAAATTTCAATCTTTTGTCCGTTCAGTGTGTGTTTTAGCTACTGCCGAGGTTATTCCAGAGAGAAGCCTTGCAAAACACACGTGTTTTGTATCTGCTAGGAAGCCAAGAGAATGAAGGGGGTTGACTGATCAAGGATCAATATATTAGGTATAAAAGTGGCTTCCATCTTCCTGTAGCAGAATTTGTAAGAGAAGAAAAACGCGGATGCAGGTCGGCGACCTGCTCTCCACATTGAGAATCCATTGAGATGTGTAAGCAGAAATATTCAATTTAATATTACTGGTTGTGAATTTCAAGATTCCACGTAAGCTACCGGAATGCTTGATGGTTTTACGTAATTTCACAACACTGAAAATAATAAACAAACAGTTACTGCTCTTTCTATTTTAAAAGACGAAGGATCGATAGTCTTAGTACGGATCAGGTAGAGACTTCCGATGGATTAACAATAGACTAACGGTTTTCGTATTCATAAATCAGAACTTGTTACAGTCCAAATATTAAACGCCGTGGTGGGTTAAATGTTAGTCTCACTCGGGAGGGTGGATTAAAGGCGGACAATCTTTATAAAATGGATGACTATTAAGTTATGGGTGCGGCTTTCGTGTGAAATGACACGGCGGAGGAAAACACTTATGCCAAACTGGATACAATTAGAAAACATGATGAACAGAAGATATAAAAATATCAACGAAAATACGAGAGAGAAATTCTTCCTAAACTATAAGTCAATGAAGATAACAATGAAGATAAGATACTTTCGTTTGACACACAAGTTCTAACAGGCTTGTAGTTTTCGGCCTAATCAATTTCTAGGTATGATAAAGACAAACACCATATTTCACTGTTCATTATGGTTACCCTTTATTGCAATACACTTCTCACATCTTTGAATTAATACTTCCAACCCCCCCCCCAAATAGTCAGAAGTCTTGTCTGCAAAAAAAAAAAAAAAAAAAAAAAAAAAAACCATAAACAGCATCCATAACTTCTTTGTTTACATTTCCCGAAGATCCTTCTTGAGTTTTGAGAAGAGGAAATAGTCACGGGAGCTACATCTGGGCTGTAGGGTGAATAGTCGATCTCCTTGAAGCCACATTTCTTCACAGCTTCCTTTGCAACATGAGCTGTATGCACAGGCACGTTGTCGTGAAGAAGGCACATACCACCACTCAGCTTTCCTCGTCTTTTCTCTTTGATGAAAGCACGTAGTCTGTGCAGTAGGCCAGCATAGTACTCCACATTTAATACGGTGTTGCTCTCCTTGAAGTCCATGAAAAGTATTTCTTCACAGTCCAAAAGATTGTGGCCATGATCATCTTGATTGACTGACTGGCCTTGGCCTTTAGACGCGGTGTTTCGTCAGGTTTACGCCTGCCACTCCATTGATTCTTTTTTGGACAAGGGATCATAGCAGAGGACCATAGTTTCATCTCTAGTAACAATGATTTGCAGAACTTCTCTCTCTCTCTCGTAGCCATAGCAGAGCTACAAAAATGGCTGACAACACATGACTTGTTGCTGCTTTTGTACTGAGGAAAGAAATCTAGGCGCTCATTTTGTACTAACCTCATTCATGTTTAAATGTTCATAAATAATTGGAAGGGCTGTTGTTTTAGAAAATTCCAACTTTGCTGCTATTTCTGTAACTTTGAGCCGCCGGTCTTCCATAATTTCTCCTTCCACAAGAGGATGTTTTCAGAAGTGAGCACCTCTAAGGGCGGACCTGCACGCTGTTCGTCATCAATGCTTTCTCGACCGATTCGAAAAAGTTTGGCTCGTTCTTTTACGGTATAATATGAGGGGGATGTTTCCCCATATACACCGGCCAATCGCTGTTTAATTTCATTTGGAGTACGTCCTTCTTTTGTGAAGAACTTAATAACAGCTCGAAACTCAATTTTGATCATGTCACAATCTTCTACCCGTACCTTCTTTATGCAACTATATCTGAACAACTGAACACAGTTACAGCTGCAATTATTTAGTTAACAGATAAGGTATGATACCTGATAAGGGTTTTGTGAATGCGACTCTGAGCCGAAAAACGAAGAAAAGAATGATACGTGAACATGATACACTTCATATAGGGGGCCAAATAGTGCAGAAGCTGTGAATGAATATTATACTGATATTAGAGGTGTTAGTGCTATTAGTGGCATCTGTCAAAGCCAAATAATTTCAAAAACAGACAAAATTTATTTGAAATTCGGTCATAAATTACAGAATAACTCAATGCATTGTGTGTTACGAACTATTTTGAGTGAATGAGTTACAGAAAATCTTTCAATTTATTTTTCAACATTTGTAGATCCCTCAATAAAGACATCAAAGTTGTTTCTTGTTTCGACAGCTAAAAATGCCTTTAAAACTTCATATATTGTTAGTCTTCGTATCGCGAAGTGCAATGAACTCCATCCATTTATTTATTTAGTCATAAATGTTCGACATACCCCAATAACTGTGTAATATTATACGACTTTCTTATATTTAATAATTATGTTTTTTTATGGATAACTTAAAATGTCTATGTATATGTCTTGCTTAGGTTGTGTTATCACTATATAGTATTTGTATGCAAATGCATATTTAGTTTGGTTTTACTTGTGATATGGAATTAAGTTCTCTGTGTTTGTATGTAAAGCATTTATCCGATTTTGCTGCACATTAATTCACTTTTTCATGCATCAAACATATAATACAAGTATTTTTATATTTTTCAATTTTACAATTAATATTTAAACTCATTTGCAACAAACTAATAAGATTCCTAATATGGAGACACCCATAAGGAGCCTCTACAGTGCGGTTGGGATAAATTCACGTAATGTTACTGGGGAAACTGTCATTCAATTTTCCTTATCTATATTACGTTACAAGGCAGCTCAAACTTGGTCTGCTGATCTGATGCTGTTCAGTTTTCCGCGAGGCAGGATTCCATTACATTTGGGATGCTATAATGACGACCTAGTAGCTAGTACTCGCAGTTATGGCGTGATCAGGGTGACGAACCATCACCAACAACTAAGCAAACATTATTTGTCTGAAACACTGCCGTGAACTCTTAGCTCAAGAGTGTTCAGCACAATCTGCATGTACATCTAGCTCGATATCTGATAAAGACACTCACTGGCTCCCAAATCAATATGTGCTGGGTATTGGAAATTTCATGTTCAAAATAAACCACACAAGTTGCCGAATGCTGTAAAAGAAGATCATCCAGAAGCTGATAACTACACAGCAAACAAGAACAAATTGAACAGAAGTGGGGATTGCTGAAGAACTAAAGAATTTTGCTTTTTTACAGAAAATATAAACTAGTGTCAAAAGTGAGTGCAGAAGCTCTGTATAAGTCGGTCCTGGTGGTGTAGTGTTAACCATACTTCCCTTCTAAACCCAAGATCCCGGGTTCGATCCCGGTCGGGATCGATGGATTTTTTCGGACGTAAAAATCCTAAGTATGGCTTCCTTCGGAAAGGAAATAAAGCCGCGGGTCCCGTGTCGTACATTTACAGCACGAAAAAGAACCTCAAGCCTGAAAGAAGAGGCCTATGAGCAAAATTTGTCGGCCGTTTCACGCCCTGAATTGAATGGGACGCTGATGACCTGAGATGTTAAAGAAGGTCAGTGAATAAATCTAATCAACAATAAGAAGTACAGTATATTGATAAAAAGGCGAAGAAAGTAGTATGATACAAGATGGAGAGAGAAGAAATGTATTTAATACTTGTGACACCTAATTCTTTTTAAATAAATATTTAATAACATCCTCTCTTTGATGTTTGCAGAAGTCGACCTAACAAACCCAAAAATGCTTTCATACTCAAATACAACTTAATAAACTTTCTAAAATTAGTATAACTGTGTGTGTGTGTGTGTGTGTGTGCCGCCATGGTTGGCTGAGATCTGGGTTTGATTCCTGTCAGAACCCCCTCCAGACAGATTTTCCCTCCCCCCCAAAAAAAATTATCTTAAGCCTGAAATGTTCCCTTTCTTGAAAAAAACAATTTCCTCGTTTATCATTTATCTCAAAAATCATTAGTGTCCACCGCCTATGATGCTTAAGTAGCAAAAAAGGGCGTTAAGTACTATTTTTTAAAAATAATACATAACAGTACAATTTCATTACCAAGGAACATTTATTTAAAATACATTAAAATTAAAAGTCTCCAAACAATTTCTAATTGAAACAGCCGAAAATTACGCCAAACACCCGCAGGATCTTAATTGCTCAGAAATAAAATCAGTAAGTGCATTCTATACTCGAAACGCAGCATAGTCTATTTAAATTAACAGGGAAGGAATGTCAGCCAATAGACGAACGCTTTCCGGATAAACGGATGAGCCCAAATATGGCATATACTATTCACGAAAAGTATGGAAAAGAGTGAAAGGGATAACTTAAAGCTTTAGAAACCATACAGCATGTCATGAACTACACCGAGATTGCAGAGGGGGGGGGGTAGACAGCAATTTGAGGTGCGAAATCTATAGTTTACCTGTTACAATGTCAAAGTTAGAACATTAAATTTGTATAGAACCAATAAACAGATGACTAATGAATCTTCCATTACAAATGATGCCATGTAATAAAGGACAGAAGTTGTGGGGCATATCTCTTTGGTGAAGTCAGTACGACTTTGGCGTCAAATAAAAGCCGAGTATTACTATCGAGTTTGAGTTCGAGTCTCATCAATTACTATTTTTTAACTTTATATCTTATGTATCAGTATATTTCGTCATAAAATAAAATAAATATCCTACATAAATAGCCAGAATACGAACTTATGATTTCGAAGCCACAGTCTGTTATCCTATTCATTATTCCACAAAGTCAAGAACTACTATGTAAGCTGTGCTACAAAACACAAAAATATCAAGGGGTGCCAAAAATTTATACACACTTCACAGTAGATATATATTTACTATATTACAAATTGGATCGATAAACAACAGTAATGTATAGTATGATGTTCTGTAAACAGATGTGACTCACATTACGTTATGCTAGCGTTGCTGCGTGACAGGTAAATCAACAATGAACTATTGAAGCTAAGATTATCGTATGATGTTCTGTAAACAGATGTGACTCACATTACGTTATGCTAACGTTGCTACAACAAAATGGAACCAAGATTATCGTTTGAATAGCGGAAAACAATTTTGAAGTGGTATTAGAAAACCGAGAATATTGTTGAAGTTCAAAGACAATGGAGACGTGTGTACAGAACAGAACCGTTCTGCGGATCTAACTCCGTTGGACTTCTACCTATGGGGAACTCTTTAAGGATGTTGTATACCGTAGAAAATCAGCTACACGGGCAGCACTTCGGGGAGAAATTGAAACGGCATGTGCTGCAATCGCTGAGGACACTTTCGCAAACGTTGCTCAATCAGTAGTTCAACGTATTCAGAAGTGTATCAACGTCGATGGTGGGCATTTTGAACAACTGTTGTAACTGTAAAAGTGTAAGATGATTAGTGCTCATCATTTTCTGTTTGTATGAATTCTGTTTTGTTAGTTAACACAGTTTTTTCTTTGCTTGAAGTGTGTATACATTTTGGCACCCTCTGTGTACATTAATATTAGTAGTAAGTGCCTTATTATCATATGATTAATTCGAGATTTATAGATTTTTTTAGTATTGAATCTTGAAAACGTTAATGACCTATTGAAAGTCGGAATTTCCTCGCAGATTTGAAGACATTCTAAGGCAATTTTTAACTCAATTTTGCTTATCAGCATCTAATTTCAAGTTCTTAATCACCATAAAGCTGTGTTATTTTTCTTCATGGACCATAAATTCTCTATCTCAAATTGCATCTCCAGAAACCTCTCTACCGTCTGAAATTGCGGTGCAGTTCATTAACGCCGGGAATGTAACTTCCTTATGTGTTCTAGACGAATGCTAATGTTATGAAAACAACATTAAACGGTAATGAACTCACAAAATGCATATACACAACTTAAGTCAACTATGGGGAAAAAGTACGTTTTTCAGCACAAGTTTATATATATTTTTAAATGAAACAAATAAATAAGCATGACAAAGAACATGATTGCGCTTAACAACTGCTAATAGATTAAAAATATTTTAATGGATATGTTCTGCAGTGATAATTGAAACTGTTCCTACGGCCCAACCCCACTAACATATATATATATATATATATGTGTGTGTGTGTGTGTGTGTGTGCGTGTGTGTGTTGTAAGCCTAATTATCATTTAGTGCATTTTAATTAGTAATGTGGATATTATGTGTATATAATATATTTATTGTATATGGACAAAAGAAAACTTTTTCTGATATAACTATCTACGATAGCCCTACCAAAAACGGGGCAGAGCCAAGGAGGCAATAAAAGAAAAGGAACAAGCGTTGTGCCACTTCTTAAAAAGGACCTTCCGTTGGCTACGGTTAATGAAGTCCAGGGCTTTCGAATAGGTAAGGGCAATGAACTCGCTAGCCGGTTGTACAGTTAACTTTAAACCAACCAATGTAAATAAATACTTTAAACTTTCAAATAATAGCGGGTGGCATGCGTTGGCAGGGGAATTTGAATCAGCCAATAGTAGATGTATATTTTGAAGTTTTAAAGCAAAGCGCAAAACTTGAGCGCGCTTGTGTGACCCCCGTGGATTTAGGAAGCCAACGTTTAGTTAATTTGAATCAAATATATAAGGAGGCGTTTGCTCTGCTGGGGCACCAGTCGGATAGAACAGTTCATCACATATCCAGTTCAGATACATCCGTTGACTTAATCAGTTTTGAATTCATCAGTTAAGATAGTTAGAAGTCAGTTCATGTGCAGGAGCTCAGACGTTCAGTCGGTGCAGTTCATAGAGTCAGATAATCAGATTCAGTTCGTCCCCTAGGAAATGGCAGCAGTTAATTTTATATTCGACGTAGCTAAGTACTATCGTACGTAGAACACCAGAGGACGCGAAAGATTAAGTGAATAATAAATTACCATATCTATTATATCGCATCGCGTAAATATTAACACAGTTGATATCCTTCCCCAGTTCTGTTGAGCACGAGTCACAAAATATCGGAACAAAACCCTAAGACATTGTTGTCATGAAGCATGTATAACACCACCTAAGCGATCAATAGTCAATTAACGACAGGCAGCTACAAATTATGGCGATCAGCTACTGTAACGCCTCAAAATTGGCGAGCGACCTGTCATAACCGACCAAACCCTTCAAAATTGGGACTACTAACACACTAAACCGCTTCATGATCCGTTTCAACTCATTTAGAAGCTCTAGCAATATTGCGTTACTGATTTTTTTACACATAGAGAGAATTATTCTAACTTTAAAAGAATTCGTTTTCTGCTCCATTTAACTGTGATCATTTTTGATTCTGTATATATTTATTATTGCTCACCTTTAGCATGGATTTCATTGATTGGTAGTCATTTTAGCTATGTCCTTTTCGCACTTCAGTTGGTTTGCCCATTATCTCTTTCATGCATTAATAATTAAGTACATGGTTTCTTGGCCTATGAAATATTTTGTCCATTGATTAATTTTCCCATTAGTTTTAATATATATATATATATATATATATATATATATATATATATACACACTTTTATTATACCGCACAAATTTGTGAGACGGTTATAAAACAATCAGCCATTCTCCAAGGTCTCATCAAAGCTTTGTCGGTCCTGGTGGTGTAGTGGTTACCATACTTGCCTCCTATACCCAAGATCGCGGGTTCGAACCCGGCCAGGACCGATGGATTTTTTCGGGCTTAAAAATCCTAAGTATGACTTCCTTCGGAAGAGAAGTAAAGCCGTGGGTCGCGTGTCGTACATTTACGGCACGAAAAAGAACCTCAAGCCTGAAAGAGAGGCCTCTGAGCAAAATTTGTCGGCCGTTTTATGCCCTGAGTTGAATGGGACGTCCGTAAATAAATCAACAACAACAAAAATTCAAAGCCTTCGCTATACAGCTTTAATTTCTAAGATATTGCCTTTAGATACTGTGGGATATTGTCGGCGTTCTTATATTTTCCTACTTTCTAGTCAATCTGATTTTGGCTTGAGAGGTATTTTTAATAGGGTTCCTAATATTTATTAGCTCTTCTTTGAAATGGATACCTTCAATTTTATCTTTTCATATGTTATCTAAGAATTTCCACATCGATACATGGTGAGTGGTAATAAATTTCTTGATCTATAATTGCAAATCGCCAACAATTGTTCATATGCTGCTGGCCGGACAGTACACCTTTCCAAAAACGTTCCAGAAATCAGGTGAGGATCGTGGCGTCCATGTCGACGGTGTAATTTAGCAAGCAGTCCTCGTACTGGTTTACCCATGTCCTCGTTCACATCTAACACATGATCGAGACCTCAATGTCTACCAGTGCTACGAAAGGTAGTGCAAGGAGCATTTGTACTGAATGTTTTATGTTTCGATTCTCCGTGTATGGAACCTTGCTCTGCGTGTAATGAAAGAGACAGCCTTGCACGAGGCTTGCAGGAAACACTTATCTCGCTGTGTTCATAGAGGCAAGTTCAAAGTCGGTGAGTACAAGTGATTTGAATTCTCTACGGATTCTTGCTTTTGCAGCTGCACCTACTTGATTTAGAATAGCTGTGTACTTTTTTCATTTCCTCTCATAGTGAGGACATACTCTAATGTGAAAATGTTTTCTTGTACGATATAGAGGCAGCATTTATCATTGCAGTTAAACTAGGTGTATAAGAGGAAAGGTCCCATACGCTTTCGGCCTCGCCGAGAAGGATTATCGCCTTCACAAAACCCTTATCTGGTGTCAAACCTTATTTGTTAGGTAAATAATTGCAGCTGTAACTTCCGCTTCGCTGTATTCAGTTGTTCACATATAGTTACATAAAGAACGCTATGTGTAGAAGATTGTGACATTTTCAAAATGGAATATTCAGCTGTTATTAAGTTCTTCTCAAAAGAAGGACTTACTCCAAATGAAATTAAACAGCGATTGGACGGTATATATCAGAAAGTATCCCCGTCATATTCTACCGTAAAAGAATGGGCCAAACTTTTTCGAATGGGTTGAGAAAGCATTGAAGACAAAGAGCGTGCAGGTCGGCCCTTGGAGGTGCTCACTCCTGAAAACATCGCTCTTGTGGAAGGAGAAATTATGGAAGACCTGCGGCTCAAAGTTACAGAAATAGCAGCAACATAGTCCTTGGAATTATTCATGAATAAAGTTAGTGCAAGATGGGTGCCTAGACTTCTTTCCTCGGTCCAAAATCAGTAACGAGTCATCTGTTGTCAGGCATTTTGGAGCTCTGCCGTCGCGAAAGAGAAGTTCTACAGGGGATGAAACTATGGTCCTCTACTATGATCCCTTGTCCAAAAGAGAATCAATGGGGTGGCACAAACCTGGCGAAGCACCGCCTCTAAAGGCCAAGGTCACTCAGTCAACCAAGAAGATTATGACCACATCTTTTGCGACTGTGAAAGAATACTCTTCCTATAGTTCAAGGAGAGAAGAACCACAGTAAATGGCGAGTACTATTCTAGCCTACTGCACAGACTACGTGCTTCCATCAAAAAGAAAAGTCGAGAAAAACTGAGTGGTGGTGTGCGCCTTCTTCACGACTGCGCACCTGTGCACACAGTTCTTGTTGCAAATGAACCTGTGAAGAAATGTGGCTTCAAGGATATCGATCATCCATCCTGCAGTCCAGATCTAGCTACCAGTGTCTATTTCCTCTTCTCAAAACTCGAGAAGGACCTTCCAGGAAAGAAATTTAAGTTTGACCAAGAAGTGATGGATGCTACTTATGCCTATTTTGCAGACAAGGCTTCTGGCTATTTTTAGGGGGGATTGAAATTAATGCAAAGGTGTGAGAAGTGTATTGTAATATAGGGTAACTTATTGAAAAGTGATATATAATTTTTGTGTTTTTCATACCTAGAAAATGTTTAGTCGGAAACTTATGAATCTACTCTCATATATTGAACATCATAGACCCTTGTCGGCGAGGCCGGAAACTTATGGATCTATCCTCGTACGTGTACAGTTCGTTTAGATGTTTAAGATAATATATTTAAGTAATTCAACAACGTTTACTTACAAAGAACCAATAGAAAGTCTATTTAGTCCATTCTAAGAATGAATTGCTATAAAAAATTTCCCATGCATTTTAATATACGCATCTTTAATTTCAAAACTACCCAGTATGATTAAGTACTTATTTAACAAATTTAATTTAAATAGTAAAAGCTAGCCACTT
Organism: Metallyticus violacea; assembly: GCA_030762175.1. NCBI lineage: Eukaryota > Metazoa > Arthropoda > Insecta > Mantodea > Metallyticidae > Metallyticus > Metallyticus violacea. Next base: position 90,811,301 of record CM060831.1, on the reverse strand, counting down.
GTATAATGAAATGTTGATTCATTTTTAGGCTTCAGCTCCTAACCAGTCACTCCACTTTTAAATTTCAAATGGCATTCCTATTTTTGGTGCTTACATTAAAAGGGGATGAAATCATTATTACTTCGGACAGAATAAAAAATATTTCAGCTGTACAATGGCAAAAACAGTTTATTTGAATTATTAATATTACACCTATTTCGAAACTCCTGACTAATCCATTTTAACAAGTGTTTACCAAAGTACAATATTAAATGCTCAATATTTTAGGTATAACTCTGTCGAAATTCAAACAAAAATACCAGTGTCGACCAAAAAGAAGTAGGGTAGCCTTTAGCAATTTCTAAGTAACACAGGATAACCCAGAGCATGTATTATTGAATGCACACGCTATTTAGAACATGTGAGAGAAGAAACAGCAACTTTAAGTGGTCATCAGGTGGCACATATACTTAGAAATAAGGGCCTATATAAATATCTCGAGCAGGTCGCATTCAAAATAAGTAACCTAGCACGGGAAGAGGTAATACCACAAGAGCAGATAATAAGATGTAATGAAAAAGCTGAGGACGAGGTAAGAAGACCAGAACGCATACGTATGCAAAGACAACCCCCAAACACAAACTACTTAACAAGAATAGAAAATATACAAGATAACTTTAATTAAATCAACAGGAAGAGAATATTAGAAGAAGATAAAGGTAAGGAAGAAGGGAATATGGAGATGAAAATACCTAAAAATATAATAGACGGGGATAATTTTGATTTACAACCTGAAGTAGAGAATATACCTATAAGAGTTTTGACATCGGGAAGAAGATGGAAGAAGGAAGATTACAGAAGAAGATGGAAGGGTGTTGGAGATACACGGGAATGAGCCGCGGCAGGAGAGGAGGATGGTGAAGCGGTGTCCGGAGAGGAGGAGCAGAGCGCGAGAAGTGGTGCAACCAGGGGACCGGGAGGATCAAGCGAGATGGAAGAAGGGATTGGAAAGAAAAGAAAAGATGGAGAGTGATATGGTGGAAGCGAGATGATAGTGTTTAATGAGTTCAAGTATTATGATAAATAAATGAAATGAATAGGAAACATTAGTAATGCTAAATGAACTTTAAGTGAAGTAAGTTGTGAAAGGGAAGGATATTATTATGATTGTAATAAATTATGGATATTTGAAACAATTAAGTACACTGTTTCATTTAAGAGAATTTCTGCCAAGTACTGTACATACCGCTGGTAACCAGTGGTTGGTAGTAGTATAGTTGTATAGTAATAGAATAAATTTAAAGGATAGAATAGCTGGCTACCAGCTATAATTCCTACTGGCTCCCAGTAATATTGTTAAATTGTTAATTTGGTAGTTTTTGTAGATTTTGGAAGATTAATTTGAGAAGTAGTTAAGTAAATTTATATTTTGGTTTAATTAAATTATTTTTAGTTCATTTTTCTTACCGTTTCAATATATTATTTTAATCTAGTTAGGAGGAAAATCTGTAAAATAATGTATTAAAACAATATTGAATTGTATAGTTATAATAATAAATGGAAAATTTGATATACACGCCCTGGTTTAGGAAACCAGGTACCAGAGTGGCGTATACAGATTTATTTTTATTTATTTATTCATATATATTTATACTTAAGAAAGGTGAATCTTCGATACATCCAAATACACTTCTGGGTACTATTGATGTAAAGTCATTTTATACTAGCATTCTCCAACTTGAGGGATAGTGTTTAACGCCCGTTTTACTACTGAGGCATTACAGGCGGTGGACACTGATGATACATGAGATGAAATGATGTATTGGGAAAGGATTTTTTTAAGGAAGGAGGCGCTCCAGGCTTAAGTTTAGGGTATCTCCCCGGCGTTTGCCATTTATGAGGACTGAGGAAAACCTGGAAAAAACCTCAGTCAGGGAGGACGATCCTGGCGGTATTCGAACCCCATCCCGCTCTCGAGTCCACGCCTTAACACCTCGGCCACCTGTAGCAGTCTCCAAAATGAGGGAATAGCAGTTGTTAGCAGACATATCTTCGACTCTTGAGATGACCTTGTCATCTAGTTCATCTGATTTTCACCCGTTTTTGATAATAAATATTATCTACAAATTAAAGGCATTGCAATGGGCTCAAGAATGGCACCGTCTTATGCCAATCCTTTTGTGGCACAATTAGAGAAGGAATTTCTTGTCAGAACCTCTTGTACTGTTATTATGGCTGAGATATATTGATGGTATTTTCGTGCTTTGGACTTATGTTTCAGAATCTCTCGATCAATCGACGGCTTAAAGTTGGGAGGTTTTTGTAAAGAAGAATCATCAGTCTGTAGTGAGAGGTGAGCGGGTCAAGATGCATCTCCCTGACCATCGTTTGTTTTATTTAAGGACGCTTTTTAACATCTCAGATCATCAGCGTCCCGTTCAAATCAGGACGTGAAACGATTGACAAATTTTGCTCAGAGGCCTCTACTTTCAGGCTTGAGGTTCTTTATCGGGCCGTAAATGTACGACACGGGACCCACAGCTTTACTTCCCTTCCGAAAGAAGGATTTTTACGCCCGAAAAAATACATCGATCCTAGCCGGGTTTGATCCCTCGATCTTTGACTTAGAAGGCAAGTATGGTTACCACTAGATTACCAAGACCGACTGGCCATCGTAACAAAGTCCTACAGTTAACAATTTTTCATTGTAATATTTCGAGGATTCTACCAGCAGTAGAATCAGCTCAATTTAATTACCAGTTCAATGTATTATTTGTGTTTCTCGTCCCTTATGTAGATTTTAAATAAGGATTGTAGTACATACTTAAAGTTCAGCCATTTGCTTGGTTAGCTGTAGAAAAAGCGAGGAAATAAGCGGGTGCTCTTTCGGGGCTGTGATAATATTCCTCAATAAACCATTTGTTTACATTGGGTTGCGGCAGTATTGAAACACTAAGACATCAGAATCTGTGTGTGTGTGTTTGTGATGAAAAATCCAAGTGCACTAAAATCAGTACAAACACAAAAACACACTGTCCAAGTCTACTGAAAACCTAGAGAATTTTCTGCTACCTGCGAAATGGCAACATCCAGTCGATAATCACAGCTTGTATTTTGTAGATGCCGGAACCCCTTGATGGAAGCTCGAAAATTTTATAGTAACAGTTTTTGAAGAAATGTGCTAAATAATCAGTGGCAATTGAATAAAGTTTCAAATAGTTTAAGTGAATGTTATAATACTTCAATAAAAGCTATTCAAGACAAAATTAAAAATAATTTACAAGCCGAACTATCCTGCAGGTAGCTTTATTACCAATGTCCTTGTTGAACCATTCGGTCCTTCTTTAGAAGAGAAATCAATGATACTGTTCCTGCTCATCACATTGTATACGTGGAAAATATGAACAATTTCATTGTCATGATTACGTATCATTTCATCGAAGATATTAAACAGATTTTACTTTCTATTACTGAGGCACCGCCACGGGTGGCCGAGGTCGTTAAACTGCGGACTCGTGAGCGGGAGGTCTGGGGTTCGAATCTCAACAGCACCGTCCTTCCTGACTGGGTTTTTTCCAGGTTTTCCTCAGTCCTCATAAATGGCAAATGCCGGGGAGGTACTTAGGCCTGGAACGCTTCCTTTCTTAAAAAAATTCTTTCCCAATTTATCATGTCATCTCATGTATCATCGGCGTCCACCGCCTGAGGTGCCTCAGTAGTAAAAATGGACGTTTAACACCATTAAAAAAAAATCTCTTATGCGACATCTTATATTTAAAAGACTGGGAAAGCCTTAAAAGTGATATTCTAAAACACGTTATTCCTCTTTGTTAAAACCTGGCAAAAATTGTGGAAATAAAAAAGAAATCAAGAATTCTTAATTCATATAAGGCAACTAAATTAGAGCTCACTTACTGTACAAACAAGTCTGCCGGTGCAGTAACGGGAGACGCTTCAATGTAGTTTCAACTGTTTTGACTCATCATGCTGTCGTTCAAAGCAAAAGTTCTAGGACTTAATCCTAACCATTATTAGCAGCATTCCATTACACACTATCATGGTCAGTAGTTAATGTGTAATTTAATACTTTTCACGTTGACATATGTATTAAAATAAAATTTTCATTATGGTATATGAAAATACTGTGTATTACTTCTTTTTGCATAGTTTTCATAAAACTAAATACTCTATTTTGTAGTGGGCTGGTATGGCGGCCACGCTGGGCGACAAATTATTAGATAGTTTTTTTATTTAAGGACGTTCTTTAACATCTCAGGTCATCAGCGTCCCATTCTCAATTCAGGGCATGAAACGGCCGACAAATTTTGCTCAGAGGCTCTTCTTTCAGGTCTGAGGATCTTTTTCGTGCCGTAAATGTACGACATGGGACCCACGGCTTTACGTCCTTTCCGAAAGAAGCCATACTTAGGATTTTTACGCTCGAAAAAATCTATCGATCCTGGCCGGGTTCGAACCCGCGACCTTGGGTGGTTTAGAAGGCAAGTATGGTTACCACTACACGACCAGGACCGACATTAGATAGTTTTGATGTGTTGTTTAAGCTTCGATAGCAACAATTTCCCAGGGGATTATTCGACTATTTTCTTGATTGGTACTCTACAGGAGACTAGGGAAGAACACCAGTACTATAAATAACCACACAATGAAGCGTAATATACGTATGGTAATTTTTTATACTCAAGATTTTTCTCGTCCTCTGGTGTTTTGCGTACGATAAAGTTGATCTACATCGAATATAAATTTATCTGCTGTGACTTCCACGGATATTAACTCAATTTGAAAACCGCGCCTGAGATTGAACTTATTAGGAATGCCTCAGCATATATCTCGACGCGTGTAGAACTTAGAATTAGTACTGCGGCGTGTAGATTTTACAACTGAGTATGTCTTGCCCTATGTAAAACTGCAGATGAGTATAAGTGTCCCCGCAGAATGTGAAAATTAAAATGCGTTACTTAAACTGAAGTGTCTGCGTGAATCGCCTCTAACTGCGTTGATCTGAGTGAAATGAAGTAGAACTTGTTATCTGATGCCCCAGTGGATAAACGCCTCCTTATGTATCAAATTCAAATCTACTAATCGTTGGCCTAATGATGCCAAGGGTATTCTCCCAAGCAAGCTCACGTCTCGTACCTTGGTTTGAAAGTTTAAAAAAAACACATTTACCATTGGTTGATTTAAATTCATGTCTAACACGTGTCCTTCGTTATTATTTGAAAGTTTAAAACACCTTAAAATTGGCTAGTTCAAATGCTAACTGTACAGTCGCCAGGTGGTCAAAGCCTTAACGAATTTGAAAGTCCTTGGGTTTATTAACCCTCCAACGGTAGTCCTTTTAAAAGTAACATCACACTTGACCTTCGGGTATACTCTTGCCTTTTGTATAGAGTTTTATGACCTCTTTAACTTTTCAAGCTATCGTAAACAGAAAACACCAGAGGTTTATCCTTTGCCGACTTAAAGTCACATTTTTTTTAATAGTGTTTAACGCCCGTTTTTACTACTGAGGCATCACAGGCGGTGGACACTGATGATACATGAAATGAAATATATGGGGAAAAGGTTTTTTTTTTTTTTTTTTAAAGAGGGAAACGTTCCAGGCCTAAGGGTACCTCCCTGGCATTTGTCATTGACTGAGGAAAACCTGAAAAAAACCTCAGTCATGGAGGACGGCCCTGGTGGGATTCGAAACCTCAGACCACCCACTCACGAGTCCGCGCCTTAACGACCTCGGCCACCCGTGGGGATTATAAAGTCACATGTTAAAGTTATATCATACCTACATGATAACTACATTACTAGAATATTTATACTAATGTTCAGTTATTTGTTAAGAAGCATGCAATATGATCTATTCGTCAAATATATATAAAAACACCAAGAAAAGTCACACTTGAGATCGCTATATTTCGGACTCGTGGACAAGACACTTGTCCACGAGTCCGAAATATAGCGATCTCAAGTGTGACCTTTTTTCGTGTTTTATCCTTTTGTGACTATTATAATTACTGTTAATTTGTTACATTGTCAATAGTGTTACTTTATTTTTATTTTTCTTTTATATATATATATGAAAGATTTCATAAGGCCATGCAGAGATTACAATTTTGACTATTAATTGGTGTAAGTTTAACCGGAACTTCAAAGTAATCTCAGAACTTGATTTATAGAAGCAGCTTCTAAGAACTGTGCCTAACATTTCTGGAATACATCAGTCTTAGACAGTGGTGCAATTAGTTACTGCCTCTAATGGATTCTCTAGTTCCATCAGCACACAAACCCTGCTTTGTGTTATCTCACTAGTTACCACCGCTCTGGGCATTAAATAATAATCATTTAAAGCAGGTGGTCTGAAAACGTGAAACTAACGTAACGTTTAAAGACCTTACTGGTGCAGCCTTCAAACACACATAGTTGTATCATATGATACAAATAGATCACTACTTCTTTTTGCTTAATTTTCAAAATGACTCTCAAAGCTGCAATAAAACAGAGCTAAAAGCAGGGAAATATATTAATAGAGATTTGGTAAACAATATAAGAATGATAGTGGCTTTATAGCTTTATTTATTTATTTTGTAGTTCATTCATTAATATTTCATTGAGACTGCGACTAGTATCGGCAATTCAGTATAACTGTGATTATTTTAAATTATAAGTACAGCTTTGGAGAATGTGTAGCTATTAGAATATAGAATAAATTGGGGAAGTTATACCAAGCCTTTTTGCACAGTAGTTTTGCAGCCTAGCCTCCGGTGAAGTCCACACCTTCCTGTTGGGCTACCATTGTTAATGTCAAGTAACATACCCTTTGGTTAAGCCACTTTCGTTAGAGAAATCCTGTAGAACCTTCTAGAAGCTCTCGTGACGTGAATTATCAAATTCGTTTGGAATATAAGGGCGGCTTAGTGGAGGAATTGTCACATATCGGGGTTGCCAGGGTGAACTCTTGCCGGCCGGGGAACGAACCGGATGTCGGTTCCACAGCCAGCACTCTACTTATCTCAGTCACCATTGACTTAGGTCAGTTGCAGGCCGGGTGGGGTGTGCACGGCTGTTCTCTTCAGTTATGCATAGTGTAAATGATTTTAGTGCTCTGTCTCTGAAGATCCTTGCCTCTTCTATGCCCGACTAGGGTAGTGACACTATGATGCCCTTATTTTCGTTGCTTCTGTATTTGAAGGATGGTCCTTCAACAAACACTGTAATAAATTACTAATTAAATACTTTCTCTCTTACTTCTACTTTCATCACATTTTTATTAAAGAGTGTCGTAAGTTCGCTCTGATATTTTGGACGTTTCACTAAGAATACGCGACAGTTTAAAGCTCGCCCCAATAACACATTCTCCACTCGAAACTATACTACAAAAATAACTAAGGTACATGGGCAAGTACAGGCTCTTGTTAGCATAGACTTTAACGTGAACTATTCGTGCAAGTGATTGCAAAAGATTATCATATTTCCCACCCTATAAGTTTCTTTGAAAGATGGACTCATACACTTGCAAATTTTATAAAACTCAGCGAGAAATCATTTTTTCACATTAATTGTTTGTGGAATATCTGATATTAACAAATGCTTATATTTATATTTTTAGTGTTTTTTGGTGTGTTATAAAAAGGTAATTACTGACAATAAAATGCTCTAATATTAAGTGTTGGAAAATATTTTTAATTAGCGCAAAATTTGGAGTTTTAAAATATTTTGTTGTTTATTCAAGTTGTTTCTACTGACTTTCAATATTAAGTTTAAAGTGCTCAATGTGTCGTTCAAGAGCTGCAAGCAAAAATTATCACTACAAAGATGAAAAAATGAGGTTTGCATCACTGTGCATTGATATTGAGCGGAGTGGGTCAGATGGTAACGCAGTCAGTAGGTCCCGGGTTCAATTCCGTGGCCAACCTAACCATGGTGGTTTCCTCTGGTCACTTAGGCGAATGTTGGGATGAATATTTGCCTTCCGCTCTCTCATTTTCTTTCACTTCAGTTATAGGATTAGACGATGTGGACTGAGGTCTTCTTTCTGGAAAAGATCCTGTTCTAACGCCTGCTGGGGTCTGTATGTACGTCCTCGGGTGCCTCGGGACACTTCACATGCTACTTTGGTGTACGTGGACAGGAGATGGCTCTCATGGGGACCGCCTACGTCTGGGACTTATCATCAGTTGAAAGGTTAGGGATCCGTCCTATGTAATTATCCGTACAGACAGGGACTGCTGCTGTCCCTAACGGCAGCGGAGAAAGCCGAATTCCTCAATCTCAAACGACAGCGGAAGCCGACATTCAGGGGGAATACTGCAGGCGATTAAATATAAGCCTGTTAGCTCAATTGGTTAGAGCGTCGTGCTTATAACGCGAATGTCATGGGTACGAGCCTCCATGATAAAAAAAATCTTTTATCTTTCTTGTAATCTTCATAATATATCTACACTGTTCGTAATAGAATACTTGTTACTGATTCTACATGCTGAAATAACAAAATTTCGTTGTTGGTTCATGATTACGTAAGCTAATCGTCTTGTTTTTTTTTTTTTTTTTCTTTCTTTCTTTCTACTAGTTGGTTGATGTTTCTGTTTGGGAGGACAACACATAAATTGCAATTCTAGGTTAGGTTAAGGACCATCTTTCAAATTAAGATGAAACGAAAATAAGGGCATCGTAGAATCAAAGTAGCTTCAGTTTCAGGGAATATTATACTAGGACGCCTTCAATTTACCTTTGTTGAAAGCAGCGACAGAGGCAAATTATGAAAACGGAAGTAATACATCAAGAACAAAGTGTAACCGAGGTTGCTTTTGCTGCAAAAAACAAGACTTAGAGAAGAAGAAGAAGAAGAAGAAGAAGAAGAAGAAGAAGAAGAAGAGATGACTTCCAAAATATTAAGTGAAGCTGTATTAGAAATTCCCCATCAGGTATGAATTTAATCCAAGTCAGTAAAGTAGGGCGGCCTTGTTCAGAAGAAAAACTCCACACTAACACTTTCTCAGTTAGCTTTCTCCGCTGCCGTTTGGGACTGCAGTAGCAGGACCAATTCTGCCTGTGACGTGAAGTGCCTATGTTCGTGCATTGCCTCCTCGGATTCTTGGACGCCCGGTGTATCCTCTACCTCATCCCTTCCTCCCGGCAGTGTTCCCTCTGGGGCATATGTACAATGGACCCACCTAGCGGTCTCGGTGCACTCTGTAGCCACTCTGCCTTATCCTATCACTGTGCGCTGGTGAAGGTGCATGTCCTAACTAAGGGTTTCATGGTAGTTGATGGATTATAATAAAATTTACTGATGTTTCTTTATATTAACCTAAGAGACAAGGAACACTACTGTTGACTTCAGCCAGTCTGAAAGCAAAGTCTCTTCAATTTCCCTTTGGTTTGCTAAACGGTGTTATTAATTTGCATGCTGCTGTCATTGAACAATTCCGAATTATGTCGACATAGTACACAGATATATCTCATGGTCAGTGGCAGCTCTCTCTCTCTCTCTCTCTCTCTCTCAATCTTCTTTATTTACTGCATACTCCATTACTATAATAATTACCACAACTACATGCATTGCTATCATGTTATTATTACATGTTATCTTTAATTCTATTTTTGAACACTGTTTCATTCTTATTCTAACCTAATCATGTTTTGCAGATTGCCGAAATTGGTTATACGTATATGTATATGCTTTTACATTATTTACATTATCATTCTCAGTTACCACATTTTCTATCCTATTAGCCAATTTGTATTATTTTTTAAAACTGTCAAAATTTATACTGTTTACAAAAGTTTTAAACTGTTTATTATAATTTCAAACAAGTTCACTATTGTCCATTGGTCATCGCCTAGTTACTTTTGCTACATCTTTTTGGAATATTTCTCGCTCTTTCTTCAAAATTTTGCTGTCCCACAAAATGTGTTCCACCGTTTGTATACCCTCCAGACATATACATGATGCGTTCTCTGCGATTTTGAAGCAATGAAAGTAGACTCCAAATTTCCCGTGTCCTGAGAGGATTGCTGTAAGATTGGGGCCTAGAAGGATGTTGGTTTTTTTAGCCTTTTAGCTACAGTTGGAAAATAGGATTTTGTAATCGCTCCGTTCGTTGTCATTTGCCACTCTGTTTCCCATAGTTGCTGACTTTCTTCTCTTAATTCATTCCTCACTTCACATTTTGGGATGAGTTGATAATCCACTGGCAGGTCCTTGCTTTTCGCTGCTTCTTTCGCGAGTCGGTCTGCTATTTCATTTCCTTCATTGCCGATGTGCGCCTTAACCCAAGTAAATATCCCAGTGTTCTTGTTGGAGTGATTTTAACTTCTTCTTTATTCCTTCACAGAGGTTACGATGTTTTGGAGGGTGAGTACCATGTTCTCCAGAGTGCCGAGGGACGCAGCAAAGAAAACGCATAGGTGAATTAGCATTTGTAAATTAAAAGTATCGGGTGATTTCGTCGCAGCCAAATTGGATGGGTGAGTTGAAATGTATACGAGAACTGCGAGATTAAATAGCTAGGGCGCGTCATACGCACATTCCCTCTTGCGTTTAATCAACTGCACATCAATATTTCGAATTCTTTCATGGATACTGTGTTCAATGAGTAATTCGATGCATGTGAAGCACACTTTTGAATAAAGGATATTATTTTATGTGAAAAATGTACAGCATATGAAAAATTGCATGCCAAACATTTGTTTTAAAAAAACGCCAGCAATGTTTGCCATTAGCTTAACAGGCAGATGTACCCTGCACAAATGTATAAAAAAAACAATTCATTGGGCATTTTTGAACAACCGTTAAAGAAATACATTCTTTGTATTATATTAAATTGATCTAATTAGCTAATAGCTTGATAAACAGTTAGAGCTATTATAATTTTTTTTAAGTAGTGTTTAACGCCCGTTTTTACTACTGAGGTACCACAGACGGTGAACACTGATGATACATGAGATGAAATGATATATTGGGAAAGGATTTTTTTTAAGGAAGGAAGCGTTCCAGGCCTAAGTTTAGGATACCTCTCCGGCATTTGCCATTTATGAGGACCGAGGAAAACCTGGAAAAAACCTCAGTCAGGGAGGACGGTCCTGGCGGGATTGAATCCCAGACCTCCCGCTCACGAGTCCGCGCCTTAACGACCTCGGCAACCTGTGGCGGCATTATAAGTCTGAAAAGTTATCTTTCTTTCCTTTTCATTTCTACTGATAAGTGATTCTATGGCGTTATTACTGTATTTGCGTAATTATATTATAGATTTACGAAATAATTGTGCTCTTTATATTATATAGTTAGCTTTCAAATCTTTAATATATTTAATCAACCCCCTGTATTTGGTTTGTTCTTTATTAACACTAAGAGAATATTGCTGAAATTTCATCAGTGCTACTAATGCAGTTCACAATCATATTGGGTTTGGACTGGATTAGCAGGAACAGCTCCAGGACGTGGTGCGTCTTTGACGCTTGTGCTGCCCCGCTTTAACTCACTTAACCAAAGTCGAACGGATTCATCGCAAGGGTATACGTTAGTCAAAGTAAGCAATGTCCTTTATGAATTTTCTTTCCTGCTTTCCCTTCGAAAAAAAGGATTAAATTACATCACGAATTCTAATCTTATCCGTTTTTTACTGTCACTTGAAACGCTTTCGTTTAATGCACTATCAACAATGAAAATGGAGTTTCGAGCTGTTATTAAGTTATTCACAAAAGAAGGACTTATTCCAAATGAAATTAAACAGCGATTGGACGGTGTATGTGGGAAAGCACCCCCCTCATATTCTACCGCAAAAGAATAGGCCAAACTTTTTCGAATGGATCGGGAAAGCATTGAAGATAAAGAGCGTGCCTTGGAGGTGCTCACTCCTGAAAACATCGCTCTTGCGGAAGGGGAAATTATGGAAGACCGGCGGTTCAAAGTTACAGAAATAGCAGCAAGGTGGGGCCTTTCTAAAACAACATCCTTCGAATTATTCATGAACATTTAAACATGAATAAGGTTAGAGCAAGATGGGTGCCTGGACTTCTTTCCTCAGTCCAAAAGCAGCAAGAGCCATCTGTTGTCAGGCATTTTTGGAGCTCTGCCATGGCAACGAGAGAGAGAAGTTCTGCTAATCATTGTTACAGGAGATGAAACTGTGGTCCTCTACTATGATCCCTTGTCCAAAAGAGCGGCGTAAACCTAGCGAAGCATCGCCTCTAAAGGCCAAGGTCAGTCAGTCAACCAAGAAGATCATTGCCATAATCTTCCTGGACTGTGAAGGAAATTTCTTCATTGACTTCTAGAAGAGGAACACCACAGTAAATGGGGAGTATTATGCTGGCCTACTGCAAAGACTACGTGCTTCCATCAAAAAGAAAAGACGAGAAAAGCTGAGTGATGGTGTGCGCCTTCTTTACGACAACGCGCCTATGCACACAGCTCTTATTGCAAAGGAAGTTGTGAAGAAATGTGACTTCAAGGAGATCGACCATCCACTCTACGGCCCAGTTCTAGCTCTTAGTGACCATTTTCTCTTCTAAAAACTCAAGAATGTTCAAGAAGGTAATTTAAATGTGACGAAGAAGTGATGGATGCTGTTTATGCCCATTTTGTAGACAAGACTTCTATTTTTGGGGGAGGGTTGAAACTTTAAATCAAAAATGTTAGAAGTGCATTGCAATAAAGGGTAACTATATTGAAAAGTGAAATATAGTTTTTGTATTTATCATACCTAGAAAACGATTAGGCCGGAAACTTATGAACCTACTCTCGTATTTAGCATTTATCCTCATGACTTTTTCCCACATTATTTTACTTTCCAGATGTACTACTTATTATTACTACCTTCAATGAGCTTTATGCCTTTGAAAAAATTTGCCTTAGGCTAAGCAACATATGACAATAATATGTCAGTCAATAATTTTCGGGCATAAAATAAATTTGAGAATTTAGAGATTTTCATAGCGTGTTGATGATGAGCTATTGAAAATCGAAAGTTTTGCGCCCGCATATTTTCAAACAGAAAGTTTTACCAACTTAATTACCATCTTATTTCAAACATGTTATTGCTATATAAATCCGGTTTTTTCCTTCGTGGATCACAGATTTCCTACCTCAATTGGAAATAAAATTATACTACACTAATGACTATAATAAAGAAATTACATAAAATTATTTAATATAATAACTCTAATTTAGTTTGGGGTGGCAGCTCATAAATTCCACCTCACAGTAGCACACTAGCGGTGAATGATTCTCTCAAGGCTACGTTTAGCAACGGAGTTATACTGTGTCAGTTAATGCCTTCTGTTCGAGCTACAAAGACTAGAGTTTATGTATTGTGCATCTCAAAAACAATAGTTTATTCAAGGCATCAGTGTTAGGTGTGAATGACAAAAATTCTTATTAATCCACTCAAATGCCTCACAGTAGCACACTAGCGGTGAATGATTCTCTCAAGGCTACGTTTAGCAACGGAGTTATACTGTGTCAGTTAATGCCTTCTGTTCGAGCTACAAAGACTAGAGTTTATGTATTGTGCATCTCAAAAACAATAGTTTATTCAAGGCATCAGTGTTAGGTGTGAATGACAAAAATTCTTATTAATCCACTCAAATGCCTACCGAAAAATTCACGCTTGAACAAAGAAGTTTATTGTACGATACATAAGTTAAAACCGAATCATGCAGACAGTTTCAGGAGAAACTTCCTGGTATTCCAGATTCAGGTAGAGAAACGGTTAAATGTCTGGTTAATAAGTTTAGGACAACGAGATCGTTAAACGCTAAACCTAAGAAGCGAAAAAGTAATTTTTAAATGAGGAAAACATTGACGAAATTGATGCCTCATTCCAACTCTCTCCCAAGAGGTCTCTAAGACGTTTTGTATAGCAAGTGGGTGTTTCTGTTCATAGAGCTAACCATTAAAATTGAAACCCTACAGAGTGACTATAGCTCATGAATTACAACCCCGTGACAATGAAAAAAGAGTAAAATTTTTGTAACTGTATTTTACAAAATATCGTTGAGGCACTGTTTTTCTACATTTAATACTTTTCTCAAATGAGCATGGCTTCATTTAAATAGTGATATTGTCTCACAGAACAACAAGTATTGGAGCACAGTGAATCTTCATTTACCTCGCAGTGTGATAGGCAGTGCGCGCGGTCGAGCAACACAAAGAACGCTCTGTATATCTGAATTAGAACGACGCAAGTTAAGGAAAAAGTGGTACCGAGATGCAACATTTACAAGTGCTTTATAATTAGCTCAACTTTCCCGTAGTGGCTAACAGAGTTTGTTTGAGCTTCAGCCCCCAAGTATTATTATTATTATTATTATTATTATTATTATTATTATTATTATTATTATTATTTATATGTGTTAATTTCCTTATGCAAGAGACAAGCAAGCTAACTATGTGATCATAAACCATAAATGCAAGCTGTTACAAAAGAAAATCGCCGGGGAATTGCAAAAGTCAAGCATTGTTGCAAAGCGTTCACATATTTCCAACTTTCCCTGTAGCAGGAGAAGACGAGGGGTCCACGCCTCTCTCTCTCTCCCACACGAGCGCGCTCATGCTGACAGAACTGTGATTTTGTACCAAGTCCATGACAGGCCTTTCAAAAGCATTTTTCAGCGACGCCTTTCCCTTGCAAGAGATCAATGAAGGCTTACGTTATCGCGCACAAGCTGAAAATGTCTCCGAGCTTCGTCATCTATCATGAGCTGATTGCTTCGGATAGCTATTTTGTAAGCGAGCAAACTAGCACGTACAAAAGGAAAAGAGGGAGAGGGAGAGGGAGAGAGGGAGGGAGGGAGGGAGAGAGAGAGAGAGGAGAAAGCGCACATAAGCACTTGCGAATTTAAACGGCAAAATTTAATTATATCTCTCTTTGTCGGCCACATCTCGATAAAATAAAGGAACTAATCTTAAAGTTATAATGCACAACAGGGTACCCAGAAAGTTGCAGTAGTTTTTCTTTCCTGAAGCATAAATGCTAAAAATGATGTATCACAATAATAAACTTCATGCACCCAATTATGGTGTCCTCACTATTGTATTTAATAAAGTTATACCAAGAAATTAAAAAGAAATCATACTTTTATTATTAAACTAAGAACTTGCACAAGAAATGGTACAGACAAAAGGGGGGGGGGATATTTTGTTGACTTAGTTTATTTATGGACGCTCTTTAACATCTCAAGTCATCAGCGGCCCTTTCTATTCAGGGCGTGAAACGGCCGATAAATTTTGCTCAGAGGTCTCTTCTTTCAAGCGTGAGGTTCTTTATCGTGCCCGTAAATGTACGACACGGGACCCATAGCTTTACTTCCTTTCCGAAGGAAGCCATACTTAGGATTTTTACGCCAGAAAAAAAAAAAAAACACCGACCCTGGCCAGGTTTGAACCCGCGATCTTAGGTTTAGAAAACAAGTATGGTTACCACTACACCACCAGGACCGACTGGAAAGAACGTTATAAAGTAAGTGTATAGGAGCAAAAAATAATTAAGAGATTTGTACACTAAGATAGAATAAACACATGTTCTTGCTATGAATAAAATGAACTGTTGTGTGTTATTTAAAAAAATACTTTAAGAATAGAAGAAAAAAATTAAGCATTTGAAATGGAAATGTCCAAGCTGGTGGAAGAAAAGAAAGGTACGGAGGTTTATTTTAAATATTCACAAACAAAGCAAGTAGAAAGAAAGATAGATTAAAGGCATAGATAGAACTGGAGGTAAATAATATTGTGCAGGGAAACCAGACAACCGCACAAAAGATTTTAAAACTCTTAAATAATGTAGTAAGAGATACAACCACTTTACAAAATATAACAAACAATCCGAAGATTATTACCTAAAAATTTATAAAATATTATATTCCATCTTGCATTAAAGAGTTTCAGAAACAGAAAGAGATATATACAGAAACATAAAAGGTATGACAGAAAATGTTAGACTTGTATAAAATAAATGCCACGTGAAGGCGCACAGCGGGGTGCCGGGATGCTGATCACATAACCCCTGCAACACTGCTCTTTATCAATGAAGTCGTAAGACGGAGGAAGAGAGTTGCTGCGGCAAGCCATGGCTCACTCCGGGCTGTAGCATACTTGATAAATCGCATCAACGCTTGCGACAACAATAAAATGCTTGCCCATTTAAGAATCAACTTGATAAGGAAAGGATATTCCGTACCTCAATCACACCAGCGGCACCGCCACGGGTGGCTGACGTCGATAAGACGCGGACTCGTGAGCGGAAGGTCTGGGGTTCGAATCCCGCCAGGACCGTCCTCCCTGACTGAGTTTTTTTCCAGGTTTTCCTCAGTCCTCATAATTGGCAAATGCCAAAGTCTTCTTGCCATAGAAGAACTCAAGCAGTTCGAAATATAGCGATTACAAACCTGTGACTTTTTCTCAGTTTTTATCCTTTTCTGTAGGCGCCTAGTAGGCACGATGGAAACAGATTTGTATAGTTTATTAATAACACAACCGCAATAGCTTGCACTCCTTCCAAAATCACCAATACCGAAGGATGTCACAAATGGTTTAGCAGAGTCCTCCAGGAATGGAAGTCCATGGTTGCAAGTGTTCATTTTTTTAGTCTGTGAGCTAATTCTTTTTGGACACACATACATCGCACAAACACGCTAAGGAACTCTCTGAGTGGGTCAGGGACACCTCGAAGATATCGCAAACACAGAAAGACGCAGACACACTGCAGATGAAATTTAAGAGAAATAAACTAACCCGGCATTTGCTTTTTCGAGAAAAACCATAAGAAACCTCAGTCAGGTCAGTAGGCCTCAGAGTTTGAACCTGTGACCTGGATTAACTGAGGCGAACTATTGCTTACTACTTCTTTTTATTTTTGCCTATTGCTTCTGGCTTTTTTCTTTCTCTTTGTTTTAAATTTTAAAAACGAAAACTTTCTGAAAACCAGATGTTCGTCACCACATAGTTCAGCTTTTTAACACCAATAGAAAAATGTTAATGGTTGCAATTTCGATGTGAATAAAAACGATAAATATGCTAGCTCTCTTCGTAAGCAGCCTTTTGCGTGAGTGAAATTGCTTGCCAAAACATTAAGAAATTTCCGAGAGCAACGACAGGGAAATGAGGGCGCAGACGCAACTCCTCGCTCCCCAGCCAGGGGTATTGTTTGCCTCTAAGTACTTGATCGTCGCAATAACAATGGCCACTTTGCTTTACTAGCAGTCTGGTGACTATATAAAACAAATACGTTACACAAAGCTATCGGGCAGAAGGGGCTTACTGGGCACTCAAACATGATCAAAGAAAACTGCTTGGAGAAGGAAAAGAAAAATTTCTAAAGTCTGAAAAATCCATTTTTTGTCGAAATAGTTCACATACACTCTGTTCCAATATATTTCGATTAAATTCTTATTGAAGTTTTTCATAAGAACCGTATTTGACAACGCAATCTCTAACTAGATATTGAACTATCTAACGCCGTGCGATCAGTTTTGAATTCCCCCGTAGCGTTTTGCCCATGGGCGAGCGCGCCACTCGTAAGTCGATTAACCAAGTTTCGGTGATGAGGGTAAAACAATAAAACAAACCAATCACGTAACAATACACAAACCACGATGCCCATTAGTCAAATTATTACTTACCAAATGAGGTGTTGAAAATGCCCGTCATCATTTTCCAAACATTTTTGGTATCTATTTAAGGAATTATTCATCACTCGCTATAGTTCATTTTGAGAAATTCGAGCAATTTCCTGACGAATATTATCTTTGAGTTCTTACATGGTATGCTGGTTTGTCTTGTACACGGCATCTTTTTAATTCACCTCAGATATAATAAGCGCCGGCTGTTAAATCGGAGACCTAGGAAGCCACAAATCCCTACTAATAACTCTATCTAGTGGTAACATTGTGAATTACTCTCGTGGAATTTGTGGCTCACTCGTTTCCCCGATTACACAACCTGCACTTATTATCCCTGGGGTAAATTAAAAATACCGTGTTCAAGCACAGGTCAATTTCTCCAGTCGCTTCCCTTCGCCGGCTACTTCCGATTGCTTCCGATAATTCACGAGTGTTTAAACCTGCTCATCGCATGTTCACGCGAACAGGACAGCCGCTGTTCTTGCTGGAGCTTATAAGCAAGACAGTTTATCTTTAATTTTTTTTCACTAAAATTGAAATTGGTTTCATCCATAAAATCACTGCCATGAGTGGCCGAAGTCGTTTAGACGGAAACTCGTTCGTAAGCGGGAGGTCTGGGGTTCGATTCCCACCATGACCGTCCTCCCTGACAGTTTTTATTTTCAGGTTTTCCTCAGTCCTCATAAATGGCAAATTCCGGGGAGGTATCCTAAACTTAGGCCTGGAACACTTCCTATAAAAAATTATCCCCAATATATCATTTCATCTCATGTACCACCAGCATCCACCGCCTCAGTAGTGAAAAAGGGCGTTAAACATGAATTAAATATCATGCAAAATGCCAGAAGAGTATAAAAACAGCAAAAATCAAACAAGAGAAAAAATTCAAAGGTCAGAAATCGTATATTCCCCTAGAAGATCCCAGAGAATCGGGAACGCAAGAGAGATATTCACAAGTAGAACTAGTTGAAGAAAAAGATGATAAAGAATATAACATCCAATTTGAATCTGAAGAAGGGAACAGAAATAACAGAAGAAGGAAATAATAGCAGTTTTCAAGCGGAAAGGAAGCAGTTGAGAGAAGAAGAAGTAGAAGACAGAGATCAAGAGAAGGAGAACAGAGAAGGAAACTGCATTGTCAACACACCATGGTCCAGTAGAGCTGCTGCTTGAGACCGGTTGTTGTTGATTTGATTTTTTTACGGACGCTCATCAGCGTTCCATTCAATTCAAGGCGTAAAACGACCGACAAATTTTGCTCAGAGGCCTCTTCTTTCAGGCTTGAGGTTCTTTATCGTGCCGTAAATGTACGACACGGGACCCACGGCTTTACTTCCCTTCCGAAGGAAGCCATACTTAAGAGTTTACGCCCGAAAAGATCCATCGATCCTGACCGGGTTTGAACCCGCGATCTTGAGTTTGGAAGGCAAGTATGGCTACCACTACACCACCAGGACCGACTGCTTGAGACCGGCAGCAACCTCATTGATGTCCAGGTCTTGATGCCAGGAATTCCCGTGGGGAGCAGTCCGGATACCTCGCGTTAGCAGAAATGAAGATTGTAGACATTAAATTGCATAAAAATTGTAAATTAATTAATTTTAAATGCAATTATTGCTAATGGCTACCCAGTAGCAATTGTAGATGTAATTATAAATCATAGTAAAATATCCGTGGTGCTGGATTCCAGTAACGGTTTAGTTTATTGAAGTTTTAGTTTGTTTAGTTATAATATTAGTATTGTAGAAAATAAAAATCTGTATAATTTAAATTGTATTGAATAAAAAAAAGAGGAATAAATAAAATAAAATTGGAACATTGGTAGAAACAAGATATCAGGGTTTTTTTTTTTTTTTTTTTTTTTTCCCGAATGGTGTTTAACGCCCGTTTTTACTACTGAGGCACCACAGGCGGTGAACACTGGTGATACATGAGATTAAATGATATATTGGGAAGATATTTTTTTAAGGAAAGAAACGCTCCATGCCTAAGTTTAAGGTACATTTACGGCATGAAAAAGAACCTCAAGCCTGAAAGAGAGGCCTCTGAGCAAAATTTGTCGGCCGTTTCACGCCCTGAGTTGAATGGGACGCTGATGACCTGAGATGTTAAAGAGCGTCCGTAAATAAATAAATAAAAAAAAACCGTCCCCGGCATTTGCCAGTTATGAGGACTGAGGAAAACCTGGAAAAAATCTCAGTCAGGGAGGACGGTCCTGGGGGGATTCGAACCCCAGACTTCCCGCTCACGAGTCCACGCCTTAACGACTTCGGCCAACCGTGGCGGTATCAGGTTGTAAGTATTGCAGAATAAAAATAAAAAAAATTAAATCCCCCCCCCCAATGTATTATTTCATCTTATGTAAAATCAGTGGACAGCGACAAACAGATTATCTGCTTACCGATTCATTTCTGTGTTTTATTGATGTGGTGCAGGCAGTCAGCTGAACGGGCAATTCACCATGTCGAACATAAATAACAATGATTATCTGAAAAACCAAACGCGTGAACACCAGAATGACAGTAGGTTTAGAAGCAACGAGGGAATCCAAATGGTTTGGATCGATTAAAGACCGGCAGCCATTACTCGTAGAATGAATTCAGCCGAGGGAAAGGGAAAACGAGGATTCAAAGAAAATGGATAGATACGGCACAATGAAGCACGGCTGATCATAACTGACGACAGGAACATGTGAGCATTAACAAAGCCGAGATGAATAGGCAGAGGGAATCGATCTCAATGTAGGATCGCTATGACAAGTGCAGCTGAGCTTACAATGTACGAAGTTATATCTTCCATGTAATGTGCAAGACATCATCCTCCATCGCAACGAAAAATGCCAAAAGTAAAGAGAAAGGTGAAAGAGTCTGGAGAGAGATGCTCAGAATCAAATGTTAATTAAATTTTACATTGCGCCTTCTCGTCCCCAGATAGTTTTTCATCGTTGCCTGGGACTGTTGTTATTGACCGAATTTGGTCAGAATATCGTTTCCAAATTGCATTAACCCAAAAAGAAAGAACGGAATTTAGCGTATTTGTCAGGTGTTTCCAAATACGAGGGCAGTCAAAAAGACTAAGGTTTATACATATATAACGCATGCTCGATCCAGAGTGGTGTTTTTTTTTTTTTTCAAAGTATTCTCCATTGAATTGAACGCACTTTCCCCAACGCGTCAGCCAGTCATGAAAAGCGTGCTGGAAGCCATCTTTTGGCATTTTCAAAAACGCCTCAGCCTTTTTCACGAAGACCTCGGGAGTACCAAAACCCTCCCCCTTAGTTCCTTTTTCAAACAGCGAAAGAGATAAGAGTACAGGGGGCTAAGTCTGGGGAGCATGGAGGATGGGGGCACATTCGAAGTTCCCTACAAACTTCCACTCGCGCCATCTTCTGTTCAGGTGTCAGTAATCTTGGGACTCACCTCGCACAAGCGTCTCATGTTCAAGTGATCGTGCAGAATCGAAAATAACATGTCTGCAGGTCTGTCAATTGTTAATATCCTTCAAGGTGGGAAACTTAAAATGGTTGAGAGCCACCGCCACGTTTGAGAGAGCCAATGGTAAAAACAAATACCGAGGATGCCAATAGATATCTGTTTAACATATTTCAAAGTTAGACCGAAAAACATCAGTAATGTATAGTATGATGTTCTGTAAACAGATGTGACTCATATAATTATGATAATGTTGCTACGTGACAGGTAAATCAACAATGAACAAATGAAGCCAAGATTATCGTACGATATTCTGTAAACAGATGTGACTCACATTACGTTATGCTAACGTTGCTGCAAATAAATGGAGCCAAGATTATCGTTTGAACGCGCAAAGCAATTTTGAAGTGATATTGGAAAACCGAGAATGTTGTTGAAGTTCAAAAGCAATGGAGACTTGTGTAGAGAACAGAACCGCCAACGCGAGTAACAATTCTATGCACTCCAGACAAATTTGAGACTCGTGGTACCGTATGCGATGTTCACAAGGGCAAATCTGGGAGACCTCGCACAGCAACAAGCCCCGCGTCCTCGGCTGTGATTTTGGAACGTTTTGAGCACTCACCGCAGAAATCTACAAAGTAATGTGCACGTGAGACTGGGATTAGCAGAACCAGCGTACGTCGTATTATTAAAATAGCAAAGTTGAAAGTTTTCATGCGCAAAATTTTGCATAAGTGACTGTAAAATTCTAGGGTGATTAGTGTTTATCAGTTTCTGTTTGTGTGAATTCACTTTGTTATATTAACACAGTTTTTTCTTTGCTTAAAGTTTGTATACATTTTGGGGCACCCTCTCTATTTTAACGGCAGAAAACCGATTCATATAAAAGCACTATAGAAAAATGAATTCACGCAGTGCGAAAAAAAGACGCTTAAATAGAGAACTGCAATATACCATATGGGGCTGTGGTTGGATCAAACATATATGCAGTAGAATTTTAGGCAGTGTCAAAGAGGTGGACAAGTGCGGTGCTTTATTGAAAAGTTTTGGGATTGCCAAAAGTTCCCCGAAGGGGATGAAGAGTAGGAAGGAAATGTATAACAGTAGACAGTATCTTGAAATATGGACACACAGATGTTTAAAATTAGATAATAATAACCACCTACTAAAATAATGTCTTATGTAGGAAAGAGAAGTGCTGGGAAGTGAAAGTTGGCTTGGGGAGTTGGGGAAACTATTAGAATAAAGGGTGTGTAGTGACTGGGTAAAAGTAACGTCAATAGATTTTGGAAAGAAGAGAGGTAGAGGATAGAAAATAAAAAGAAGCAAAAGATTTGGGCTAGCTTTGACAATAAAGTTATTTAAGTATTCTTTCTAAAAGGATTAAGAAAAAAAATTAAAAACGATATATTATGTGTGGGAAAGTGAAAAGTGCCTTCCATTGTCTAATAGAATGTGAAATGGTGGAAAGTATCTGGGGTGAAAATGAGACAAACTGCAACAAAATATAGTGGCCATTAAAATATTGTCAGATATGGGGGTAGTGAAAGAAACAAGACTGGGAAATTCATAGGAAAAGTAAGGGGTAAGTGGAGAAGTAGCTTGAGGGTGTGAAATGTTAATTTATTTACTGTACTATAGTCTGGTTATTAAGGCGTGGAAGAGCGTTAGTTTAGATATTGCAAATTCCCTGATATTTTGTTTATGTTATTTTAATTGTAATCTTATTTTTTTAATAAAATTAATTCATTCTTTTATACTACGCTATTCATTTTTTCATAAATGCTGAAAGGTACTTAAAGCTACTTTTTGTCTCATTTCTTTTTCTTGTATTGTATACAAATATACTAGGCGAAAATAATAACACTACTCACTATGCAATTGCCGTGTCATACATGCATACTCAAAAGATTTTGAAGAAGAAAGTTATTACATTTTAAAGAATTAACTCTAAGAACAGTGGAGTGACATTAAAACATTTATAGCAAGTACTGAGTAATCATTTTAAATTATCACAAATAATAATATTTTTTAGAAACACACCTTATCAAGTTTTAGCATTATATGTGTCTTTTTTTTCAGTATACGTTTCGGAAATCATCACAAAATTTATTTGAATAAGAACTACTTAAGTTAATGGAAGTAATAAAGGGAAGGGAGGAGTTTAAAATCATACTTTTTTTGTGCTATTTTAATATTTGTGATTTTCTGCTTATTTTGAAATGATTTTCATTAATATTCTTTGGTTATCAGTATGTTTTATACATTTTAATTATATCGCTGCAGAAGCCATTTTTGGATTTAGCGAGCACTTGTTTAGTTAAAATTCTATATCTCAGGAACTATTTGCTCTAAAAGGTTGTGGTTTGTCTTGAATTATAGAAAAAGTTGTAGTTCATAAATTGCAGCGTTTGTTTTAATGATATTTTCCTTTGTTGCTTTACGGCCTTTGGGAGTGTTTCCCTCAAAAAGTTAGTTCTTTTTTTGCTTGTAATTATTGAAAAATTACACTTTTTTGCACAAGTTTCTGTTTTTTAGGATTGTGTATACTATCAGTTTGAAACTATTACCACTTATTTATCATATTATGATTTTGATCTGTTATGGTAGAGCTAGGTCAAAATGTGACAGTGTAAAAAAAAAATAAATAAATAAAATGGGGACAAATAGAACAAAAGGCAAACAATTGTAAGTAATTAATAGTTGTCATGGTATAAATGTGAAAATAGATTAACAAATTTCAGTCATGTGCATCTCTATGCTGTGAAAGTTTCATTTCATTAGTTTTAATAGTCCTGGAGAAAATGGGAACTAAATTTGGTAAATTTAACATCACAGAACATGCCTTTAGTAATCCCTTTAATGATCTAGTAATGTTCATTTACTGAAGTGGACACTTTTACTGTGAAGACGGAACGGCCCTAATCCTTTGGATGATGATTATGAAGAAGAACTATAATGTCATTTTCATAGAACAATACTCAGCTGATAGTTTGATGAAATGTTTATATGACGGCTTAGCAGAGTACTGCAAAGGACAAAATTACTGCAACGAATGCAAAAGCTAGAATTTAACAGTCTGTGGTAAGGTGCGTATTATTTCTAAATGTTTTCTAGTTTTCATACATAAATTATTAAGTCAGAAATCACCGAAACGCCTTGGAGGTAGAGGCGAATACAGAACCAGTTCAAAGAAAGCCAGACCAACTTCCTGGGTAAGAAACTCACTCAAATACACGCTCATTTACACACTCGAGGAAGTTCTAGAAACCGTACAGACATGTCAGCTCTACTTCTCCCTAGTTGCCTTCGTTCAGTATTTTTGTGTAACTTTTGAGAGGCATTACTGAGCTTTGAAGAGATGATTAGCAACATGTACAGGGTATAGCAAACACGAGCATCATGACATCGATTTCCAGTAATATGTTTTCCTGACGTAGGCACAATGTCAAATTCCCCATCCTGCAAGATGACACAAATGCATAAGTGTTGGGCACAACTTACCATGACCAACACTGCCATAAGCAAGTGAACATGACGGAGGGTGCAACAGAAGTCTTGAAGATACGGGCTGGGCCAAGTTACTCTATCTTCCTGCCACATAATCACATACCTAGTACTAAAGCACAAACCGGAGCTCTAACTCAGGCACACAGGGATCTGTGTGATAGTTAAGGAGGATGCAACCGGCAGCTCCGGGCGAGCGGGCGCCTGTTCGACCCGGAAGATCGACCACGACTGGCAGTGGGGCAGAGCGAGCTCCGGGGGCTCCGGGACAGAGAGGAAGAGAGGCAAGAGTAGAAAGAGAAAGTGAAACGCCAAACGACTCATCACATAAAGGCAGAAAACAAACAAAATTGGCTAATATTAATATAAAATTGACAACAAATACACAATTAGCAATAAGCGTTCCTTTTCTTGGCATTTAAAGCAGATAGACGATAATGGAGTCCGTTTTAAATGGTAGATCTGAATTCCAACGTGCATTGTTAAACATGTTTACCACAGTAACGGCCTAATCCCACCTGACAGGAAGAAAAAAGTGGTGGGATTAATTACTGGACATGGTCAATTCAGGAAACATTTCCAGAAAATAGAACTTTTCCAGGGAGAGCCCACTTTGTTGCCTATCTTCCATCAAGAAGCACCAACTCTTTGAATGTGAAGCCCTGGAGAGAAGAAGATATCAACTCTCTGATCCACATCCAATGTTTATTGTTTGATGACTGTGTAAAATGAATGAAATGCCAGATGAGTTATATAAACAATGAAAGTAAATTAAGGAGTAGCGAGTAAGGATTGCATATGCAAATAATACAGGCGACAGAATAACACGAGTAAAAACATCTTAAAGTGAATGTTCAGTATATTAAGTTAACTGAGTTAGGAAAGTGGAGTTCAAACCATGTATTAATATTATAAGTTTAAGAATACGTAAACATTAAAAGAAATAATGGTTTAAATAAGAAGTGACTACAGAATGTGGAACTAAAAGTAAAATAGAAATTAAATTCTCTTACATAGCAAGGGTAAGGTAGGGGTTGGTTACCAGCTAATGGTAACTCTGGTTCCCAGTGGCGTGTAAATTATTAAATTACATAAAAAATTGTTGGATGCTATGTTCTATTTAGTTTATTATATTTTCTTTTATATATTACGATCTATAAAATGTATTATGTATATTGAAATAATTTTTAATAAATAATAAATGATAAAATTAGGAATATACATCTCGGTATAGGCAACAAGGTGCCAGAATGAAGTTTTGCATATTTTATTTTTATTTTCTTGTTCCAAAATGGATGATCCCCTTATAGGAAATAAGATTCTGAATCTTATCCAAAACACAAATTTGGAACATTATGAGGGACTTGGAGGTGGCACAAAAGCCTAGTGCTGAAGTACGGGAGTTTTCCAAAACCCTCTCTCATACCCATCTGATACTATACTATTACTACTATTACTACTACTACTATTACTACTACTATTACTACTATTATTACTATTACTATTACTATTACTACTACTACTACTACTACTATTACTACTACTACTACTACTACTGCTACTATTACTACTACTATTATTACTACTATTACTACTACTACTATTACTACTACTATTACTACTATTATTACTACTACTGCTACTACTACTAATACTTCTACTACTACTGCTATTACTACTATTACTTCTATTACTACTACTACTACTTCTACTACTATTACTTCTATTACTACTATTACTTCTATTACTACTAATACTACTTCTACTACTATTACTTCTATTACTACTACTGCTATTTTTACTATTACTTCTATTACTACTACTACTACTACTATTACTACTACTATTACTACTACTATTACTATTACTACTACTATTACTATTACTACTATTACTACTACTACTACTTCTATTACTACTACTATTACTACTCTACTACTACTAGTACTACTACTACTACTACTTCTATTACTATTACTACTACTGCTATTACTACTACTACTATTACTACTACCATTACTACTACTACTACTACTGCTACTACTTCTATTACTATTACTACTACTATTACTATTACTACTATTGCCACTACTACTGCCGTTACTACCATTACTATTATTATTATTATTACTCCTATTACTACCACTACTACTACTACTACTACTTCTATTACTACTACTATTACTTCTATTACTACTACTATTACTATTACTACTATTGCTACTACTACTATTACTACTACTACTTCTATTACTACTACTACTATTACTACCACTACTATTACTACCACTATTTCTACTACTATTGCTATTACTACTGCTGTTACTACCATTACTATTATTATTATTATTATTATTATTATTATTATTATTACTACCACAGCAACTATAACAACACGTAAGTCAATAATCAAACATGTTACAGGTGCCAGGCCTTTGACTGAACGGGTCAGAATTCCCCAGTCTAAATAACTACCTATTTAAATATTTAATTTAGATATTGAAGGGATTTTTTTACCAGTGTTTAACGCCCGTATTTACCCCTGAGGCACCACAGGCGGTGAACATTGATGATACATGTGATGAAATGATATATTGGGAAAGGATTCATTTTTAAGGAAGGAAACATTCCAGGCCTAATTTTAGGGTAACTCCCCGGCATTTGCCAGTTATGAGGACTGAGGAAAACATAGAAAAAACCTCAGTCAGAGAGGACGGTCCTGGTGAGATTCGAACCACAGCTCTCCCGCTTACGAGTCCGCGCCTTAACAAGCTCGGTCATCCGTGGTAGTGTGTGTGTGTGTATATATAAATTAACAGTAATTATTATATCCTTTTCTACTTTTATTATTACTGTTAATTTGTTACATTGTAAATAGTGTTACTTTATTTTTATTTTTATTTTATATACATTGAAGGTGAAGTTCAAAATCAATATTGATGAAACTTTAGCTTTTCCCCTTCACCCCGGCCATCACCACTTTGAAATACCGAAATATAACCCATATTATTTCAAAGAGGACGCAATTGTTATACATCTTTGCATTTTTTACGGTACCTTGCAATCTGCACCGTACCTTGAATTTCAATAGACTTATGCTATAAAACTATTTAGCATTTAATGTAAGTTGTTTTTTGGTAATAAATTATAAGAAACAACCGAATGTAAGCGAATTAGTCAGAAGTTACGAAATAGGCTGTATTCGTGTTATATTAGTAATTTTATCCAAAATAAATTCTTTTTTCGTCCTACATTTGTATTCCATTCAAATTCACACAGTAAAAACAATAGAGGTTGTCAGGCAACGACAAGAAACAAAACATGAGATGACAACTGCTTTCTTGGCATCAAAAGGCAGGTCTATTAATTTAATTTCAAAGATTGGGGATGAAATCTAACATTTAATCAACAATGATCTCGGTAGTCTAAGAGAAAACGCTCTCACCTCTGAACCCACAGCCATGGGTGGCCGAGATTGTTAAGCGAAATGACTGGGGTTCGATTCCCACCAGGACTGTCCTTCCCAAATAAGATTTTTTCCAGGTTTTTCTGAGTTCCATAAATTGAAAATATCGGCGAGGTACTCTAAATTTAGACCTAGAACAATTTCCTCCTGAAAATAAAATCTTTTTTCTAATTTACAATTTCCACTCAAGTATCACCGCCACTGGTGGCCGAGGTATTGATTCATTGATTCATTTATGGACGCTCTTTAACATCTCAGGTCATCAGCGTCCCATTCAACTCAGGGCGTGAAACGGCCGACAAATTTTGCTCAGAGGCCTCTCTTTCAGGCTTGAGGTTCTTTTTCGTGCCGTAAATATACGACACGGGACCCACGGCTTTACTTCCCTTCCGAAGGAAGCCATACTTACGATTTTTACGCCGGAAAAAATCCATCGGTCCTGGCCGGGTTCGAACCCGCGATTTTGGGTATAGCAGGCAAGTATAGTAACCACTACACCACCAGGACCGACTGGCCGAGGTCGTTAAGGCGTGGACTCGTGAAGGGGAGGTCTGAGGCTCGAATCCTGCCGGGACTGTCCTCCCTGAATGATGGTTTTTCCAGGTTTTCCCCATTCGTCATAAATGGCAAATGCCGGGGAGGTACCCTAAACTTAGGGTTGGAACTTTTTTCATCCTTAAAAAAAATCCTTTTCCAATATATAATTTCAGTTCATGTATCATCAGTGTCCACCGCCTGTGGTGCCTCAGTAGTAAAAACGGGCGTTAAACACCATTAAAATATCTCTAATCTGAAGATTTGCAAGTTGGAACCTGAAAGCTGAAGGCGACAAGTTTTCGGGACATGAAAACCTCGAGTGTAATCCTCCGAGAGGAATGAAAATCTTGCGGCGACATGTAAAAAATGTCTACAGCTGAAAACATTAGTGGCAAAGTAATACCATAACATCACACTAGATGCCATTTGAAGCAATGGGCTGACTACCTTCTGACAATTATAAGTGCTAATAATAAAATAAATTCAAACAGTTTATATAATCCGGAACAAGTTTTGTAAGTCTATGATTGTTTCAAACTTCAGGTCATTGTTTGATTGTTGTTCACATTTGAACAGAATAAAAAATGTCATCCGTAGCATAATAAAATACTTTGAGTAAAAGTTCAGCAATTATTAATATTATAATAATACAGCGTATTTCCGAACCCTTTACTAACCCACTTACAGTCTTTTGTAGTAACATATAAACCGTTTTGAAATAATTTATCAATAAAACACAACCACAATATTAAAGTCTCAATAGTTTTCATAATATACTCTGTGTTCAAATTCAAACAATAGCAAAAATCCAAGTTAACGGGAAAATATAAAAAACAGGTTATAATGGTAGTAAAGTAAAGCCATGAGTCCCGTGTCACAAATTTACGGCACGATAAAGAACCTCAAGCCTGAAAGAAGAGACCTCTTAGCAAAATTTATCGGCAGTTTCACGCACTGAATTCAATGGGACGCTGATGACCTGAGGTGTTAAAGAGCGTCCATAAATATACCAAATAAAAAATCAACAGATATTAAAATTTAACATGCTGTTAAAACCTCGTGTTAAGTTAACATCACCTTTCCCTAGAGCTAAAAGTGTAACAACCAATAACAGTTCAAAAATGGGCCACAAACACAGAATGTAGCTGTAAAAACTTTATATTTGGATATATTAAGTCGTTCATAACTGACAAAGGGTAGAAAGATGTAGTTACTTTGAATTTGTTACGCACAAGAGCTTTTACAAAGATACAGAATGTGAAAAACAATTGTCATAGAATTGTAGATGAAATAAGACATAAATTAGAACACCTTTGTGCATTTTCTCCTTTTAATATTCCTTGCATGAGTCATATGCTTTAATTATTCTATGCAAAAAAAAAAAAAAAAAAAAAAAAGTAAATCGGAGTGCGTTAATAAGGCTTTTGGTTATGACAAAATCGAAATTGTGTACAATTATAATTATTAATAATACAGTAATGCAAACTATTTAATAAAAAATCTCCAGGTTGCCAGACAACATTAAAAAATGTACGTGTGGGTGTATGAGAGAAAAAGAAAAAGATAAGCATCGTCTTTAAAATTTAACCATCAGAAGTATTGTTTGTTTAACTTAAAATTATGTTAAATAGATAGTTGTTAAGAGTAGAAAGTTTTGAAATGAAAATTCTATAGCAATTGAACTTAGAATAGTATAAAACTACCTACATGTACTAGCACAGCACACTGATTATATTTGAAGGGTACACGTGAAAAACAAGCAAAGTCTACTTTGGGTGAAATTTGAGATACAGATTGTAGGGACGAAAAAATTATAAACTCACTGGTTCAAGAATATAGACATCGATGTAGAGTGTATATGTTATGAAAAAAATATTTTTACTTGGATTTTACCATGGTTTTTTAACTACCTTCCTCCAACGAGAACATAATAATGGGACTACTCCTACGAGGTATGATAGTTTGTAGGTATGATAAAGAAAAAAACTATATTTCACTTTTCAATATGGTTATCCTTTATCGCAATACACTTCTCAAACATTTGAATTTACATTTGAATCCCCACTTCAAAAATAATAATGGGCATAAACAGCATCCATCACGCTTAAATTTCATTCCTCCTTCTTGAGTTTAGAGAAGAGGAAATAGTTACTGGGAGCTAGATCTGGGCTGTAGGGTGGATGGTCGATCTCCTTGAAGCCACGTTTCTTCACAACTTCCTTTGCAACAAGAGCTGTGTGCACAGGCGCATTGTCGTGAAGAAGGCGCACACTACCACAGCTTTCCTCGCCTTTTCTCTTTGATGGAAGCATGTAGTCTGTGTAGTAGACCAGAATAGTACTCCCCATTTACTGTGGTGATCCTGTTCTTGAAGTCAATGAAGAGTATTCCTTCACAGTCTCAAAAGATTGTGGCCATGATCTTCTTGGTTGACTGAGTGACCTTGGCCTTTAGAGGCCAGGTTTCGCCACTCCATTGATTCTCTTTTGGGCATGAGATCATAGTAGAGGACCATAGTTTCATCTCCTGTAACAATGGTTTGCAGATCTTCTCCATAAATGGCTGACAACAGATGACTCGTTGTTGCTTTTGGGTTGAGGAAAGAAGTCTAGGCCTCCATCTTGCACTAACCGTATTCATGTTTAAATATTTCTGAATAATTCGAAGGGCTGTTGATTTAGGAAGGCTTAACCTTGCTGTTTTTGAACTGGCGGTCTTCCATAATTTCTCCTTTCACAAGAGCGATGTTTTCAGGAGTGACACATCTCCAAGTGCCGACCTGCACTCTCTTCGTCTTCAATGCTTTCTCGACCCACATTTGAAAAAGTTTGACCCATTCTTTTACGGTAGAATATGAGGGGGATGCTTCCCCTTATACATCATCTAATCGCTGTTAAATTTCTTTTGTGAAGAACTTAATAACAGCTCGATACATGTCACAATCCTATTTTATTGGCGAGGCCGGAGGACCTACCCTACATATTATCCATCTCTTGTATAACATTATATATACAAAAAGTAAATAAACAATAAAATAAAGGGAGTATAATTATGCAGAGTCACAAACAACATGAATTTAACACCGGTAGTGATGAAAGCGGCTAAGATGACGTGTAGGTCATTACGGTACTAAAAGGGTCTTGTGGCAGATTTTTGAGTAAATAAATATTTGAATGCTAGGAAACCGTCAAAATACTACACGCGAGAATGAAGCCAATCTGAGACGTCACCACAAACGTTGATAGTGTTGACAGGACCATGAAAGTCATATACAAAATAGCGTTAAGTTGAAAATAACAACGCAGTAACAATGGAGAAGGACTGTGCCCTCAGTTTCTCCTATATATCGATGAATTTAACTCCCATCATAGGAGTACAAATAAAGTGTACTAATAAATTACACCACAATAATTTGAGATATTATAGAGCCTTAGACAAGCAATTTGAGACAGGAAATCTATAGTCTGGCTCTTCAGATTTCAAAGTTATGGCATTGTTTCTAGAGGATCAATATGCCACTGACCAATGAAGCCTCCATTCGAAACGATAACGAAAAAAATTATGAAACACGTATCTTTGACAAAGTCGTGATGATAAGAACTGACGGCAATTAAAAAATCAGATCAATGTTTATTAATTATTTATTTTGTTACTTTTATCATATCTCATTTATGAACTTACTTCATTACAAAATAATTTACTTTTCTTCGAAACCACGTTCCGTCGCTTTATCTATTAGGTAGCACACTTGTGGATAGTTTCTTCAGCATTAGATAATTAAGTTCCGTGCCTTCATATGATTAATTCCAGAATTCAGATATTTTGATAAGATTAAATCCGGAAAATTCGGTTGATGGGCTATTGAAAATCGGGTTGGTATTTGTTCTAATAAAACTGTTACTCCAGTTCCCTTTAACACATGTCATCATCTAATTCCCAACCTTTGTTTGGGCCGAGTGCCCTAATGATTGCGCGGAAGAAAGTACCCGTCTAGTAACAACAGTAGCTAGTTTCGAATTTTATTCATTGTTTTCTTTGTTAATTTTTGTAAGTAGCGTAATGTTTAGCATACGGTAATAATAGCGAGGGTGCCAAAAAATATATACACACTTTCACAGTAGATATCTATTTAATATATTTCAATGTTGGGCGGAAAAACAACAGTAATGTGTAGTATGATGTTCTGTAAACAGATGTGATTCACATACATTATGATAGCGCTGCTAGTGACAGGTAAATCAACAATGAACATATGAAGCCATGATTATCGTATGATGTTCTGTAAACAGATGTAACATTACGTTATGCTAGCGTTGCTACATCAAAATGGAGCCAAGATTATCGTTTGAACAGCGGAAAGCAATTTTGAAGTGGTATTGGAAAACCGAGAATGTTGTTGAAGTTCAAAGACAATGGAGACATGTGTACAGAACAAAACCGCCAACGCGAGTAACAATTGCATTCGAGACAAGTTTGAGACTCGTGGTACCGTATGTGATGTACACAAGGGCAGATCTGGGAGACCTCGCACAGCAACAAGCCCCGCGTTCTCGGCCATGGTTTTGGAACGTTTTGAGCACTCACCGCAGTAATCTACAAAGTAATGTGCACGTGAGGCTGGGATTAGCAAAACCCAGCGTACGTCGTATTATTAAAACAGCAAAGTTGAAAGTTTTCATTCCAAAACTTTTGCAGGCATTAAATGAAGATGACCATGAAACGACATGTGCTGCAATCGCTGAGGACACTTTTGCAAACGTTGCTCAATCAGTAGTTCAACGTACTCAGTGTATCGACGCCGATGTGGGTATTTTGAGCAATTGTTGTAACTGTAAAAGTCTAAGATGATTAGTGCTCATCATTTTCTGTTTGTGTGAATTCAGTTTTGTTATGTTAACACAGTGTTTTCTTTGCTTGAAGTGTGCATACATTTTTGATATCCTCTGTATAGCTTTTAATGGATAATACCTGAAATGGGATTATGACTATAAATGTTAACAAAATGAAAACAATGACCTTTAAAATTGACTACGTGTATGGAAGAGATGAAAATGGTACTACAGTGAACAAGAAATACAAAATGTTAATTTTTTTTTATTTAGGAGTAATCTTTAATATAAATAAGAAATGGAATAATAACTTGTCTGTTATTAATTATAGAGCAGAGGTCAACTAAATGAATTAGTATGTTTTCTGACTCAATTTCCAGATATGCTAGTAGATACACTAAAGAGAGTGTACAAAGGTGAAACATGTAAATAAAATTCAAGTCGATTCAAAAGGGTTCTTGAATTCTCCAAAGGATTATCAAACTGTGGGGTCTTAAAGGAGCTGGGTTGCTATGAACACACGGTTAAATAGTAAAACAAGGACGGTGAAATACTGACTTAGACTAAAGCAGGGAGACCAATCAACGCTAAATGTTATAGACACCAGATGCAAAATATAACACCAACGTTTTGAACTGCAGAGGTGAAAAGAGCACTGAGAGGAATTGGCCTGGGCAACGAGGCAATAAAAATGTATGGAAGAAGGTTAGAACAAGGCTAGAAGCTATCAGCAGGCAGGAAATCGAAGCAAATTATAACACAAAATCTCCTTGAGCCTATGGAATGAAATTAAATTTACCTGGTATAAAGAGACATATATGCTCGTTCTGGGGAGGTGAGCAAGATCAGGAATGGCCCGATTTACATGGGACATTGGAAGAAAAAATATAATAAACGATAACTTTGATAAGAGAATCTACCCATTTTGTGGCAGGGATGAGGAATGAATACACCTGAGAAAAACACTGTTTCCTGAGAACTTTTTAGGTCGATTGGCATGCTGGGACCTGTTTGCGAACCACACTAATTGGATGAAAATGAACATTTTCCTAGCCAAAGTGCGCGAGGCTTGAAGCAATTTATATTCTGGTTAGAACGCAATAATTAGCGTAATTATATATAATATGTAATATGTTTCCAATAATATATTTGTAAATGTCGTTCTTAACAATTTATGTTTATTTATTTATTTATTATTAATATTGCTTTTTTTATTATTACTTGTTACTCTTTCTAATTCTGTATCATACTCAAGTATATACGGTCCACAATCCATACATAACATATGTTTGTAATGTGTATATAACAATAAAGATACTGCTGCTACTAATGGATAATATGTATTTGATTTTGAAGACATTCGTACTCCAACAAAAAAACTTAGATTAATAACCTTCATTTTCAAAATAAATGCCACATTAATAAATATTTGAAGCGAAAAATTAAAAAGCAAATATGAATTGAATTTATTTCATTTAAAAATAATTATTAATTTCTTATCACTTCACCTTTTTGTGTGTGAGCATTTTTTACTTAAAATTCAAATAAACCTTTGCAATTGAATGTTACACTATCAGAGCGTACTAAACATTATTTTATTTGCAAAAATAACAAAAAACATAATTTATACATGTATAGGATTAGAACTTCAGTACTTCTCATTGGTATAGCAACCGCTGGACTACCAGCCATGCATTTTTTATAATTCTTTTTTTTTTAATGGTGTTTAACGCCAGTTTTAATACTGTAGCACCACAGGCAGTGAACACTTTTGATACATGAAATGACATTATATATCGGGAAATGATTTATTTTTAAGGAAGGAAACGTTCCAGGCCTAAGTTTAGGGCACCTCCACGG
Source organism: Metallyticus violacea (assembly GCA_030762175.1). NCBI lineage: Eukaryota > Metazoa > Arthropoda > Insecta > Mantodea > Metallyticidae > Metallyticus > Metallyticus violacea. The sequence goes on along the minus strand of CM060831.1, from coordinate 90,776,055 downwards.
CATTTGCAATCATGAGGACTGAGGAAAACCTGGAAAAAAACCCTCAGTCAGGGAGGGCGATTCTAGCGGGATTTGAACCCCAGGCCTCCCGCTCACGAGTCCGCGTTTAACGACCTCGGCCACCCTTGGCGGTACCAGCCATAGAGAACTCGATATGACTGGTGATGACGGAATGAGGTTAATGGCTAAAAGACCCAATTTTTTTTCTCTCTTTTTTTCTTTTCCTTATAGTGAATATAGATTCCCTTTTTTTATCTCCCTAAAAATCTCAGAAATTACTGGGATATAATTCATTTACACTTGATATACAGTAGAATTAAAAACACTGGTATACAAAAAAAGTTTTTCGTTGCTGTTTTATTTTTCCACCCGGATATATGTTCTATGAATACCCTGAATTCAAATATCTTTTCGGTTTTATTCTATCGGACTAGGTTTTTCATTGAAATCACATTATATGTAATAATGTATTAATCTTTATATTAAATATAAGTTTTAAGTCTAATAACTAAGACAACATTGTTTTTATAGATTTCATATTAACGAATATATTGAAAAAGCAGAAATATGTGTCAATAATTATGAAATTTCAGTTTTTTAACTATTAGGGGGGGGGGAAACTTCATTTTTTTTTTTCGAAGTTCCAATATGTGCTTAATTAGCGTCTCTTTTCAAACACCAACAGTAATCAGCCATCATTGACACATCACAATGGCCTTGATAACCGTTTTTCGTTGTTTTAATGCCTTTATGAAACCGCTGACCTTGTTCTTCACTCATCGAACCATCGCAGGGAAGTGATCAATACGCTGTTGAGTGTTTACACTTTAACACCCCCTAGATTTCTAAAATGTTGCAATAATTCCTCCACGGTTATTTTTATAGTTGTCACATTAAGTTTTCTGTCACATTTTTGTATGTCAACCATACCGACTTCTCTAATTCGGATACCGACTGCATAAGCTCATGAATCAGAGGTCTATCGAACATACCTGCAGCTACGAGGGTAGGTCCGTAAGTTTCCGGCCGAAACATTTTCTAGGTATGACTAAAACAAAAATTATATTTCAATTTTCAATATAGTTACCCTTTATTATCATACACTTCTCACATCTTTGAATTATCCCCCCCCCCCAATAGTCAGAAGTCTTGTCTGCAAAATGAACATAAACAGCATCCATCACTTCTTCGTCACACTTAATTTCCTTCCTCGAAGGTTCTTCTTGAGTTTGAGAAGAGGAAATAGTCACTGGGAGCTTGATCAGAGCTGTAGGGTGGATGGCCGATCTCCTTGAAGTCACATTTCTTCACAGCTTCCTTTGCAACAAGAGCTGTGTGCACAGGCGCGTTGTCGCGAAGAAGGCGCACACCACCACTCAGCTTTCCTCGCATTTTCTCTTTGATGGAAGCACGTAGTCTGTGCAGTAGGCCAGCATAGTACTCCCCATTTACTGTGGTGTTCCTCTCCTTGAAGTCAATGAAGAGTATTCCTTCACAGTGCCAAAAGATTGTAGTCATGGTCATCTTTGTTGACTGAGTGACCTTGGCCTTTAGAGGCGGTACTTCGTCAGGTTTAAGCCTACCTTTCCATTGATTCACTTTTGAACAAGGGATCATAGTAGAGTACCATAGTTCATCTCGTGTGGCAATGGTTTGTAGAATTTCTCTCTCTCTCTCTCTTGTTGCCACGTCAGAGCTCCAAAAATGTCTGACAACAGATGACTTGTTGCTGCTTTTGGACTAAGGAAAGAAGTCCAGGCATTCATTTTGCACTAACCTTATCCATGTTTAAATGCTCATGAATAATTCCAAGTACTGTTGTTTCAGAAAGACCCAACCATGCTGTTATTTCTGCAACTTTGAGCCGCCGGTCTTCCATAATTTCTGCTTCCACAAGAGCGATTTTTCAGGAGTGAGCACTTTCAAGGACTGGCCTGCATGCTCTTCATCTTCAATGCTTTCTCAACTCATTTGAAAAAGTTTGGCCCATTCTTTTACGGTAGAATATGAGAGGGATGCTTCCCCATATACACCGTCCAATCGCTGTTTAATTTCGTTTGGAGTAAGTTCTTTTGTGAAGAACTTAATAACAGCTCGAAACTCCAGTTTCAACATGTCACAATGTTCTACGCATGGCCTTCTTTATGAAACTATATCTGAACAACTGAACACAGTTACAGCTGTAATTATTTACTTAACAGATAAGGTATGACACCAGAGAAGGATTTTGTGAAGGCGATAATCCTTATCGGCGAGGTCGGAAACTTATGGACCTACCCTCGTATGTTCCATGTTGAAGTTCCTATCATCATGTTGGTGCACTACAATGATGTCCATACTGCACGTTTGACAAGCGTTTTATTTAATCGCCGTCCTGATATCCATATTCTTGACTGAGACTCCCAAAATCTTCTGATCTGAATGCAACTAGGCACGTTTGGGCAAGAATTAATTAATAGGGGAACAATCGCAGGAGATAACAAGGGTTCATCTGTTTGGACATTGTCGGAGAATTCGGGAATATCTAAGGCACAAAACAGACTATTTATGCAATTGACATGGACTCGCATTAACAAAATAAATTTGTATTTTTGTTTGAAGTTAGCACAGTTTTATCATTAACATCTGGTGCAAATATTTTCATGCGCCGGTAGTGTTTAATTTTTAATATTCGACCTAGTTTGATGGTTACATCAGAAAGTGCAGCAACAACAATATGATACATATTATTAGTAATATTCATTTGCAGATAAATGATATTTTTGTGAAATTCTACATTGTTATAATGTTATTAACGGTTTTTTTTAATCGAATTTCTTAATAATAGTTTGTCTTCATGTTTATAGCTCAAAGAATTAAAAAAAATACACTTTTATCGTTTGAACCCGAAAGAGAAAGCTATTGAATGTTGTTTGCAAAGCACTTAGGTATTTCTTTGTATTGCTCTACATTGAATTAGTTTACATAAAAACCGCCACTGGTGGCCAAGGTCGTTAAGACGCGGACTCGTGAGCGGGAGGTCTGGTGTTCGAATTCCTTCCTGACTGAGGTTTTTCCATGATTTCCTCAGCCCTTATAAATGGCAAATGCCAGGGAGGTACCCTAATTTTTGCTTAAAAAATTCCCAATTTGTCATTTCAACTCATGTATAATCAGGGTCCACCGCCTGTGGTACGTCAGTAGTAAAAACAAGTGTTAAACACCAATTTAAAAAAAAAAGTTTACATAAATATATTACCACACATCTAAAATGATTGAATACTGAGTTATGTGGCCAGTCCATCCCTGCACTAACGTTAACAAGTTATCAATTTCGCTGACTGCACCTTCCACTTGCGCCAAGGTTGTGTTTACGTTTTCGGACTATGGGATTCCCCCTTTGCATATACATGTTAAAGCATGTTATTTTCAAACTGAAGGTAGTGATTAGCCTGTAATTGTTTGTAAACCTCAACTACCCGCTTTGAGCTTTTACCACTGTAATGGGTAGCAGGTTACATGTATTGGTTATGTGGCGCAGAGCTTTTCACACAGGCGGGGGTGTTACTGTACAATTCAGCTGTTCTGGCGCTGCGGTTAGGAATAAAGTGAATGCCCAAAGAAGCATTTTCCAATGTTTCTAACCCTCTTAAATACTATCACTTGTTTTCTTTCTTTAATTTACAGCAAATAGAAAACATACTGTCAAACATGCTCAAACAAAAGAGTTCTTCAATATGAAGTTAGAAAATAATATCAATAAATGAGGAATAGATAAGGAAATAAATTTATAGTAATCGGTTAAATCTATGATAAAAATATAATTATGAATTTATTATTGTTTTTCAATAACACGTTTACTTCTTTTGTATACCAGAATTATAAACAGTATTTATTGTACGTCATTTTCATTATAACACTAATTGCACATTATCATAGCAACAATTACTATGTTTTTAATATATTAATCAACATATTAACAACATCTTGATTGCAACACATAATTACAATTCAATCTTTTTAGTTTTAGAAATTTTTAAAATTTCTTGCAATAAATTCAACTTCGTTAACCACAAAAACAATCGACAAACGAACTAAATAATTTCGACTGATAGAACGACATTACGAAGCGGTATCCAGAATATTCGGGACTGGTGCTGCCATCTGGTAAAAAACTTACTTTGAGACTGATGACCGCCTTCACACACGAAGTAGTTCCCTTCCACACCGATCCCAGCGATTCTGCCATCTTCCAAGTGCATCTTGGAACTTGCTCTTTGAGGTGTTTAGCACAGACAGCGTTTCTTCTTGAATTCTCTCAATTGTGTCGAACCGACGTCCTTTCAACTTGGTTTTCAGTTTGGGGAATAAAGCGAAGTCGCACGGTGCCAAATCAGGCGAGTACGGCGGGTGGGGGAACAATCGTCATATTGTTTTTCGTCAAAATGCTCCTGATGAACAAGGAATTGTGACAGGGCGCATTATCGTGATGCAACAGCCAGTTCCCTTGTCGCCAAAGTTCGGGCCCTCGTCTCCGCAAATTTTCACGGAGACGTCGCAAAACGTTACAGTAGTACGTGGAATTCACTGTTTGATTTGGTGGGACGAATTCTTTGTGCACAATTCCCTTGGTATCAAAGAAAACGAGGAGCATGCTCTTGACTTTACTCTTCACTTGTCTCGCTTTTTCTGGTCTTGGTGAGTTCGGCCTCTTCCACTGGGAGGACTGTTGTTTTGTCTCAGGGTCATAATCGTACATCCAGCTCTCGTCGCCGGTGATGACCCTGGACAAGAAGGTTGGATCATCGGATACGGCCTGACGAAGCTCCGTGCAAACTTCAGCGCTCTGCGCCTTCTGATCAGTAGTTAGGATCCTTGGCACAAATTTTGAGGCGACACGATGCATGTCCAATTCATCAGTTAAAATTCGTTGGCATATCCCAATTCCCACTTCATGAGCAAGGTCTTCAATGGTTCGACGTCGATCATCACGAAAGATGTGTTGCATTTTGGCAACAATGTCAGCCGTTGTGAAGCTGATGGGCCTAACGATGTGAGCATCGTCTTCAATATCTGTAGGGCCGGCCCTGAACCGAGCATGCCACTCAACCACACGTGTACGGCTCAAGCTTGGTCCCCCAAATGCTTGTTGAATCATTGCGAGGGTCTCCGCAGCATTTTACCGGAGATTGGCACAGAATTTTATGCACATTCTCTGTTCTAATTTTGGATCCATCGTAAAATCGCCACACACTACACACAAGAGTATCATGAAAAGTGCTATAGAATCTCAACACATCTACCCAGCTGCATGGAACTTTAAAGCACTCACTCATCAGATGTGCTAGTGTTGCCACCTAGTGGTACAAAACTCTACTGCAACTACTGTCGAGATGGCAACACCAGTCCCGAATATTGTGGATACCACATTGTATAAATATAATAAATGGCATTTACATTACAGTAATTCATAGAAAAGATTTGTTTTATTTTATTACACCCCTTTTTAATTCTAAATATATAAAAATAGCTTATGAAACTATTTATTGTGTAGAAGTCGCTTCGAAACTAATAATATAATATACTATTTTATAACTATAGGGCGTCCTATAATGAACGCAATTTTTAAATTGACGGTCTCTGTTGGTTTATTGAGTTAGGGAACCTCAAATTTGAAAGAAATTTGTATTGCCATTAAAGATTGTAATTTGTGTGTATTGTTATCCGCTAAAATGGAACTATATACGAAGAATCAAAGCGTCCAGGTTCTGAAAGTGCATTTTAAGTATAGTGAATGTTATGCACAGATAGTTCGAAGGCTTCTTGTAATTTTTGGTAGAAATGTCAACAGTGCAGAAACTGGTAAGGAAATATGAAGATACAGGATCGAAAGAAAACTCAGATTACCGCACGCTCTCTTCGATTGGTGTCAGTCAGTGCGTTGTTACAACTCAATGAAGTCGATTCACCACCGTTCTCAACCATTAACCGTTTCGAGTAGTAGTTTGCAGCAACTTTTAACAAAACATCTGCATATTCTTTTAAGATCGAACTAACACAACAATTGAAGCCGATGGAGCATTTGCAGCGTCTCTCTCACAACGGCGATCAAAATTGACCACCGAGATCGTGTTCTTTGGGGACTATTTTTGTGGCGGTGTGTAAAATGTTATGTTTACGTGGACAATCCAAGAACCATCTTTCAACTCTGGCAGAAATTGGACCTGTCATGGATGAATATCAGCCAGAACTTTGCTCAAGTAGTTGAAAATTTTGCTCTATTATCGCTTTCACAAAATCCTAACATCATCTGTTAAGTAAATAATTGTAGCTGTGCTCTGCTATGTTCAATTGTTCAGACATAGTTGCATAAAGAAGGATATGTGTAGAAATTTACTGTAGAGATTTCCTGTAAATGAAATTAAACAGCGATTGGACGGTATATGTGGGGAATCATCCCCCTCATATTCTACCGTAAAAGAATGGCCCACACGTTTTCGAATGAGTCGAGAAAGCATTGAAGACGAAGAGCGTGCATGTCGGCCCTTGGAGGTGCTCACTCCTGAAAACATCGCTCTTGTGAAAGGAGAAAGTATGGAAGACCGGCGGCTCAAACTTACAGAAATAGCAGCAAGGTTGCGCCTTTCTGAAACAACAGTCCTTCGAATTATTGATGGATATAATAACATGAATAAGGTTAGTGCAAGATGGGTGGGTGCCTAGACTTCTTTCCTCAGTACAAAAGCAGCAATGAGTCATCTTTTGTCAGGCATTTTTGGACTCTAGGTACGAGAGAGAAGTTCTGTAAACCATTGAAACTATGGTCCTCTACTATCATTCCTTGTCCAAAAGAGAATCAATGGAGTGACTTAAACCTACCTCCTGTACCTCCTGTAAAGGTCAAGGTCACTCAGTCAACCAAGAAGATCATGGCCACAATCTTTTGGGACTGTGAAGGAATACTCTTCATTGGCTTCAAGGGTCGGTCCTGATGGTGTAGTGGTAACCATACTTGCCTCCTAAACCCAAGATCGCGGATTCGATCCACCCAGGATCGATGTATTTTTTCGGCAATTTTACCATATTTACTTGGGTCTCAAATTGTAGTGAGAGGCAAAATAGAGATGAGGGGGGGATACAAAAGAACAGTATTGAATATGTGTGTGACACATTCCATTTAAAACAATTGTAGGCTATAGTTTGGGTCTTAACAGATTCCTGCCTCTTCTATTATAAAAACCTCCAATTCCCAACATGTAATTCTCCTGTCCATAACTTTTCATTGCAACCTTATGGGGTGACATAATACATTTCTTACTTACATGTAGACACAAAACCCTTAGTTCCGGTAGGAGAATGGCTGAATAGCTCTATGAATATTTCTGAAGTATTCAAATCAGGATAACACACCGGGTCCGAAGCTGACTTTTTCCTCTAGTACATTATAGGAAGCAGGAATCATTCATAAAATCACAACAGCAGTACGTTGTAAGATGCAGAAAAGTTCATAATCATATTTATTAAATATGGTCCCATGGTAGTACCTTACTGCACAGAGATGCACTTAAGACATAGAAATAAAATAGTGGTTATTAGTATGATATATGATCACCTCTATCGCGTCTCCATACTGTGGACGAGGTCGTTGAGCAGTTCTGGTCACATAACAGCCCATTCCTCATTCAGTGCTGTGTGGAGCCCCTTACATTTTTCGATGGGCGAATTCCCAAGGCATCTCACACGTGCTCTATGTGACTTAAGTCGAGGTAACGTGCGGGGTCGAATGTCTTTGCTTCCCAACACTGTGTCAATAGCTGCAGTACGGTGTGGCCTAGTATCCACAAATACGAACTTGGGGTCAACAGCATCTCTGAATAGAGGCACACCAGGAACAATGCTGTATTTGCAATAGCGTTTGCCAGTTGCAGTATGGTGATTCAATATCTGCAGCTTTGTATGTCCATCTCCCCAGAAGAGAACACCTGGATCATCATATCTATCCCTTTCAGTGATGTCTATGGGGGAGATTCCTGGCCCAACCTCTCACCAGGTAAACTGGTACCGAGAATCACTGCTGGATCTAAATCTTCTCTCATTGGCAAAGAGTGTTTTATTCCATTGTTCTGCTTCCAGTCCTTATGTTGAAATGAAAAAAAATATGAAAATTGCAAGAGGAATTTGGACGAGTATAGAAGAGGGAGAAGAGAAACAGAAGAGTCAAATAATAGACAGGAGGTAGAAGAAAACAGAGGAGAAAACAACTATAATGAAGAAAAAGCAGACGAAGAACAGATGGGATAGTAGAAGTGTATAGAAGTTTAAGTGAGATGGAAGATGTAAGTCATGGGACCGAGAATGAGATAGAAGAAGAAATAATACAGGAAATTATTAGTTAGCTGGAAGATGTAAAATAAGGAACTATGAAAAAGAGAAAATGCGGAAGATTAAAGAAGAACATTTAGTGAGACGGAAGATTAAGAAGACAGAAAAAGGAAGAAAATTAGTTATCTGGAAGAAGTAAAATAGGGAATCGTGAAGAAGAGAGAAGAAGGAAAATTACAGAAGAAGATTAAGGGGTGTTGAAGATGTAAGTTGTGTCTCAGGGAAGGAGATTGAAGAGGGAAGATTATAGAAGAAGATTAAGGGGTGTTGAAGATGTAAGTCGTGGCACGGGAAGGAGATTGAAGAATGAAGATTATAGAAGAAGATTAAGCTGGAAGATGTAAGCAAGTATAGGGCGAGGAAGCACCTCAACCGTTCAGCTTTCAACAAACATTTTTAGTTTAGGGAGATAGCTGGCTACCAGCTGTTGGTTATGTTTATTAAAGTCCAATATATTTGTAATTTTGTTTATTTTTTCCTACTAGCGAAATGTTTAATTTTTATTTAATTTTTATCTTGCTTTTGTTATATAATTATAAATTTAATTTGTAAAATATTATTTATTACGAGGAAAAGAAAATTTAATAAACGATAAATTTTGTGTTCCGGTATAGGTAAGAAGGTGCCGGGACGGAGTATTGCATATTTTATTTGTTTTACTTTAGTTCTTATGTTCTATGCACGGTGTCTCCGATGAGCAGATATTAGACATAGCTAGAGTAAACCATGCCAGTCTGAGTCCTATTGTGTAATGTTATTTGCTGACTGGCGACTGTTCCTCTGAGCTATTTCCACTGTCTATCGCAAGTTGTACCTGTCGTTCTGATGCTTGTATTATGACACTATGGACAATTGCAAACTGCTGAACAGCATTTGTTACGCTTCCCAATTATTCTACCTTGAGCACAGTCATCCAGATGCCCTCTGTGAGCGGTTTACTCATTTGTCGTTAAAGCGGTTTTGTTGCTTGATGCCCCTCGCCGTGTTTTGTCGTGATGCTGCCCCAGTAATTTTATGCACCGCTTCGCGACACCAGAATCTCTGGGGTTTTCGCTGCGTTTTGTGAAACCCGCTCAAAGGAGAGCATATAATTTAGTTTACTAAATAAAAATTCACAACTTTACGTCATGGTTTATTGTGTCCAACACTGTTCTCATACATGCTACGGGATGAATACCTTCATCTGGATGGTTAGGACACCTGTGCCTCCGATTATGTAAGCCAGTAGCAGGGGAGTGAACTAGGCCTGTTTCTATCTGGTCGCAGGTTCACGGTTCCCTCAGAAAGTGGGTCATGGTCAGTAATTTACCACTTTAATATCTTTATATTTTCTTAGATACGTATTACTAATATGGCTGGGAAGGGAACACTAAATGTGTCTGAAAAACACGTTGTCTTTGGATGATGAATAGCTCATAGCCAAGCGAGAACGTAGTGATATCAACTTCCACTGAGCAGGAACTGAGAAGAGCCAAGAACAGCTTACGCTGCTGTTAACGCACTGAACGTTGCTTTAAGTTTTCTCTCGTACATACGCCCGCGGCTGCTGCTATCTTTTAGATTTCAAAATATTAGAAGTTCATTTGTTCGTACTTGTCTGAGTTATCCGACAACATACACAGTCCAAGTTACGAGTATAATATTACTTCGCTCTCGGCTCGGTCATTAAGTTCTCATAAGGTCTTACCCCTTTTAATTTCAAGTCTCTAATTTCTGTTTTTTCTCTTTCCACATTCTCTATGATTTGTATAAATGCATGCGTACTACGTACAAAACATTGTTAATAAGTGATATCCAAAATGTACCACATAAATTCTGTTCCACGACGAAATGAAGTTGATATTCTCTCTGAAGATTTCCATTCAAGCGGGTGTTTGCACTGTATTCAAACTAACCTATCACCACTAGGCCATGTTAGGATGCTGTTGCCTTTCCTCTGGCAATGATTCATACAACTTTAGTTCGGCTGGAACAGTTATCCACCACGTTATGTACTTCGTCCTTAAGTTTTGCAAGCTAATGTAAAAATTACTATTTACCAGAGAAAAAGTCTTAATTTATTTTTCTGTTCTGATGGTTAATGTTGGTTTTGAAGCATTCACCATAAGCTGTTATCCTTTCTCTTGCAGAGGTTTTTGTACAGCAAATTGCTTTTATTCTCAGGTTTTCGCAACTTTCCAACACCCCTTTGTATTCTGAAATCGTTTTTGAAGCTTATCTCCGCTATTTGTTGCCGCTACAGCGACAACTCCCACGGAAATACCAACTTTGGAGGCGATGTGTTCCACACTCATTCGGCGATCCTCCAAAAATACTTTCTCCACTCGCTCGATCATGTCGTCAGACCGGCTTGTGCGAGGCCGAGAATGCCTTGGTTTGTTGTCACACAACAATCTGTCTTCTTTGAACTGTCGCACCCATGAACGCACATTAGACACATCCATGAAACATCACATGTCTCACTCAATTGGCGATGAATTTCAATCGGCGTCAAACCACGCAAATAGAGAAAACGAAAGATTACACGCTGTTCTGTCCCCATTTTGAAGTATCAAAAATAGTCCTCACTCTCGCTGCTGCCGCTACAGTTCTGTGTGCTATACAGTGCTGTCATCTCTGCCACGCTTTGACAACGCGTACCCGCGTATTTTAAAACAAAAAAAACCTGCATGTTTCTAACTCTATCCAGTCCTGAGGAGGGAAAAAATCGGAGGTGTCATAAATTGAATGCACCTCGTACTGCAGTCTTTGGAGGACGCAGCGGCAAGTCTTGGTCCTCCGGGGCTGTTGGGTTATAGGTTAACTAACCAGTAAAACTATCAAATAAAATGATTAAGGCATGGGCAAGATACGAATTGGTAGCTCTCATTGTTTGATATTTGCTTTTCAGTGTTCAACTATCAGTCACGAAGAACACAGCAGCTAAAAATTCTCAAGTCTTTGGAGGCGAGGAAATTTAAGCAACGTTTGTTGCGCCCTACTAGGTTTCCTGCAAGAAGTGAACGCTTGAGTTTAGGAAAGATAACGACCTCTAAATGCAAATTGTGGAAAATGCAGTGAAACGATTACACAGTGTTTCGAGGGAACATGCGGCTGGTGGGTAAGCTTAAATGTTTTCTCATAATTATGCTTTGGAACTTAGTAGCATTTAAAATTCTTTACAGCTGTTCTTCCAGTTGTCCCAATAACTTCTGCACACGATGAAGGCTTTTTCTCGTATTAAAAAAGGAGACCTTAAAATGAAAATAGAAAGTAGGGGGGGGGAGTGTAAACCAACAAAACTTTGCAATGAACACAAGTGTTTATTTTATTGACAAGTGTAGGTAGTTACTTGTTTAAAACTTTAAAATTGCAATCAAATATCAACCACAATGCTAACATAAATATATTGGTTGGTTAATCTGATAAATAATGTTTTATATAAGCCTAAATGACGTATTTTTCTCTGTTTTGCCCCCCCCCCCCCCTTCTCCTATGTAACACCTATACTTTGGTTTTCTGATCATAAATCATTGTTAAAGAAACAACAAATCAACCTATTAATAGTAGATGTAATTTTGCCACCAACACGTAGGCCCCATTCCCAAAAGTCGAATCCTGTAATAAAGGCATGGTATGATCAGGTCGCTGTTGATAAAACACAAAGAAGGGAAAACGAACAGAGTGTTCAGGGTGAAAACGGCAGATGACGGGCAGAGAAAACACCTAGAGACAATAAACAAGAAAGATCTGATTTGATTTGATTTGATTTATTTATGGACTCTCTTTAACATCTCAGGTCATCAGCGTCCCATTCAACTCAGGGCGTGAAACGGCCGACAAATTTTGCTCAGAGGCCTCTCTTTCAAGCTTGAGGTTCTTTTTCGTGCCGTAAATGTACGACACAGGACCCACGGCTTTACTTCCCTTCCAAAGGAAGCCATACTTAGGATTTTTACGCCTATCCACCGGTCATGGCCGGGTTCGAACCCGCGATCTTGGGTATAGGAGGCAAGTATGGTAACCACTACACCACCAGGACCGACGGGAAGATCTGTAAATGTCAATTGTATAGTACAGGCTGGTGAAGTTGCAATACGAAGGCTGTGACAAACTTCAAGGTCATCAAGTTACATGCCATGTCTTTGTGCAAAAGCTGCAGTGTGTTGATGAAGGCTGTAGAAAAAAACTGGTTTCTACATTCAATTAATATCCTTCACTTTCAGGTACCATTGGAAGTGGAAATGACCATTTGCAATTCTTTCATTTAGCGGAGCAGGAGTTACAGCTGCAATTATTTGCTTAACAGATAAGGGTTTTGTGAAGGCGATAATCCTTATCGGCGAGGCTGGAAACTTATGGACCTAATCTCATATGTTGGATTTTGTGGATATTTTCCTCTATCTTGTAGGACCGGCATTATAAAAAAAAAAATATCCCAGGTATTTGAATACAGGGACTTGCTCTGTTAGGTTTCCATTAATTTCTATTTTGTTTCTTACTTGATATTTTCCTATAAACATATTTCGTTTTATTACAAGATAGTTTCATATGAAAAATGTTTATAATAATGCTACTTTTGTATTTTTATGTATAGTTCATCTTCCAATATTGCAAAAAATAGTTGGAGCACTGCATAAAGAACTTTATTATATTCAGTATCATTAATTATGCCAATCAACAATAGCTTCGTCTATATGAATATTAAATAATACAGTGACAATGGGCAGCCTTAGTTAACTTCTTGGTTTATTTCAAATGTTTTATTTCCCACAGGCCCTGTTTCTGGAAACATTAATAGTTACTAGCCATAATTACACCAGTTTTAATAAAACCCGTTTCACGAACATTTGTTTAACAATGGTAGAATCGTAAAATGTTATCGTTAGTCACTTGTCAACATTACTAGTGTAGCGATTGTATCCGAGCGTAGAGTAGGCTGTTTATGGATATTTATTACTCCATGGACTGTTTTGTTGATGCGATTTTGTTTATTCAGCATATGTTTTAAATTGTATATTCAAACTAAGAAATAGCTTACGTCGAAAAGAATCTCTAGTATTCAAAACAAAGTAACAGTGCCACATTTAATTTTTTAGCATAAAGAAGTATATTTGGACAATTCTCAGACAAAATTACAAAGAAAGACAAAGGCGAAATGTGAAAAATAATAACGCAAACTGTGAAATCGTCGAGAGAGAGAGAATGTAAGGGAAACATTTTGGCCAGACTTCAAGGAAGCTATAATGCGAAGTGCTTTTATTTTACATTCATATTCCCCATTCATATTATTATCCACAAATAATGGTGTAGGTAGCTCGTTTTCTATGGCGTTTTTCAGGTGAAAATAGATCATTCAAGAAGTACGGGAATGGATGGTGGATTTGAGACCACATTATAACCCTTAATGAGCTTTATAATTAATAATGCGTCGAGCTTAATTGATAGAATCAATACGTGACCTAAAATATGCACACTAAAATGTAAATTCACCATTCAAGATTCATAAATAGAATTCCACTAGTTAACAGTACACAATATTACGTAAATAGAGCAAATTATTTCGTAAAACAAAACACTGATAAAACAAAATCGCACTCAGGTAATATCAGCCTGCCACCTGGTAGTTTACTCTCGTAAGTTATAGAAATAAAACGTATAAAGTAAACAAGTAATACTAGAATGGAAACTAGTTTTACTAGGTCACGAGCTTCCGGGCACAGGTTCCAGTGTTTTAAACATTTTTTTTTTGTTACGTTTATTAGGTGCATTGGTATATCGGTATTTCCCATTATTTTCCACAGTGAATTCTCCTGGATACAATGAAAAGCTTTTTCATAGTCTGTAAATTATAAGTGTGTTTCTAGGGTATACTCTCGTCGTCTTTCAGCTACTTGCAGCAATGAGTAAATTAGTCTGCACCTGATCTATTTTCGGTATTCACACATTAGAGCATCAGTAATTGCATTTATTCGTAGCATTATTATTTTTGCATATACGTTATACGAGTGAGAGTGGTTGATACGATTAGGCCTCTATAGTTTGGACGTTGTATTTTGTGTTACTCTGTTATTTTTACTGCTTCTGATGTGTATTTAATTAATGCTATATTAAGGTGATGTTTTTAACCGCAATTTTTACTATGCTGTAGAGCATTTACCATTTTATAAAAATAAATGAAATCTAAATCAAATAATTAATTTTTAAGTTTTGGACCTTTCATTGGAATGTGCTAGTAATTGTTTAAAATGATTTAATCATCATCTTCTGGGATAATGTCAATGGTTACCTTATAGCTTTCTCTCTTGTTTAATTCTTTGATTATTTTGAATGTATATCACAGAAATATTCTCGGAAACGCAAAAGTTGTGCGATAACTGGCCAAGATTATGACAGTTGTCTGAAAGATTTAATATCCTTAATTCTGAAATTTGGCAAATTTTGGCAAATCAAAAGTAACTTTATATAAATTAAATTGCGCGTAAAATAAAATGGTATAGATTATATGAGTTTGATTTCCAGAAATGAGCTTTAGTACTCTCATTTAATTAAAATAGCATAGTTTCCCCTGAAGCTTATAAAAAGTGTAATTGTTTGAAATGATGTAATGATTGAACACTTGCAGAAGTGTTAGCGAATACCTAAGGCAAAGTTGCGAAACGGTCTTCGAGCCACCCCCACTGAAATATAAATATAATATAATATGTTGCAAACTTATTATCATAATATATTGTATTTAGTAATGTAGATATATATAACGTTAACATGTCAATTGAATTTCAACAAAAGAAAAGCTCTTTGGTGTTTTGTGTTACAGTAGCTTCGAAAGCCAAGAGGGTCATAAAACTCTATATAGTGAACCTGAGAGTCGGGTGTGATGCCATTTTTAAAAGAACTGCAGAATTAATAAACTGAAGAACTTTTAAATTCGTCAGAGTGTCCGAACCTGATCGACCGTGCCTTTAAACTACCCAATGTGAACACAAAATATTTTAAACTTTCAAAAAATAGCGAATGGCAAACTTAAATCAGCCAATGGTAAATATATGCTTGGAAGTTTAAAGATAGACGCAAAACAGGTGAGTGCTTTTGTGGCCTTCTTTGGCGTCGTTAAGCCAAAGATTACTTGATTTGAATTTAATATATAAGGAAGCGTTTGCTCGGCTGGGGCATGTAATTCTTATTTGTCAGCTATAAGATCTACATGGGTTGACAAGCAGTGCTGATTCAGTTCGACTCAGTTAAGTAGTTCGCAGTTCTCATTACAAAAATTCGACAGAGGCAGAGATTCACAGATTCAGCTCATACGCAGAAAACAAGTTTTACATGCGGTGCGAGACACTTGTCGATATTGATTTCCTTGGAAAATATACACTGCGAAACAAGCAGGACTCAGTTTCACATCTAAGTTCCACTCCCAGCAGTTAAGTGTGTATTTGGTAACTAAGTCTATCGTACGCAGAACACCAAAGGACGCCAAAGATTTTGGACATAATTAGTTATATTTTATATATAGGTTCTTTATATACAATGTCGCATTGCGTGCATATTTACACTATTGAACTCCTCTTCCAGTCCTGTTGAGATTGAATCAACAAAATAGCAGAATTAGCTCTGAAAAATTGTTGTCGTAGAAGCGTAGGCAACAACGCCTAAGCGGTAATTCATCAATTTACCAAACCGCTCCAAAATTGGCGTCACAACGTGAGGCCACTCGACGTCAGCAACAAATCGCTTCAAAATGAGTGCTCAACCTGGGGCACTTAACCCACTAAACCGCTTCAAAAATTTGGGCCCAACGTGGAGCCACACACAAGCAGTCTCATGTTTGGGCTCTAATTGTTGGGGCCATACTAAACCGCTTCAACTGGTAAACAAAGAGATTCAACTTGAACCTACAAATATGTTGATGTTATTTTTAGTTTTGATGGAGATGGCTACATTTTAATTCACACTATCTGATTCTCTGAATAACAGACACTGGAGTTCAGAAAGAAATTTCATATTTTGTATCACCAGGGAAGTACATATTAGTTAATCCTGCATGAAGATCTGAAAATGCGAAAAGTGTCCTCCAGGTGGGTGCCAAGATGCTGACGGACGACCACAAGGCTGTGCGCGGCATGTTGACAGGCAATGTAGACGCGTGATGACGGAATGAATGAGACGTTCTTCTCGTCGATTGTGACAATGGATGAGACACACTTTTCAATCCTGAACGAAGCGCTAGTCTGCTTGATGGAAACACTCACATTCACTCAGATTTTCCAGTGGTCAAAACACTCCTCCAGAAGTGTTTGCAGCAGCCATGGAATCATGGCGTCGACGTTGTGAAAAACGGCTGCAGGGAGATTACGTCAAGAAGTGACACAAGTTTCATAGTTTTCATGTGATTAGTTAGTGAGGAAAATATCGGAGGTGTTATAACTTGAATGCACACCCTATTGCAGAGAGGGCATGTGATCAGCATATCGCCGGCCGTTGCCACGAAGTATTTTGATCAGGGTCCACTATCTCTCCATCGGTTAGTTACCCAGTTGTGATCATGAAGTTAGATGGACCCGCTCTAGAACTCCCTGATTTAGAAGCATTCTAATCGGTTACTGAGTATAGAACCCATGATAACCTGGCCAGCAATCAGCAATGCTAACCATGCTCAATGTTCACTATACACATGACAATATACGAGCTTGAAGATGATGTTACAAGAAGACGCGAAGTTTCTCGGATACATTATTACTATTCTGAGAGCAAACAGCAATGTTCTGTGTGAAAATCTGCATCATTTTTCGAGTTCCACAAACAATTATAACAGATGTCCGGAAGTACCTGTCAAAATTGCTTCCAGTATGTCTTTGAGACTGACAGAAACGCTACTACTTTGAGAAACATCATCAAAACCATGAGGATGAATAAAGTTGCTGCCAAAAATTCTTTCTGAAACAGCACTGGTACAATGCACTTAAATGACCTCGTTGCGCAGTCGGAAGAACATGTGTATAAATACCTGAGATACAAGAGTAGGTTCATAAGTTTCCGGCCTCGCCGATAAGGATTATCGCTTTCACAAAACTCTTATCTGGTGTCATACCTTGTCTGTTAAGTAAATAATTGCAGCTGTAACTGTGTTCAGTTGTTCAGCTATAGTTGCATAAAGAAGGCTATGTGTAGAAGATTGTGACATGTTTGGCTATGTGTAGAAGATTGTGACATGTTTTAAGAGGAGTGTCCATCTGTTATTAAGTTCTTCACAAAAGAAGGACGTACTCCAAATGAAATTAAACAGCGACTGGACAGATATATGGGGAAGCATCCCTCTCATATTATACCGTAAAAGAATGTGCCAAACTTTTTTCGAATGGGATGGGCCGAGAAAGCATTGAAGACGAAGAGCGTGCAGGTCGGCCCTTGGAGGTGCTCACTTCTGAAAACATCGCTCTTGTGGAAGGAAAAATTATTGCAGACCGGCGGCTCAAAGCTACAAAAACAGCAGCAAGGTTGGGCCTTTCTAAAACAACAGTCCTTCAAATTATTCATGAACATTTATACATGAATAAAGTTAGTGCAGGACTTCTTTCCTCGGTCCAAAAGGAGCAACGAGATATCTGTTGTCAGGCATCTTTGGAGCTCTGTCGTAACAACGAGAGAGAAGTTCTGCATACCATTGTTACAAGAGATGAAACTGTGGTCCTCTACTATGACCCCTTGTCCAAAAGAGAATCAATGGAGCGGCGTAAACCTGGCGAAACGCCGCCTCTAAAGGCCAGCCAAGGTCAATCAGTTCAACCAGGATGATCATGGCCACAATCTTTTGGGACTGTGAAGAAATACTCTTCATTGACTTCAAGGAGAGGAACATCACAGTAAATGGGGAGTACTATACTGGCCTATTGCACACACTATGTGCTTCCATCAAAGAGAAAAGGGGAGGAAAGCTGAGTGGTGGTGTGCGCCTTCTTGAACACAACGCACCTCTGCACACGGCTCTTGTTGCAAAGGAAGCTGGGAAGAAATGGGGCTTCAAGGAGATCGACCATCCACCCTACAGCCCAGATCTAGCTCCTAGAGACTATTTCCTCTCAAGATGGGCCTTCGTGGAAGGAAATTTAAGTGTGACGAAGAAGTGATGGATGCTGTTTATGCCCATTTTATAGACAAGACAATTCAAGGATTTGAGAGGTGTATTGCAATAAAGGGTAACTATATCGAAAAATGAAATATAGTTTTTGTCGTTATCATACTTAGAAAATGGTTAGGCCGAAAACTTATGGACCTACCCTTGTACATTTAACTTGATAACTAAAAGAACAGTTCGCAAATAATAAATAAATAAATAAATAAACATTCCACATTTCTGGGTTTAGCCTAAAATCAAATGTGATGAACACAGACTGGCTAAGGTCGCCGATAGGGAACATAGAGATTCTGACCCCGGAAATACATCTGTACGTAATATGGTTAGCTCGTATTCTACATTTCAGGCTTGTGTTGCTTAACATATGTGAAGATAAGTGCTTCCTGTGATGAACGAAGGCTGACCAACCACGCCTCCCGGCTACTGAGAGAGACCTACCATGTTTCGGCACGAGGGACCGCATACTCTCGGCGCTGTAGTGGTATTCGAACTTGTGCAAATTAAAGTGAGCTTTAGAAATGGTAATTTTCCGAACACACCCACTGCGGCAGGCAACCTTATTGTAAAAACAGCGCAGTAAATGTTCATCCTGTTTACAAGGTTTACAATATTTAAATTCACCGAGCATGTTTTATTATTGTAATATTACAGCTAGTTATAAATTAAATTTGTGAACATTTAAACACTAATAATAATACAAAATGATAATTAGAGAATATGTTCAAATTGTGTGCCACCAGCTCGCTTCAGCATGTTGTATGACATTTCTTCTCAAGTGTTTCAACATGATATCAATTTGCATAACAGATGCATGCATTCCTGCTACAAATTCTACATTAGGCGAAGATCCTCGATAGATGTCATTCTTTATACAACTCAGAGGATAAAGTCAAGTGGATTTAAATCAGAGAATCTGGCAGGCGACCCCAATATTCCACCATGTTGTAAAGGAATAATTCACTGCTAGCCTAGTTTCAGCAGCATAATGAGAGGGGCACCATCTTGCTGGTACTACGTCCTCCTCTGTATATCAATGGCACTTCTATTAATTTTGGAAACAGCTCACTAAAAAGCCATTCATCTATTCATGAGTCGTTCGTGTTTGGCAGCAAGTAAGAACCAATTATATGGTTCTGCGCATTTCCTGCAGCCCAATGTTGTCCAATGTTTTTGCTAGACATTCACGGTTGTCCAATAATGTTTATTTTCGGAGTTAAAATGCCGTCTTTAGTGAATTCTGTCCCGTAGGTTTAGAGAACGGAATCCATGAATCTGTCCTTTGCGCACACAGCGAGTCATTTGTCGTGGATGCTGCACCCTTCGCTATCACTTATCCTGTGCGCTTTAGAGCGTTGGCCACGCACTCTTATGACAGCGTATTTAGCACACGCTAGGGAATCTTCCAGCAATTGATACGTGTGATTGGCATCAACCAGCGTTGTCAATTTAGCCCTTTACGGCCTAAATATAGCCTTTTTTACTTCGTCTTTGGCCCCCAATATTTGAAAAACCCACTTGCACCCGTATTCTAGCTCTTTGAGGTAAAATCTGCCGTAAAATCTGGGGTTTTTAAAACATATGGGGTAAAATTTAGGGTTTTATGAAATTCGCCGACTCATTAGCATGATAAACGTACCGCACTGAATGACTGGGTAAGATGTAACAAATAAATGTATTAATATTAATTACTACATTTGCCTTTGCATATGATGCAAGACACTGTTGCCAGCTTAAAGTATTTGTAGCCAAAACTTAATTTATTTAACAATTCCTGAGCCAAAATGTATCTTTTACTACTGTAACGTAAATTTAATTGTTCTGGCAATAAGCATGTAGCTAAGCTGTTTTGTTATGTAAGAGAAAGATCAAATTGAATGAACCCCCGCTTGCTGTGCAACTATATTGTATTTCTATCAAGAGTCATGCCATTTTATCAAAATGTATATGCATAAGACAAATAGTAGCACCTAATGAGATATCATCGTAACATGAAATTGTTTACTTGTTATTTGCCTCGGTTATTCCCCCATTATCATCATTATTGTTATTATTATCATCGTCATCACCATTATCATCATACCGCCACGGGTTACCGAGGTCGTTAAGGCACGGCACCACAGGCGGTGGACACTGGTGATACATGAGTTGAAATTATATTGGGAAAGGATGTTTTTTTTAAAAGGAAGGAAGCGTTCCAGGCCTAAGTTTAGGGTACCGCTCCGGCATTGGCCATTTATGAGGACTGAGGAATACCTGGAAGAAAATAAAACTCAGTCAGGGAGGACGGTCCTGGCAGGATTCGAACCCCAGACCTTCCGCTCACGAGTCCGCGCTTTAACGACTTCGCCCACCGGTTGCGGTACTTCGCTTTTGAAACCATAGATAAACTTCATATATTATTTCGATTGAGTTCAAAATCTTAATGGGCGCTAATGATCTTTGCAGTTTTGCGCCCTTTAAATACCAATAATAATCATCATTAAATTCTGATTACTATAAAGTTTAACGCAGGGAAAATAAGCTGCAAAGAGAACATATACCATATAAAAGTAGATTTGGTATTAAATGTAAACATTATTTCACCATCGCCTAGGGTACAGTAGAATTAAGACTAAAATTGTAGAATATTGCACTCTAAAATGTTATTGTTATTACAACAAAGATGTTTCTGAAATGTAATTAAAGGAAGCGGTCTATTCTTGCAGCCAGACCCGAATTCCTAACCTTCTGATAACCGGGTAACGGCATGCCGCAGGTCACGACTCAGCTCATTCACAACCAAGGCCGCGTACTAGTTAGTAATTTGCAATGAGTGACTATAGTTCCTTCAATGTCTTTTTCTTCTTTCACCAACCCGCCGCTCCTGCTAAGCAACTCAATCCTCTCCCCTGGTGAAAGTGGTGACCCTTGACCTTGTTCGCGTGCTATGGGTCGATTACCTCACTGCTCTACCGGTGATACCACTACTGCCATCTGTGAAGAGAGCTCGCAACCGTGTACCTAACGGAGAGTTGTCCGACCAGTCCGACCATGCGGCAGTCTCTGGAACGAATTGGTGCTGCCAACCATGCAAGCTCACAATTAAAAAATGTCGGTGTAGTGGTAACCATAGGTGCCTTCTAAACGCAAGATCGCGGGTTCGATTTCGGCCAGGACCGAGAGATTTTTTCGGGATTAAAAATCCTTCGGAAGGGAAACAAAGCCATGGGTCCCGTGTCGTTCATTTACGGCACAATTATAATAATCTCAAGCCTGGAAAAGGAGGCCTCTGAGTAAAATATGTGGGTCGTTTCACACCCTGCTTTGAATGGGACGCTGATGACCTGAGATGATAAAAGAGCGTCCATAAGTAAACCAAATCAAAAAATAAGTAAAAATAAATTAAAATAAAATAAAAACAAACAATAACTACATTCTAAGCATTGAAGTAATGTAGTAATACTGTGTCACTGCTTGCAATAAAAGCTCCACCTCTCCCCGACTATCACACAAGGTTTAGACAATAACAGCAGAGTAACTCTTTTTTTTTTTTTTTTTTAATGGTGTTTAGTGCCTGTTCATACTACTGAGGCACACAGGCGGTGAACACTGATTATACATGAAATGATATATTGGGAAAGGATTTTTTTCCTCTCTTTTTAAAGGAAGGAAACGTTTTAGGTCTACGTTTAGAGTACCTCCCCAGCATTTGCCATTTATGAAGAGTGAGGGCACCTGGAAAAAACCTCAGTCTGGGAGGACCGTCCTGGAGGACCCCAGACCTTCCGCTCACGAGTCCGCGCCTTAACATCCTCGACACCTGTGGCGATGTAGAGAAGCTTGCACAGTATGCTTTATTGTCCGATATTTTTCATTTGCCTTTTAAATAAATAGTGGAATGCAAATATCTGTTTATTATTTTATTTTAATTAATTATTTAAATTACTTATTATCACAATTAACTGGGGTATTGTGATAACAAAATAGTAATTTAGAACGAAGGTAGAACAATTTATTATTCTATGCCGCTCTCAATCTCTTCAGCTGCATTATTTGCAAGTTTTAGATAGGCCTTAAAATGACATGACCTTTTAGAATTCAAAATTTAATTGAGCGCAAAAAAGCTTAGACTGCAGCAGATGCCGGAAGAACCATACTTTCCTTCATTGCCATCTTAAGAAGAAAAAAACTGAGCAAACTGGATTTCGACAATAGCGAGGACAAAGGATATGGAAAAGCGGAACAACTTAAATAGATATTTGGATTGTGAGGGGAATATTCGCAAAAATATTAGAACTAGTGAAAAAATAGAAGAAACAAATTTAGCATAACAGCAATAACTGAAACTAAAGAAGTAAATTGATAAAAAATGAATGAGAAAACTGAACACTATATTTTATAATGGTAAATAGAGTAAGGATAGAGCAAACAGACACTTTTATTTCAAAATTACGGTTAAATAAAGCAAATAGTTTTAATTTTAAAGACAGTTACTCTTTGCTTGAACATTATACTATAATGCTGCAAAACCACAATTAACAAAATATTACTGCACGAAGTATAATATCCAGATGAACAAAATCAGGTTGTCCATTTGCCCTCAAACCAACAGTGTTTATGTATTATCTTCAATGCTGCACTAATCACATTCAAAGTAAGATTTTTTTATTATCAACACAATGATCATGGTACCAAAAGGGACATTGAGGCAATGTACTCAATTTTAACCGTCACTTTCGGAACAATGCAACCCATGCCCCTCAGGAATGAGAAAGACTTCAAATAAAGTGCTCCAGGGACTTGGGAAACTGCACCCATTGATGCGCACAATGACCCGTTGCAGAAAGACATATGACGGCACTTACAGTCTCACCTTACAATTACTATGAGCCTTACCGTTCATCTTTGGTCGCTTAAAATTACTGTTAAGTTTATACATAAGTTACTAACATGCTTCGTCCGAATTGAAAATGCTATTTGGTTGATTGTTCTACTCAAGTAACTTTGAAACATTCTCATAAAAAAAAAAAAAAAATCAAGGTTTTTCCTTGATTATTTCTTTGCGCAGACATATGACAGCTCTGCTGTTACTCTCGGAGCGGGTTTTAAGATGATGGGGGTGCAAATTGGTGTGTATAAGGGATGCGGTGGTTCGGTTGATGCGTGTTAATTGCTGGATTGTTACTCCGTCGGCTCCTATCTCAATCGACTGCTCTAATTCTATTATGAGCTGTTCTCACTGGAGTGTTTTGTGGATCATTTTGATTCACGGGAACAGGGAATGTATCACACAAAAGACACACGAGATTGTTTTCTTCGCTAACAGTTTAATCAAGTTCATGATATCATCCTTCTCTATCCCTGACTGCTCGCCATTGCCTGATTAGTTCCTATTGCTATATTGCACTTGATATTATTTTCCCCCACTTCTAATTTCTGCCCTACAGTTCTGTCTTGGTAATTTCCTGATGTCGATACTATAACTAATTGCTGACAATCTAACTCTACTCCGGCTATTTTCCAATTCTTTATTACTTTCGCAGCTATCGTCACGCGCAATTTGCAGTTCTAATCCCAATAACTGTCTATTCTTCCCCCATTTACGATATCAGTCTTGCACCAATCACTCTGTTTTGGACTGCGTTCTGTACTCTTAATTCTCCTGAATGAATTAACCTATTGTGCTCAACTCTCAAAAACCGCCTTTTGTAATCCACTGCATTCTTCACTCCCACACTTTCACTAACACTAAAACCTCGACTCTCTGACATTCCAATGTTCTATATTTTGACCCCGCCCACGCGAAAATTAGGCTATCTTTTACTATTACATTCCCGAGTTATTAAGTTCACTATTGCCTATCTTAAAATATTTATTATATAGCTAAGTTCTTCTCGTTTGCTCATTTTTATGCAATGGCCATTGGTTAAAATTACTTTGCCTCTTCTTACATTCACTTTTCCCACAGCCTGGGATTTCCTGGAAAGTAACTTATGTTGTATATTTCGGCTTCGCCTTTTACAAATTTGACAATTTTTCCCATTTCATTTTTCAGCTTCACTGTCCTAGATCTGAGAACTAAGATATCGAGATAACGCACGTATAATTCCCATTATTATTATTATTATTATTATTATTATTATTATTATATTACTGAGCGGCAGAATTTTATGGTTTTTACTTTTACGTCTGCCAGCTATAAAACACCCTGTCTCGATTCTGACATTTTAATTCCCTTTTGCAATTCTATTTCTTTCAGTTGATTCTAACAACCCGTTATAGTAATTTCTTTATTTGGCCCATCTTAAAAGAGCGTTAAGCTAGACCTCTGTCGGTTTCTAGTTCAACACAACCTTCTCGCCGAATGTCTCACACGTGACTCAACAAAGGAACCTTTTTGCCTTTGTCTATTTTTGTCATTTTGTTAGAAAGGGGGGCGAGCAGTCTGTCCATACAATTTGAATACAAGAATTCTTCCCTTCTCTAATGGGTTTTTCGTAGATGGCCTGGGGCAACAAGTGGTAACAAAACATGGAAACAAC
This sequence comes from Metallyticus violacea, assembly GCA_030762175.1. Classification (NCBI taxonomy): domain Eukaryota; kingdom Metazoa; phylum Arthropoda; class Insecta; order Mantodea; family Metallyticidae; genus Metallyticus; species Metallyticus violacea. Next base: position 90,751,059 of record CM060831.1, on the reverse strand, counting down.
ACGTGCCCCTTGCAAATTATTGTTACTTGCCAAAAATACACGTACAAGAAGTAACCATAGTAAACGTATTTCTGAATCATCAAATTATATACATACATAGAAAATATCCATATAAACGCATTTGTTTCATAAACATAATTCTGTATCTTTAATTCTTAGGCGTACGTAATTATTACTTCTATCAACTTATTAACATAATAAAGGTAGCCTTGAGTTCCGGCTGCACTCTCATACTCAGCAGTTTATGGCTGCTAAGAAATTCTCATATCAAATGGTTGCCAGCTGTTATAGCCTCATTGCTAAATGGATGTTTCACGACATTCACAAAAGCATGTTGGAATATTAAGACTGTGGCAGTATTTCGGAGTCAGTCTATACACATTTTCTCGAGTTTTAAAAGATACTTCACATATTGCCCCTCAAATTCGTACGAAATCTAGATATATGGGCACCAGAACTTATTCCCGCCTCAAGGTATTTCTTGGGACAGAAAATGCTTTAGCAGCTGTATCCAGTGGCATCTCATCTATTTTCACCGCTTTGATAGCTAACTACATACCTTTTCTTCCGTCCATGAGCCAATCGTTCTTTCTCGATTTCTCACACACTCTTAGTTGAGTTCAATTACGAGAGGCTATATAATGAATATCCCTACAGAATAATCGGAGAAATGAATGAAATATACAGAGCATGCCAAAAAATGTACACACTTCAAGCAAAGAAAAAAAGGTGTTAACATAACAAAACTGAATTCATACAAACAGAAAATTATGGCAACTAATCATCTTAGACTTTTACAGTTACAACAGTGACTCAAAATTCCTATCATCGGGGTCGATACACTTCTGAGTACGTTGAACTGCTGATTGAGCAACGTTTGCGAAAGTGTCCTCAGCGATTGCAACACATGGCGTTTCAATTTCTTCCCGAAGTGCTGTCAGTGTAGCTGGTTTTCTACGGTATACAACATCCTTAAGAGTTCCCCAAAGATAGAAGTCCAACGAAGTTAGATCCGGAGAACGGTTCTTTCTGTACACACGTCTCCATTGCCTTTGAGCTTCAACAACATTCTCGGTTTTCCAATATCACTTCAAAATTGCTTTCCGCTGTTCAAACGATAATCTTAGCTCAATTTTGTTGTAGCAACGCTATCATAATGTATGTGAGTCACATCTGTTTACAGAACATCATACTACACATTGCTGTTGTTTTTCGATCCAACTTTGAAATATATTAAATAGATATCTAATGTGAATACAATTTTTGGGCACCCTTGGTATTTTACAACATATTTATATTAATTTGATCATAAGTCCTTAAAATTTTCATTAAAATAATACAATTCATTAGTACCTTTCGCCCCCACCCCCGCCACATCGTAATGGCCGTGCGCCCCATGTACAACATCTTCGATTTTATTTACAAAAAATCACTATAGATGGCAGCAGTAAGTTCATCACAATGATGGCCAGACGAGCAAGCCACTTAGTTATTCCCAAAGCATTGCTTCAAAGAAATATTGTAACTGGTGCTAGCATTTTTTATTTTTTTCTAGTTAAGATAAAAGAGTGGAGCAAACATCTTAACTGTTAGGTATATTCAAATGCGTGGATGGACGCTATAACTTGAATATATTTATTGACCATTTCACGTAAGTGACGTCATCTTAAAATCGACCAATAAAACGAAACAAAATCAATCACAGCTGGATATCACAGTGAAATTGTCGAGAAAAAAAAAACCATCAAATTCGTTTTATTACGCGACGTGCATTTCTTTTCTGATGGTGTATCTAACTACCTCCATTATATGATTTCTTAGCACGCATCACTTAATGTATTCGCTAAAGCAATTGTTTTTGCGTATTCAGCCAAACAGTGTGAAATCAATTTGTAATTTATGTAACAATATGTGCCTAAGCAACCACAAATCTTAATAAACGCGTTGTTTTCTGTTCAGTTGGTATTAGTAAATCTAACAGTCGATTTCTTTTTATTTCGTTCTCGCGTTTTCCGAATAGGTAGGTATATATAGTAAGCATAACATTATATACAATTATTAATAATCCGTGAGAGAATTTCAAATTTCAAATATATATCATATATATTTATTCTTATTCTACTTATGAAGTAGTCTCAAACCGCATGTAGCTCTTCTCTATTGGTATAACTGACAATCGACATTCGTCTGTTGCTAGATGACTTGGAAAAGTTAAGTATTCATAATACAAATATACATTTATTACAATATTGCAGCCAAGTTTAAGGAAAATGTTTAAACTTTTATTTTATTCGTGAAAAAGTCCTCACTGCTTGAATTTATCGGCAATCTCAGGTTCTCTTGAGATATCACTTAAGATAATTCTTGCCGCACTGTCCTCATAGTCTACTCTTATGCAGAAAGTGGAATCGCTTTTGGTTATATCAAAATAAATCTATGGACAAAATGCAAAAAATAATAATAAATAATAATAATAATAATAATTAATAACAGCCAAAGGCAAAATAAATTTATTAGAGGAACCGAATATTAGCAGACTATACTAGAAATATTAACTAATTTTTAAAAAATAAACCAAGATAACAAAATAGACAAAGAATAGATTAATGTGGTGGATTGTAAAAGAGCAAAAAGATAAAACGAGAATAAATAATATACCAGAAAAAAACTATGATTTGAATATTATAAATAGTCGTGGTTGTACATCTGGAGAAAATGCAGCAGAAATTACAGATAGCAATATAACTGAAAAATGTATTGATTTAATTATAGAGGTACAGCGCTGTTTACAAATAATGAAAAACAGAAAATCACCAGGATCTGGAAGATAAATACAAAACTGCTAAAATATGGTTGAATGAAACCTAACGAAAGATTACTGATTTCGTTAAAACTGACATGCAGTTAATTTTATGTCACAATTTAATTAAAGAATAAAGAAACAGGCAGATATCGGAATATTAGTCACCTAAACACAAACACAAAAATTGTAAATGCACGCCTAATATAATTACTGAATAAATATTATTAGAAAAGTTGTTAATTTGGTTTATTTCGGACGCTCTTTAACATCTCAGGTCATTAGTATCCATTCAATGAAGGGTGTGAAACGGCGGATAAATTTTGCTCAAATGCCTCTTCTTTCAGGATTGAGGTCCTTTAACAGGGTACCCGCGGCTTTACTTCCCTTCCAAAGGAAGCCACACTTTGGATCTTTATACCCCAAAAAATCCATTGGCCCTGTCCGAGATTGAACCTGGGTTTTCTAAGCAAATATGATTACCATTAGACCACCAGTAACCACGCACTCATTTGAGAAAAGTACAGTCGTACAGTCTGCTATTTAACAAATCATTTGAGGGGGGAAGAGAATATAATGTAAAACTTATATAGTTTTTGTGGGAAAAAATGATTAAGAGAATAGGACGAATTCTATAGAATAAAGCATGTCTTAAATATTTAATAAACGTATTGAAATGTATACAGTGAAATAATAATAAACATGGATTAAGGTAAATATTGTTAACAACAACAACAATAATAATAATAAAATAATAATAATAATAATAATAATAAAATAATAATAATAATAAAATAATAATAATAAAATAATAATAATAATAATAATAAAATAATAATAATAATAATAATAATAATAGTTCAAAGGATACAGTTTCTCTCTGCTGCTATTCAATATAATATATTCATGTACGTAAGTTATTCAACTGTATGAATGAAAAAACAAATAGCGTAATAATATGCATAAATGTAAAAGTTACTAGGTCATGTTTCTTGTCTTTTATGGACCTTAATTAATTATGTTTTACTTTATAATTACATATACATTTCTAATTTTTTATGTCTTAGATGTCTCCTTATTTATAAAGGTTATAGCAATATAATACGACAGGTTCTTCTAAAACGCTCCATCCCTAATCTTTTCTCTTCCGCCCGAAAAAAAAAAAACGTGTTTGTTGTGTACACTCTAGTTTTACTAAACGTTATTTCAACACTATTGCTGCAGCAAGGCTCTGGTATTGAGATCAACCTTTTATTCCCCAGAAAGAACGTGTACTAGCTTTCTTAATACCTTCGACTATTTCTACACCTAGTGATCAATGTTTGAGTTCCACACTTATACCATTTTTCTTTTTTAAAATTTAGGGGAGACCTCGCTTTGGTATGCTGAGCCTTAAATGAAAATAATTAGAAACAGAATAAATTCTGTACATCTCGACTTAAATCAATACTGGACACCATGCATAAAATCAGACCTATATAAACCATAAGCAAAATTGTGTCTAAAATATTGGAACATGGTCTGTTTAATTAGCTTTTTTGAAGTATGAAGCAAAGTGCAGTTTTAGCAAATACCTTGCTCTGTAGGCATTCAACTCTTTAGAGAGAGTATTTGTTGCTATTTTTATTATTATTATTATTATTATTATTATTATTATTCGATATTTCCCATTAACAAAAAGAGAAACTACATACAGAATGTTCTTGAATTAATCTCGACAACAGCTCTTTCTATAATTGCCGCAACCGGTTTACGTGGAGTGTTCTACCTAATTGCCTACTTGGAAATTTTTTCTCTGAAACACTGATATGAGTATAACTGACATCATCACCATTTCCTGCATCACATACTGTGTGATTCATCCAAGGCTTAACTGAACAGGTAGGGGGGGGGGGTATCTATTCATTCGCTCAGAACTAATATATAACTTCCAAGAACACTGATTATTACATAATTTTGTCTGGTTAATAAGTTTAAGACACGGAATCGCTATACGCTAAACTTAAGAAGCGAAAAAGAAATATTCTAACGGAAGAAAAAACTGATGAAATTGGAGCATTATTCCAACGCACTCCAAAAAGTTCATAAGACGTGTTACACAGTAAGTGAGTTGTTACAAAAGCATCTGTTCTTAGAGCTGTTACACTTCTAAAATTGAAACCCCACAGAGTGACTATAGTTCAAGAATTACAACCTCTTCGCGAAGAAAAACCAGTAAATTTCTCTAACTGGAGTTTACAATATACGAGGTGGTATTCACAATATTCGGGACTGGTGCTGCCATCTCGACAGTAGTAGCAGTACAGTTTTGTACCGCTAGATGACAACATTAGCACATCTGATGAGTGAGTGTTTAAAGTTTCATGCAGCTGGGTAGATGTGTTGAGATTCTACAGTACTTTTCATGATACTCTGTGTGTAGTGTGTAGCGATTTTACGATGGATCCAAGATTAGAACAAAGAGTGTGAATCAAATTCTGTGCATATTTTGGTGAAAAATGCTACGGAGACCCTCGTAATGATTCAACAAGTATTGGGAGACAAAGCATGAGCCGTACACGTGTGTTTGAGTGTCATGTTCGGTTCAGTGTCGGCCGTACAGCCATTGAAGACGATGCTCACACCGGTAGGTCGGTCAGCTGCACAGCACCTGGCATTGTTGCCAAAGTTCAACACCTCGTTCGTGAGGATCGACGTCGAAACATTGAAGACCTTGCTCATGAAGTGGGAATTGGTTATGGGACATGCCAACGAATTTTAACTGATGAATTGGATATGCATCGTGTCGCCGCAAAATTTGTGCCAAGGATCCTGACTGCTGATCAGAAGGCGCAGCGTGCTGAAGTTTGCACGGAGCTTCGTAAGGCCGTATCCGATGACCCAACCTTCTTGTCCGGGTTATCGCCGGCGACGAGAGCTGGATGTACGCTTATTGCCCTGAGACAAAACAACAATCCTCCCAGTGGAAGAGCCCGAAGTCACCAGATCTAAAAAGCCAGACAAGTGAAGAGAAAATTCAAGAGCATGCTCCTCGTTTTCTTTGATAGCAAGGGAATGGTGCAAAAAAAAAAAAATCGTCTCACCAAATCAAACAGTGAATTTCACGTACTACTGTGACGATTTGCGACGGCCGGAACTTTGGCGACAAGGGAACTATTTGTTGCATCACAATAATGCGCTCTGTCGCAATTCCTTCTTTATCAGGAGTTTTTTTTTTTTTTTTTTTTGACGAAAAACAACATGACGGTTGACCCCCGCCCACCGTACTCGGCTGATTTGGCACCCTACGACTTCGCTTTATTCCTCAAACTGAAATTTAAGTTGGACGTCGGTTCGACACAGTTGAGAGGATTCAAGAAGAAACGCTATCTGTGCTAAACACCCTCAAAGAACATGACTTCCAAGATGTACTTAGAAAATGGCAGAATCGCTCGGACCAGTGTATACGTGTGGAAGGGAACTACTTCGAGGGTGACGGCGGTCATTAGTCTCAAAGTAAGTTTTTGACCAGATGGCAGCATCAGTCCCGAATATTCTGGATACCACCTCGTATGTGTGCAAAGGTATACGGACTTTTTGTCATTATAACAGCACTAACACACTGGAATACGGAGTCTCACAAAGTTCAACTTCTGTACAGCACACAGAGAAACGGGAAAGTGGAGAGGGAGCAGAACAGGTTAGAAACAGGGCAGACAAATCCCCGTTAAGCCGGCCACGCGTCCAATTAAAGAATTTGTCGCCAATAAATTGCAAGCAACTAATACTTTAAATAAAAACTGATTAAAATAAAAACAAAAATGATGCAAGCTCTTAAGGAATCCCTTCAAGAGAATGTAATTTTTTGCACTGTACTCAACTTGGCGCAGTCTGATTGTTAGCGAGACCTGAGTGGTGTCAAGAGTGATATATAAGTTTGCAGTCACAATATCGCATAAGACGCGGAAAATCTAGCAACGTCATGCTTTTGTTTCAACCACGAATTAACTTTGAGAACAATCGAGCGTTTGGGGTTAGAGATGTTTCCTTGTAAGAGCAATTGTTTTTTGTTCTTCTTGTACATCGATAACACTAGCCTGCGAATTACTACATTGTGATTATTGCTTGAACCAAACAAAGTGCATTAATAAAAAACTGGTCAATTTACTTTATTGCTATTCACGTAAGGGTTTTTAGTAAACACACATTACTGATGTAATCCAATTTCATTTGATTTTATTTACTTATTTATTTACAATGAAAGAGTTAAGGCTATGGGGCCCTATCTCCCATTCTACCAGGCGAATATAGAGTATAATATACACAGTTACGACCTGCATGAAAATATATATTTATTATAAAGTTATAGAGTTGACAAAGATAGGTTAGATGGCCACTTGTTCTTCGATAATTTTTCTTAAGTACAAAGGGAAAGGAAGAATATGAAGGGAAAATTGATTCCTACAATTAAGGAGATAGCAATTAATCTATTCTTAAATTGCGTTACTGTGCGACAGTGTCTGATATTTGGGGAAGGGAGTTATAAATTATAGGAATGAATGTGTGTATGTTAGGTGACGAGGAATAGACAATCAAGAATCCCAGATAGGGGCAGGTATACAAAGTACCTTATGCTGAGGGATGAAGTACGGGGGATTTTGAACAAGAGCGTAAGAAAATAGTAAGTTAAGAGGTAGTCATTAAAGATCATTGCTTAGGAGCGTCACGTGATCAAATTTACGGGCTTAAAAACGAAATGAATTACGAACGCGTTGGAATCTATCAATCTGATTACAATACAATACATCATAATAATCAATAATGAGGCATAACAAACACTTTCATTAGATTCTTTCCGAGTTTAACAGTAGATCTTTTGCTCAAAGAAAATATTTTATTGCATTAGCATATTTTATTAAAAAACAAAACAAAAGAATGTATGACTTCAAGTCTCCAAGTATAACAAAAAGAATAAAACAGAGAAAATGTGTTAAAGTATTTTTCGGTTTTTTTTTTTTTTTTTAAGTAGTGTTTAACGCCCGTTTTCACTGCTGAAGTGCCAAGGCAGTGGTCACTGATAATATTTTGGGAAAGATTTTTTCTTTAAAGGAAGGAAGCGTTCTAGGCCTAAGTTTAGGGTACCTCCTCGGCATTAGCCATTTATGAGGACTAAGGAAAACCTGGGAAAAACCTCAGTAAGGGAGGACGTCCTGGGAATCGAACCCCAGACCTCCGGCTGACGAATTCGCACCTTAATGACCTCGGCCACCCTTGATGGTGTTGAGGAAAGTGGCTGCCAAATGTCTATAGATTTCACAAAGGTTGTTTATTATTTTTATAACATTTTTAATAGTGTTTCCCGCCTGTTTTGCTACTGGCATTCACAGGCGGTGAACAATGGTGATACGCGAGATAAAATTATAAATTGGGAAAGGGTTACTTTTTAAAGAAAGGAAACGTTCCAGGCTGAAGTTTAGGGTACCTTCCCGACATTTGCCATTTATGAAGACAGGAAAAACCTCAGTCAGTGGAAATTTTGGTAAATAAATAAACATTTAATCTTTCACTGGTCTACACAATTTTTGCTTAATTAAAACAGTTCATATTTTCTGATTCCTAACCCCCTGAAATCTCTCAAACCAGCCATCAGGCTACAATTTTTCAGAAATCAATATTATAGAAAGTAGTTTTTATTACTAGTCCATTAAACACTCATAAAATAAGAATTTTGAAAGATTTAAACAAGTTCATAAATTGTTCACTTTGTGTATGGAACAGTAAAGCTAAATCAAAGCATTGGGCCAGAAAAAATCGGCCAAAAAAGGAGCAATTCAGTTCCTGGAGAAAAATGTGAAGTATGAACCATTGTTTCTCCTTCTAATGTCCTTCCATCACTTCATATTATAAGTTAGGCCTGATGAAGAAATTTGTGACTGCTCTGAATAAGTTTAGTGACTGTTTCAACTTTCTTGTTACAAAGTTCCCACAGAAAACTGAAGCTAAGATAGCAGCAGGAATTTTCGATGTACCCCCAGATTCATGAGCTTATGCAGCATGAGATCTTTCCTCAGTCGATGTCCGAGTTAGAGAAGTCAGCAAGGTTGACATACAAAAAAGTGACAAAACTTTCTTGTCAACAAGAAATTTGAGAACTATAAAGAAATTATGCAGGAAATGCTAGAACATTTAAGAAATCTAGGGTGTAGAACGAGTGTTAAAGTGTATTTTCTCAACAGCCATATTGATTACTTTCTTGCAAATCTTGGTGCAATCAGTGAAGAGCAAGGTGAGCGGTTTCATAAATACATTAAAACAATGGAAACCACTATCATGGCCAATGGGATGTGCAACTGATGGCTGATTGCTGTTGGTGTTTGAAAAGCGATACTAGCGAAAGATGTGTCAGAACTTGAAGTGTTATGAACTTAAATGGAACCAAGATTTGTCGGTAAAGAAAATTAGATTAGGATTAACTTCTACGTCATGTACACTATTCACATTATCTACTCCTGGATGCAGCGTCACCCGATAAAGATATCCATGGGAACGTTCCAGAGCATGTCAAATCTTATCTAACGCTTTTGCTGTTAGTACTGTGTGTGGCTGTGTACGCTTTTTATTAAAAAATATTCCTGTTACAATAAATGTATTTACCAATTTGTGAATCGACCTTCGACTTGGTAGTTGAATATCAGGATACAATCTCCGTTCATCATGAGTCAGCTCTATACGCACGTACGAATCGTATATAAATACTCGTTGGGGAATAGAACACTTGACTTGAACCACATTAACGTAATTAATACACTGCATTGCGCCGCCTAATGAATACCTCATACATGTCACACCACACATAAGAACACGTTCGTATGTTCCTGTGTTAAGCTCGTACTGACCTCCCCTCTATCTCCCGGCTAGCTATCAAGCATGGGATCGAGACGAGAATTTTTGAGCTCGGTCAATTTGCAGGTGGAGCGTTCATCTCGGTAAGGATAATCACACAGTATAATTTCCTTAGCTCTTTCGCTCAGTGATAGTTCCTTCCTTTTTATGCAGTCTGCTTTGTTATGTCTTTCTTCACTTTTTCTTCATCTTATGTCCCCTTCTTTCTTGCCCTATGTAATAAGAGCTTGCTTGTGAATGTAAAACTAATATTTCTAGGTTTTTCTCTAAAATATTACTTAACTCTTTCTATTTAGAATAATTTTTATGATCTAAGTGAGGTTTTTATAATGTGTTGTACCGTATCAATGCTTGGTAACTCAATGTTGAGACTTTCTGCTTTATAACCTTAATAACAATTAATACTTAGGTGTATCTGCTATTTTAGCTTTCGAAACTACATTTATCTTCTGTTTCAGATTTTTAAATTCAAGTAAACTTAGCTCCATGCAATGTCCCATTATTTTCACAATAAAACAACTGATTAACGTATTAGCAAGGAAGTGCATCCCTGTTAGATTCGGTAAATTGAAGTTAATAATTTTCTCATTTCTTGACAAGATCCTGTTTTTAACTATATTAATTAAACAATTGCTGAAGTTATTTCATATTTTTATTAATTTTTTTATTATCGTTTTGGTTGCATAGTTTTTCTCGCGACGTCTGTGTATTCGAAGTCAATGCTCTAGGTGTAAGTGTGTAGGGATAAAAAGAATGAACTAATTCATCTTCTGACAGGAAACACAAAACAAAAAAGATCCCTAACTTCGTCCTTCAAGAGAGCCACGGCTTCTTATTTCTTTGTAGTCCAGCATCTGAATTTATAAGTTGATCTTTTATTCTCTAGACACTGTATGTAGTTTTTTTCTATATACAAGTTATATTATACCTCCAAGGGTGGCCGAGGTCGTTAAGGCGCGGACTCGTGAGCGGGAAGTCTAGGGTTCCAACCCTATACCTACGGTTTAGTAGTCCCAAACACTACCGGTGGTCTCGGACAGTGTTCTGTTAGCATGATATTACTTTGCTTTTCTAGCTAATATGACAAAAATATTTTCCTCCACAAACATAATGTTATTTGCCTATTCTTCGTTGCTCACTGCTTGGAATATTCTTTTCTATCGCCCATAGAAATGTTCAGTGCCTAAGTTTAGCTAATTGGAAGCAAAGGAAAGGAGAATGGAGAGGAAACCAACCACAAAGCTTGGTGCAAACTATGCAAATTAAGCAAGCGCCTGCAGGTCATATTTCTTTCGTAATGCGAGAGCTGTTGCTAATAAATCAGCAAAAATGCTGATTTTTTTTTTAAACATACTCGTGTATCGCGGCCCTGTTGTGTGTTGCAGCTAAAGTTAAAATTATGAGAGATGCTGAATTACACCTCTGAAGTTTAATCCGCAGCTTGCTGACCCCGATTCTCTCTCTCTCACACACACGCAATCCGTTTCTTTATTACAAGAGTAGATCCATAAGTTTCCGGCCTAATCATTTTCTAGGTATGATAAACACAAAAACTATATTTCACTTTTCAATATAGTTATCCTTTATTGTATTACACTTCTCTCATCTTTGAATTAACATTTCAATCCCCCCTCCCCCAAAAGTCAGAAGTCTTGTCTGCAGAATGGGCATAAACAGCGTCCATCACTTCGTCAAACTTAAATTTCCTTCCTCGAAGGTCCTTCTTGAGTTTTAAGAAGAGGAAATAGTCACTGGAGCTACATCTGGGCTGTAGGATGCATGGTCGATCTCCTTGAAGCCACATTTCTTCACAGCTTCCTTTGCAACAAGAGCTGTGTACACAGGCGCGTTGTCATGAAGAAGGCGCACACCACCACTCAACTTTCCTCGCCCTTTCTCTTTGATGGAAGCACGTAGTCTATGCAGTAGGCCAGCATAGTACTCCCCATCGGCTGTTACGATGACATAAGCACACGAGCGGGGCTTCCAAATATTTCCCCCTATTCCACAGATTTGGCACCATGCTACTTTTTTTCTCTTTCCTTACCTCAAAAATTGACTTGGAATGGGGAGGAAATTTTCGCTGAATGAAGAGGTTATTGTGCTGTAAATAGTATTATGGATATTTTGAAAGAGTGTTTTCCCTGGGGGAATGAAATAATTGTATTCTCGCCGGAACAAACGTTTTGAGCTCAATGTTGAGAAATACTTTTTGGCAAAAAAAGGAAATGTTATTTATTCGGCCTCGTACATTTCAAGTTTGTAGTTCTATCTAAACTTGTAACAGTTGACAAAGTTCCACATATACCTGAAGGGGAAAACTCATTCATACAGTCACAATCGAACATTCAGTATTAATGTACTAGCATGTTAATGTGATGTTAGCTATGATATGCTGCAATGCAGCTATTCATTTAAACGATAGTTAAAAGAACGAATACGAACATGTCAAGTCAAACATTGTCCATTGTGCATATCAAAAGTGAACCTTTTATAGAAGACACCTGTGCTGTGTGTGAAGTACATTAGACTATTCTTATAAGTCGACTGAAATGTCTACCGAAAAGTTCACACTTGAACAAAGAACTTTAATGTACAATCATACGTAAAAACTGAATAACAGATGGTAGACAATTTCAGGAGAAAATTCCTGTTACTCTGGTTCTAGATAGAATCTGTTAAATATCTTGTTAATAAGTTTATGACAATGAAATCGCTAAACGCCTAAGAAATGTTCCAACGGAGGAAAACATTTATGAAATTGGTGCATCATTCAAACTCTCACCAAAGAAGTCTCTAAAACATGATGCACAGAAGTGGGTGTTTCAAAAATCTTGGAGCTGCTAAACTTTTAAAACTGAAACTCTACCGAGTGACTGTAGTTCATGAATTACAACCTCGTGACCAAGAAAATGAGTAAATTTGTGTAACTGGATTTTACAAAATGTTGACGGTACTGTTGATCCACATTTAATATTTTCTCAGATGATGACGGTTTCATTTAAATAGGGATTTATCCCCATACCACAGACGATTTTGAGGACAGTATAAGAACAGAAATTGTGAACATTACACAAGAACTTCTGCGTGTGAATAGAAATTTCACCCGAAGATGCCAGGAATGTCTGAATGCAGATGGACCAATTTTCAACATCACTTATAACAAGGTTAGTAGTACATGTTACCATTACTCGTCAGTAAGTAACCCGGGAGTTTTACAATGGAAAACCCCCTAGTGTAATAGCGCGAGGAGCACGCGATCCTCGGCCCAGCAATATAAGGAACGCGCTGTATATTATGCCGCTAACAGGCACGCGATTTTGTCCAACTAAATTTCTCGAGGGTTTTCCATTTACTGTATGGATAAACTGAAACCATTACATCAGAAACCCATACAAGGAAGTAACCAAATAAACTCTCGTGAAGATGAGTATTTCCTAAGAGTGGAAAGACCACAGTAACACTTGCCTTTTTTCGGAGGAGTTGCTTGGAGACGTTGGGGGTGGTGGTCGGGGAGTGACATCCTGCACGTCACGCCCAGGGATCTGTGCGCCCCTTCCGGCTGCACTGCTGAGTTGCGGGTGACTGCAATGAGAAATCAAAATCAGTATCTTTATGCCCAATTCATTTGTGTTCTTATTTGTGAATATTACTAAGCTGAAATGGAACGTGATCTACTGAAATAGTTTTTAACTTTTATAAAATACAGAAACAGTTTTTATTTTATATGAATAAACGAAAAATTACATACTTTTAAGTGTCAAATGAGTATCTACCTCCTTAAGTCCAATTTCTTATCTCATTTACGATATTTTTCATTTTTCTACTCTTGTCAGGAATACCATCATTGTATTTTTCTGCTTTTAGGGCCATTCAAGTTTGCTTAAAATATCTTCATATCAAGTATAATGCAATCCGTTTATACTTAAAACCACGTATATTATATCTTCACTATTTTCGTTTAATGTACTTTTACCAATTTTGATTTTATCACCGCCACGGGTGCCCGAGGTCGTTAAGACGCGGACTCGTAAGTGGGAGGTCTGGGGTTCGAATCCCGCCAGGATCGTCCTCTCTGACTGAGGTTTTTCTCAGGTTTTCTTCAGTCCTTATAACTGGCAAATACCGGGCAGATGCCCTACCTGGAACATTTCCTTCCTTAAAAAAGAAAAAATTCTTTCCCAATATATCATTTCATCTCATATATCATCAGTGTTCACCGCCTGTGGTGCCTCTGTAGTAAAAACGGGCGCTAAACACAATTCAACAGTCAGCCAAACATTAATTTACTTCTGACACATCTGGCTTATTAAGTAAAGAAAATAAAAAACAGCAATATTAATAAGATATACTATACCATGAAAAACATAGGAAGGGTACATGGGAAAAACAATCAAGTTCCCTTTTTACTTTTTTACAGGAACGTAACTTTGATGTTTAAAAACGCTACAAAAATTAAATATATTAGATATATAGATTTTTACCCTTAGAATAATTTTTAGGCAGTTTTCCAACAGACCCTTCTTTGAAATTATTGTCATTTATTATTTGTTCATGTTAATTAACAATAAAAAGTCAAAGTACACATAATTGTAGATAAAAACAATCAAAGTTCACTAACTATATTATGGAATGCTACCAAATTATACACAGATTTTGCTAAGGAAAATATAAACTTTAATGAAACATTATTGAAAATAATCATTCAATAAAAATTATTCATTGTCAAGGTAACCTTGAAAAATAGAGCTGAGTATTTTCGGAACAGAATCTTTTCAGACATTGTAGGTGATAATATTTTGTCTCGGAAAGTGAAATTAAACTTGAATAGTAAGGGGCAGGTTGTTCATCAGTCTGTACGGGACATTTTGTCAACAATAACATGGGACTCCCAGATTGTTCCACTGGTTATAGTTCTAGAAGAAGTTTTGTCAGCTACAATTTCTCGTATTTCTCTTATTATCATTGGACACGTCTTTCTGTATTCTTTATTAAGAAATTAAGAACCAATTTAAAAATATCCTGGGAACACTCAATGATATTGAAGGGACATGATTTCACGCGGCATCATCAGGTGTGTTCATTCCAATCGCTGAGCGTTTCGTTTATTAAACCCATTCTTTGTTATTTCATATAACTGTGGCTTCTAATGGTAAAAGTCACGTTTACTGATTCAAATCTCCTGTGCTTATGAACCACAGAATGAATGAAGCGAATAATGGTGTAAATTTTATTTTGAGCGGAGCATGAATCACAAAAAATTGCAAATTTCGAACTGATGGGTGGAGGTGATGGAAACAAAAGGCAAACAACTTTGATGTAACTTCATCAGCTCCCTTTCTTGTTATGGTCTCATTGTAAGTATTTTACAAAACACTGTTTTCCCCTATATACTATTTTTTCTATGCTGATTTTTATGGACTACATGTGTTTTTTTTTTTTTTCCCCTGTATGAATATGTTGCGATGTAGTATTACATACCTACAATCCATTGGCACCAAAATCCAAATTTCACCAAAATAGGACTTTGACTTTTCCCCTGAGGGAAATAAAGAAAGCGAGAGAACTGATGAACTTGTTAAAAAAGCTCCATTTTCTGAAATTGAAAATAAACACTTTAAATGTCTTATTGCTTAAGTAACGAAGGAATTAAGGGCTGCAATGATTTTTAAAATGTTCTACGCTTTGGGTGAACGATTTAACGATGCAGTTGTAAGAATGCTGTATTTTTCTACATTTCATTACAGACATTCAACGAAGTGATGACACAATTTATTACTGGACAAGGAACATTTGAACCACACTTAGAAAGGTTTCACATACCTTTCCTCAGTGGTTACATGTGATCATGTGATCAGAATTGATCATATGCTTTTTGACTGTCCATATTATGATAAAAGCTATGAATTTGACACCATTTCATCAAGTACAATAAATGTTTAACATTTTTCATTTGTAGTTTAATAGAATTTAACTAATTTGTTACTTATGTTTTTATTACATAATAACTAATATTATCATAACTTACTTTTTATTAAGTTTTGTATAATAAGTTAATATATTGTATTTTATTATTAGTTTTAATGTTCCCCTCTCTTTTTTCCCCTGTATTCAAATGTCTTTGTACCGTAACTATAGCACTAGCAAAAGTTTGAGGAAAATGATTCTTTGATATTTAATAAGTAATAATACATTAGCAAAAAGATGAGAAATACGTTAAAGCAATGTTTACGAGACCTATATTTTTATTAAATAAGTTTTTTGTGTTTCCATTTTGCTGTAAAATTCAAATGATTTAAACATGTGTGCGTATTTCTTCTTAATGGTAGAGATAGACGAGGTCACTAAGGCACAGGCTTGTAAACGGAGGTTCTTAGTGCGAATCCTCGAGGATTATAATTCTTGAATGAGGCTTTTACTCAGTTCTCGTCAATGACACATGTTGGGGAGGTATCCTAAACATAGGCGCACCCTTTGGGGGGAAGTCATCCCCAGAATCTACGTGTCCATCGGAGAACTTCGGGAACGCTCTTAAAGTATTCACAAGTGCATGCAGCGAGTGCACACTGCAGAGGACGCTTTGCCTGTAAACGTAATGGTCACAATCATACGCATCTGGAAAGAGTACGTTAGGGCAGAGTAGAGTAGGCCGAGTGGTTTAAGAGGCATTGCTTTTCTGTGTCAGCTCCTTCGATCAACTTCCACATATTTTTTATGGATTTTATAGGTGTATATATAGAACATTGCGTTGCCTTAATATCATATTATATTTTAATGTATATTTGAATTTTATGACTACCCATGCACATACAAAAACGCAAATAACAAACTAACGTATTCTTAACAAATAATCAAACGCATAGAAATAAAACACAAATTGATATTGTGTATGAACCTTCAGAATGTACCAGGGTAGGTTCATAAGTTTCCGGCCTAACCATTTTCTAAGTATGATAAAGACAAAATATTTCACTTTTCAATACCCTTTATGGCAATACACTTCTCACGTCTTTAAATTAACATTTCAATCCCCCCCCCCCCAAGTCGGAAGTCTTGTCTGCAAAATGAATGGGCATAAACAGCATCCATCACTTCTTCGTCACTCTTAAATTTCCTTCCTCGAAGTCCTTCTTGAGTTTTGAGAAGAGGAAATAGTCATTGGGAGTTGTAAGATGGATGGTCGATCTCCTTAAGCTACATTTCTTCTCAGCTTCCTTTGCAACAAGAGCTGTGTGCACAGGCGCGTTGTCGTAAGTTTGAGTAGTGTTTAATGCCCGTTTTTTGCTACAGAGGCACCACAGGCGGTGGACACTGATGATACATAAAATGAGATGATAAATTGGGAAAGAATTTATTTTTAAGGAAGGAAACAACCCAGGCCTAAGTTTAGGGTACCTCCCCGGCATTTGCCATTTGAAGGACTGAGAAAAAACTGGAAAAAACTTCAGTCAGGGAGGACGATCCTAGCGGGATTCGAACCCCAACCTCCCGCTCACGAGTTCGCGATTTAACGACCTCGGCCATCCGTGGCGGTTCGTTGTGATGAAGAAGGCGCACACCACCACTCAGCTTTTCTCGCCTTTTCTCTTTGATGGAAGCACGTAGTCTGTGCAGTAAACCAGCATAGTACTTCCCATTTACTGTGGTGTTCCTCTCCTTGAAATCAACGAAAAGTATTCCTTCACAGTCCCAAAAGACTGTGACGATGATGTTCTTTGGTTGACTGAGTGACCTTGGCCTTTAGAGGCGGTGCTTAGCCAGGTTTACGCCTGCCAGTTCATTGACTTTTTTTTTTTTTTTGGACAAGAGATCATAGTAGAGAACCATAGTTTCACAGTACTTCTGTAACTTTAAGTCGCCGGTCTTCTACATTTTCTCCTTCCACAAGAGCGACGTTTTTAGAAGTGAGCATCTCTAAGGGCCGACCTGCACGCTCTTCGTCTTCAATGCTTTCTCGATCCATTCGAAAAAGTTTTGCCCATATATTCACGGTAAAATATGAGGGGGATGCTTCCCCATATATATCGTCCAATCGCTGTTTAATTTCATTTGGAGTAAAACCTTCTTTTGTAAAGAACTTACTAACAGACAGCTCGAAACTACATTATGAACATGTCACAATCTTCTACAAATAGTCCTCTTTATGCAACTACATCTGAAAAACTGAACACGGCGGAACGGAAATTACAGCTGCATTTATTTACTTAACAGATAAGATATGACACTAGATAAAAATTTCGTGAAAGTAATAGTCCTTATCGGTGGGGCCGGAAACTTCTGGACCTACCCGCCTATAACTGCCGTCAATCTTCGGAGCACCTACAGACAGACACACACATACACTCATATATATAATTTGCTAATGATACTTTTGCTGTGTATGGGAAACGCGCTTACGAAACATATATGTAATAATATGCTACAAAGTTTTAATTAAAAAAAAATGCTTTGTACCTAGAAGCGAACCTGTGCTCTTAACCACGATATCATTGCACACTCTGCCACAGAGCTAACGGAACACATGCACTAGTCAGTGTCTTTAGTGCATGCGGCATAACCCAACTGCTGCAGTGGCTACACAGATTTGCTGGTTACCTTGTGAACCGCACGCTGAAACGAGTAGAACTTTGAAGAATTTCGCGCTCCAGAGATGCCCCCCCCCCCTGTCAAAATTTGTACCTTAGAACACTTCCTTCCTCCGAAAAGTCCTTTCCCAATTTATCATTCCAACTATGTATCACCCGTGTTCATCGCCTGTGATGCCACAGTAGCGAAACAGTATTAATTACGAGGTCTTATTGCAAATAGTGAGGTAGCAGGTAGATCGCTGTAAAACTGGTCCTCCAATCTGATATAAACACTGTCTCAGTCACCATCCAATGAATATCCTATGGCAGTATGAGCAAAGTGGATGGGGCTTTTCCTACAATGATGAACGAGTATAAATCAGGCGTACAGAAAAATAAAAACAGCTGACGAGCAGAGGCAGTGCACAGTTCGCAGAATTCTGTCTAGGTCAGCGCATACGTTCACACAACTGAATCTTCTTTCCTTTTCCTGTCACATACTTTTCCACTTCCTTCATCGAAAAGCTGCAGGTTGTTTACCAACTAGTAATGAGAATAGCAGATTAACCTTCACTTCCATTTCTGCATCTAGAATTTAACTCCGCTTCTTTTAATGTTTAGACTAATGTACAATGACTTCAATTTCAATATATCTTTATCTCTGCATGGCAGGACTCTTTGTTTCAATTCTAAGTCTAGTTTTAAAGGTCTATCGAAGAGCATATACCTTATGTTTTCACCTGCTGTTCCATCTATATAGCTTCTACTTCCGGGTCTGATTCTGTCCACTCTTAGATTGAAGAAAAGCAGTTTCATTTACAATTATTGGAACCCTTTACCTGGGTGGTTCTAATTTTATAAGTTTTTCTCATAATGGAAAAAAAAAAAAAAAAAAAGGGGGCATCTTGACATGATTAAAACTGAACTTCATTCCTTCGTTATTTTACTCACAATCACGAAGACCTATCGGTTTTTTTATCGTTCGTTTATTTACGGACGCTCTTTAACATCTCAGGTTATCAGCGTTCCACTCAATTCAGGGCGTGAAACGGCCGACAAATTTTGCTCAGAGGCCTCTTCTTCCAGGCTTGAGGTCCTTTCTCATGCCGTAAATGTACGACACGGGACCCACGGCTTTACTTCCCTTCCGAAGGAAGCCATACTTAGGATTTTTACGCCCGAAAAAATCCATCGGTCCTGGCCGTGTTCGAACCCGCGAGGCAAGTATGGTAACCACTACACCACCAGGACCGACGCTCACGAATCTGGGGTCATCGAAAATACTTGCTGCTATCTTAGTTTCAGTTTTCTGAGGGAACTTTGTAACAAGAAAGTTGAAACATCCACTATCTTTATTCAGAGCAGTAACAAATTGCTTTATCAGACCTAACTTAATATGGAGTGGGGGAAGGACATTCGAAGGAGAAACCAATGGTTCATACTTCACATTTTTTTCCCCTCCAGGAACCAAATTACTCCTAGTGGCCAATTTTTTTCTGGTCCGATGTCCTGATTTAGTCCTACTGTTTCAATCACAAAGTGAACAATTTATTGTCTTGTTTAAATCTCTCAGAATATTTATTTTGTATATCTGTCCTATGAACAAATAATAAAAAACTGTTATTTTCTATAATACCGATTTCTGTAAAAGTGTAGCCCGATGAAACAAAACTAAGGATGGTTTGAGAGATTCCACGTGGTAAGGAATTATAAAATAGAAATAGTTTTCATACAACAAAAATTGTGTAGACCAGGGTTATATAAGTTATTTTTATACGAAAGGTTGAATTTGTGTTATAGAAAAATAAGCTATAGAAGCTGGAACTGTATACTTCATTAACTAGGTCAAATGCACTTAAAAGCCTATAAACTTAGGCAGTGGTGCTTTTCCCTACATTAATATCAACTAAACATGTTCTTCAAGGTTGTATGCTAGAAAACTTGTTTGTTGATTATAGTTAAAGTAATTGCATCATTGTTATGGCTCTAAATATTGGAAATAATCATTGTACTGTAATAATGGTAGAATTGTCGATTTGTCAAAATGCCAATGAATGTGACAATCTGTTTTGGATGTTTTCCGCCTCATAAATAATGGTAGCAACCAGGATTTTCCACAATCAGAAAGCCTCGCAAAACTATAACAAGTTATACAGTGTGGTCAGTTTTGTTTTCCCCCGGCGTGCGCGCCGCTCGTTAGCCGGTCAGCCGGCCAACCGGTTCTCGGTGATTAGCGGGAGGATACAACAATAAAGCAAAACTAACTACGCAACAATACACAAACCAGAAGCTTATTTCTTACCAAATTACCAAATGAAGGTCTAAAACTGCCCGCCTCGTTTTCCACATTTTTGGCATCCCTTTAGGAAGTCACTCATCGTTTTGAGAAATCTGGACTATTTCCTGACGAATGTTTTCTTTGAGAAATTGTATGGTGTGCGGGTTTGTCTTTTACATAGCATTTTTAATTTATCCCACAGATAATAATCGCAGGCTGTTCGGGGGACCGAAAGGGCTACAAATTCCTACTAACAAATTTATTTTGTGGAGACGCTTTGCAAATTACTCTCATGGAATTATTCGTAGTGTGAGCAGTTGCAGAATCCTGATGAAAAAAGGCATTATCGCGCTCATTGTCGGTTAACCCTCTGAAAAAGGAGGGGGGCAGTGTGATTTTCACATGAGAAACGTATGTATAAATGTATGGCCAAAATAAATTGGTCCTATGATTCTTTCACCGCTGAATTGACATATTAAATCGTATAAAAAGACTCGCTATGTCAATGTAAACACACGAGACACAGTATACTTTGTTAAGAATTAAGAAACGAACAATACAGCTCACACCCGGGAATAATTGAGCTACGACAGCAAGGTCAACAAGTAAGTAAGCAAGCAGGTTTGCTACCCCCTCCACGGCGTGGCAAACGAGTGGAAAAACCCCCAACATCAGATCGCACGTATAAATTTATTAAAATTGCCAATGAAATAGTTTTAAAACTGCGCCACAAATGTATACAGAACTATTACAAACAAACACAAAGATTACTCGTTGCAACAGTAAAAAGAAGATTTTCAGAGGTTGGTCTAAACGGAATGAAAACATTGCTAAGGTGTATTAACTTAAACAGGAAATCCCAATGGGCTAGACAACATAGGCACTGGACACCTGGTCATTGAACTAGGTACTATTAAGAATTTTTGTGTTTAACACTGAGGCAGTGAAAACTGGTGATACACGAGATGAAATGATAAATTGCTAAAGGAGTATTATACTTTGTTTAAGTAGAGAAAGCATTCCAAATCTAAGTTTAGAGTAGTTCCCCGGCTTTTATCATCTATAATGATCGGGAATCGAACTACAGAGCACTACTCCGAATCTTATAGACGTTGGCCATCGATGAATCCAAATCGCTTGGTACTAGGCGATGAATATATGTCCGCCAAATTAAAGAGAGGTTTCCCACCTAAACATGGCGGAAGCTTCTATTATAGTTTCGGGATGTTGTTCTGGGAATCAAGTTAGAGGTACTGTGAGAACTGAAGGAAAGTTTCTACAAGCAATGTCTTAATGTACTGTACTGTCATGAAGAACCAATTGGATTGCGTCTAGTAGGAAAAGTTTCATCTTGCACCAAGGTAACAACTGTAACATTGATCTAAATACTGCATGAGGTTCATTGTATCTAAAGAATAGAAATATATGGCTTGGCTTTCTTTATGAAGCGGTTTAGTATGGCAGCCCCACGTTGGGCGCCAATTTATGAAGAGGATTGATTGCGGCCCCAAGTTGGGCGCCAATTTATAAAGCTATTAGTTGCTGATCGCCTTATTTGTAACGACGTATCGTTAATTGACTATTGATTGCTTTGGAGTTGTTGTACAGGCTTAAAATTAATTAAGCGTTGGCTTCATCAAGCCACGGGTAATATGCTTTTACTATTGGCTGGTTCAAATTCACCTGCCAATGTATGGCACTCGCTGATATTTGAAAGTTTAAAACATTTGTTTATATTGGTTGGTGTAAAGTTAACTGTAAAAACGGCTACCGAGGTCATTCTTTAACGTATTCGAAAGTTTCGACTTGTCTCTTGGGTTCCTTTGTATGGCGGTTTATTGCCTCCTTTGCTTTGCCCCGTTTCTGGAGACAATAAGATATTTATAGGAAAGAAAAAGTTTAAAACATTATTATATGCAGACGATCAAGCATTGTCGCAAAACAAGAAGTTGAATTGCAATTCAATTAGACTTGTAAAAATATAACTTCGAAATTTCAGCTTAAAAAAACCCTAATACAATCGCCTTTCAATGAAAAAGACAAATGGAGAAAAACATTGTTGTAAAAAATACTATAATGGAGAAAAAAGAATAAATTCAGCTATCTAGGCTGTAACATTATTATTAAAACGTATATTAAAAATAAAATTAATAAATTCAACCAAATATGTGGAACAATACATTAACTTTAAATAAGAAAACTACTAAAGAGGCATAATTAAAATTGTACAAAATCTTAACACTACCCACTTTTCTCTATGATTCTGAATCCTGAAGCAAGGCTGGTTCTGCTAATCCCAGTCTCACTTGCACATTGCATTGTAGATTTCTGGGGTGAGTACTCAAAACGTTCCA
The DNA here is from genome assembly GCA_030762175.1 of Metallyticus violacea. NCBI lineage: Eukaryota > Metazoa > Arthropoda > Insecta > Mantodea > Metallyticidae > Metallyticus > Metallyticus violacea. The sequence goes on along the minus strand of CM060831.1, from coordinate 90,728,178 downwards.
AAACCATAGCCGAGGACACGGGGCTGTGGGAGGTCTCCCAGGTCTGCCCTTTGGAACATCGCATAAGGTACCACGAGTCTCAAATTTGTCTCGAATGCGTGCAATTGTTACTCACGTTGGCGGTTCTGTTCTGCTCACACGTCTCCATTGCCTTTGAACTTCAACAACATTCTCGGTTTTCCAATACCACTTCAAAATTGCTTTCCGCTGTTCAAACGATAATCTTGGCTCCATTTTGTTGTAGCAACGCTAGCTTAACGCAATGTGAGTTACACGTGTTTACAGAGCATATGATAATCTTAGCTTCATTTGTTCATTGTTGATTTACCTGTCACGTAGCAACGCTATCATAATGCATGTGAGTCACATCTGTTTACAGAACATCATACTACACATTACTGTTGTTTTTGGTGTAACTTTCAAATAAATTAAATGGAAATGTATTGTGAAAGTGTGTATACATTTTGGCACCCTCTGTATTTAATAATATATTTGTTAAGGTTCCTTCTTTGTTCATAATTTAGATACATTCATTTCTATTATGGGCTGCTCATAATGTTTATCGGTGAGAAACAAATTATTACTGTAAAGGAAAGAAGAAGAAGGACGATAGATGATTCGCTGTCACCAAAAGCTCAGCATTTCTAGTATTGGCAGTCTCCTGGAGTAAGTAACGTCGCAGCAGTTGGTAAAGTTCATTAGGGGGAGAGATGTTTAAATGAAAAACAAGAGGGCAAACATGTACTTCTTGGCAGGTAAGACTTGTGCAATAACAAGAATGGAGGTGGGAGGTGCTGGGGATAGGGTATGACGTGCTCCGTAAAACAATTGCGAATCAAACTAAGTTTATCTGTATAAGATCAGCAGTACTCGCGAAACTTTAAATTATTTCATTGTAAAACGTTTAAACCAATGCTTTCTATATTGTATGTGTAGTGCACCTTTTCCGCCAATTCCCTCCCTCCTTGATTGTTATGTTGGCAGTGAGGGCTGGGCAACTTCCTAGCTGTGCGTTTTGCTCACGTCTTACCTACCCACTAATATATCTTTGCCTGTTATATGCTTGGTATTGGCCATTGTTTACATTACATAGGCAACCCATATAATATTAGGTTTAATACTTGCCGGTAACATATACAGCAGATTTATTTATATGCTAATTTATATATAGGCGTCATACATGTTTATAAAGTTAAAATATTTAAACAAGAACTACAAATATCTGACATACACGCCGCTAGAAAAAAAAAAAAGATGCTTTTGATAACTGGTGGTCTTACATAGAAACTTTATAGTTTACTGTTAACTATACCAGCAACCTGTAGAGCAATTGAACGACCATTTTTGCATTAAATAGAATTTTAAAAAGCATTTTAGAAATGTTCATGAATAATTCGAAGAACTGTTGTTTTAGAAAGACCTAAACTTGCTGGTATTTCTGTAACTTTGAACCATCCCGCTCTTCCATAATTTTTCCATAATTTTTTCTTCCATAAGAGCGAGCGATGTTTTTAGGAGTGAGCACCTCCAAGGGCCGACCTGCACGCTCTTCGTCTTCAATGCTTTCTCGACTCATTCTAAAAAGTTTGGTCCATTCTTTTACGGTAGAATATGAGGGGATTCTTGCACATATACACCGTCCAATCGCTGTTTAATTTAATTTGGAGTAAGTCCTTCTTTTGTGTAGAACTTAATAACAGTTAGACACTCCATTTTAACATGTCACAATCTTCTACACATGGCCTTCTTTATGCAACTATATCTGAACAATTGAACACAGTTACAGCTGCAATTATTTACTTAACGGATAATGTATAACAGCAGATAAGGGTTTTGTGAAGGCGATAATCCTTATCGGCGAGGCCGGAAATCTATGGACCTGATGAAAGTACATACCCTTATAGGTACTTTAATTATAATTAAAAATATCTAATAAAAGTTTTTTTTTAAAGAAGAATTCCCGTTTTCTCTCTCTCTCTCTCTCTCTCTCTCTCTCTCTCTCTCTCTCTCTCTCTCCCTTTCATATAAAGTTAAAGGCATAACGTTTTCCTATGAGCTGAAAATATTGCAACATAAAGGTCTATAGACCTGTTCAGACTCTGCATGGCCTATACAGCGTACAAAGATAGCGCTATTACAAACCTTTATGCTGTCATAACCTCCCCCTCGTTTCGCACGATGTCATTCTTTTCTATACAATATTCGCCTTCGCTTTACTGGTCGAGACGACAAAAGCAATATCGGCTTTAGCTCGAAATGTCATGCCATTTGCCATACAATGCCGCTTTAATATTATCCAGCGACCATCTCTTTCTTGCATCAAAATAAGAGCTGCCTGTTCACCATTTTCTATCAACCCTTCCTTCTTGGCAGATAATTTCGGCAAGTTGACATTGTGCAGGTATAAAAATCTTAACACTAAATATTGTAGTGCAAAAACTAACTTAAGTGATTGAACGAATATAATGTTCTTATTCATGGTATAATCATTGTATTTCCATTTTAAATATATTTTTTTAGCTTTGATACTCAACAAATCCATTGTTTCTGATGCGAACACTATAGGTACATTTTGTTCCAGCTAAGAGTTATAAATTCTAGGTTATTCTAAAGCAAATCCTCTAACAGTGCCTTCTCATTTTCAAAATCGCCATATGAGAATAATTTGAAAAGTGCTCGGAATTATCCGCAATTTGCAGCAATAATTCTGAAGCAGTTTGTAATAAAATCCCGTCATCTTCCATAGAAACACTTCTGCAATAATGCATGTTTTGATGAAGAATCATAGAAACTATAGCTGTTTATTGCAATGCAGACATACGTACGAGGATAGATCCATACGTTTAGGGCCTAGGTATGATAAAGACAAAACTGTATTTCACTTTTTAATTTAGTTACCTTTATTGCAATACACTTCACACATCTTTGAATTAACATTTCAATCCCCCTCCCCCAAATAGAAGTCTTGTCTCTAAAATGGATATAAACAGCATCCACACACATTCGTCACACTTAAATTTCCTTCCTCGAAGGTCTTTCTTGAGTTTTGAGAAGAGGAAATAGTCACTGGGAGCTAGATCTGGGCTGTAGGCTGGATAGTCGATCTTCTTGAAGCCACATTTCTTCACAGCTTCCTTAGCAACAAGAACTCTGTACATAGGCGCTTTGTCGTGAAGAAGGCGCAAACCACCACTCAGCTTTCCTTGTCTTTTCTCTTTGATGGAAGCACGTAGTCTGTGCAGTAGGGCAGCACAGTACTCCCCATTTACTGTGGTGATCCTCTCCTTGAAGTCAATGAAGAGTATTCCTTCACAAGGCCAAAAGATTGTGGCCATGTTCTTCTTGGTTGACTGAGTGACCTGGCCTTTAGAGGCGGTGCTTCACCAGGTTTACGTCACTCCATTTACTCTCTTTTGGACAAAGGATCATAGAAGAGGACCATGGTTTAATCTCCTGTAACAATGGTTTACAGAACTTCTCTCTCGTTGCCACGACAGAGCTCCAAAAATGCCTAACAACAGATGATGCCTTTGGACTGAGGGAAGAAGTCTAAGCACCCACTCATCTTGCACTAACCTTATTTCCATCTAAATGTTCATGAATAATTGGAAGGACTTGTTTTAGAAAGGCCCAACCTTGCAGCTATTTCTGTAACTTTGAGTCGCTGATCTTCCGTAATTTCTGCTTCCACAAGAGCGATGTTTTCAGAAGTGGGGACCTCCAAGGGCCGACCTGTACGCTCTTCGTCTTCAATGCTTTCTCGACCCATTCGAAAAAGTTTGGCCCATTCTTTTACGGTAGAATATGAGGGGGATACTTCCCCATATACACCGTCCAATCGCTGTTTAATTTCATTTGTATTAAGTCCTTCTTTTGTGAAGAACTTAATAACAGGTCGAAACTCCATTTTGAACATGTCACAATCTTCTACACATAGCTTTCTTTATGCAACTATATCTGAACATCTGAACACAGTGGGGCGGAAGTTACAGCTGCCATTATTTACTTAACAGTTAAGGTATGACGACAGATAATGATTTTGTGAAGGCGATAATCCTTATCGGCGAGGCCGGAAACTTATGGACCTACCCTCGTACACGGGAAAAATGGCAAATATCGAACATTCTACGATTATAAATTACTTTTAAAGAGGAGTATGAATCAAACTCATACAGATGTTACACACACTCCAGGGGAAAACCGTTTCTAAGTGGACATCAGAAATTATCCATAAGGTGAATAACGTAGTTCGGATAACCCCGATACCCAAAATTGCTGAAGCTCTGGGCATTTTAGGGGAAGGTGTATTTCACATTTTGAGAAAAAATTGTTCACAAAAAATTATCGCGACTGCTGACTCAGGATCAAAAGTGAATCAGAGCGTAAATCTCTGAGCGAAGTTTGGTCCGTTTTCAGAGAGATCCCGCCGACTTCATGCGTCGATTTGTTTCCAGTGATGAAACAATGGTGCATTTCTACAGAACCTGAAAAAAAGCAGTAATGTAAAAAATTTGGTTATCATGATTCTGCACTGCCAAAGAAGGCCAAGTGCATGGAATTGGTAGGGAAAATCATGACGTTGATGGTAAGTAATTATCTATCCACTAGACTATCTATCACTGTGGCTACTTCCATCGAATTACAGTGTAAGTCTGTAGGGATGAATAAAATGAAATGAATTATACCGATTGCGCAAATGAGCTGGGAACCCTCGGTTTCTCAAAGTTATCTGCCTTTCACCTTCTCAAGTAAAATAAAAACTGCGAAAAAAAAAAAAAAAACTTGACCCAGACGGTTTGACCTGACGGGATTCAAACACAGAACCTCCGAATTAGCAGTTGCAAATGCTACCCCCAAATCAGTCATCAAAATCAAAGATGGAAATCTATGGCAAGAGTTTGACTTTCTGCCTGTCATGTGGTATGCATTTGTCACATAAACACTTGTAATACAGAGCAATCAGTGATGCTTTACCCCTCGGCAAGAGGTTTTTCCTATGACCAAACCCCCACTCGTTTGCCACGCCGTGGAGGGGATAGCCAGCCTGCTAATGTACTTGTTGACCTTGCTGATTGTCGCAGTTGTTCTTGGGTGTGTTGTGTTTTTCCTTTATGCCTCGTGTGTTTATGACAGAGCATGATTTTATATGTACGCTTCATATATGTTAATTCAGTGGAGAAAGCACCATTTTTTGAGTCTACAATTGATTCTTTAACTTATGTGAATACCATACTAAGCCCCCCTTTTTTATTCAGAGAATTAACCCGCAGGGAGCGCAAACATACATTTTTTCAGCAGGATTCTGCCTATGCTAGCATTGTGAGTAATTCCATGAGAACATTCACAATGTGCATCCATAAGTAGGGATTTGTGGTCTCAACGGTTATTCGTCATGAAATTGTTCCGTTTTCTGAAAATGAACTACAGCGAGTAATGAATAATTTCTTAAAGAAATGTCAATATGTTTGGTAATTTGGTAAGTAATGGGCCTTCAGTTATTTTTTGTATTGCTGTATGGTTGGTTTGTTTTTATTATTTTATCCTCCCTCTAATCGCCAAGGCTGGGCTAAACGGCTAACGAGCAACACGCTCGCTCATAGGCAAAACACTGCGGGGGAAAACAAAATGATTGCAAGGTATAAGTGCACTTCAAAAAATGCTCTGCAATTTATATCTCACATGTTTTTCTATAATACAAAGTCATTCCACTTAGGCGTCACAATTCTTTACCAATTAAGTTAGGAACACCCAAACAAACCAGGAACACTAGCTATGAGATACCGCTTAGTAGGTACACAAGAACTGATTGGTGACAGGTGCAAAGGAAGAGTTTTTTAATGGTGTTAAACGCCCGCGTTTACTACTGAGGCACCACAGGCGGTTTGATTGTTTGATTTGTTTTATTTACTGACGCTCTTTTACCATCTCAGGTCATCAGCCTCCCATTCTATTCAGGGCGTGAAACGGCTGACAAATTTTGCTCAGAGGCCTCTTCTTTCAGGCTTGAGCTTCTTGTACGACACGGGACCCACGGTTTTACTTCTTTTCCGAAGGAAGCCATACTTAGGATTTTTACTCCCGAAAAAATCCATCGATACTGGCCGGGTTTGAACCCGCGATCTTGGATTTAAAAGGCAAATATGGTTACCACTACACCACCAGGATCGACACATAGGCGGTGAACACTGATGATACATGAGATGAATTTATAAATTTGAAAATTATTTTTTTTAAGGAAAGAAACGTTTTACGTCTAAGTCCTAGGGTACTTCTCCGGCATTTGCTATTTATGAGGACTGAAGAAAACCTGGAAAAGAACCTCAATCAGGGAGAGCGGTCCTGATGGGATTCAAAACCCATCCGCGCCTTAACGACTTCGGCCATCCGTGGCTGTGGGGAGAGAATGGTTTGAAGCTCGCGGCCTATTGTATTTCTCCCCCTTTTGTCAAAAATCAATGACCAGCATAATTTCATTTCGGTTTATTATGATTTTAGTGCTTAGAAATTTTGATGCTTCATAATAATCCTGTAGATTTATTGGTTGTTATAGACGGTACATTGGGGTTATGTTAATGCACATAAAACATTAAACATCAGGAAAGGCTGGAATGAAATGTTCAGAAATGTTGAGGAATATGTTTAAGCGCTTCTTTAAGTTTTGATGCTGATCTTTGGAGCAAAGAGCACAGTTGGGAACGATTGCTTACTCTCAGATCAACTTGAATATCTTCTGTCTCTGCTTTTCATTTTTATTCATTTGCTCTCTTTGATGAATGAGAACGAAGACAAAATAGAGAGACAGAGCGTTGAGAGATGAAGTACAGGGACTTTGTCAGTATAAACGAGAGAAGGCTGAAGGGAAAATTCAAGCCGTGCAACTTCAAAGCTTTGTGAACAGGAACAACTGCTTTCGGCAGAGAAACCACCGCGCTTTGCCTCAGTACCACAGACACACATACCCTGAAAGAAATGGAGCACCACTTAATTCCCTTTCCTTAAAAAAAAACGATGTTTTGCTTTCAACCTCCGTTTTAGAATTTGATCTCCGTTATCAGTGAAATATCCAATGTAGAAATAGACGTGAAAAAAAATCTAAAAAGCTTTTAGCTCTCTGCTTTTTGTGAAGTCAATAAAGCTGTACACCTTGGTTCCGGTCTTTCATAAACTGTGATCAAGTGATCAAGTAATGGGTTGGGATGCATTTTTTTCCAAAGAATTTCCTCTTCTATTTCATTCCATTGGTTTCGTTGCAGGGTCGAAAGTGGCAGGCGAGGTGTGCTGGTGCTGTGTGAGGTATGGCGGTGGCTTGTTCTTTGGGAAGGTTCCTTCCCCAGTTTCTCGGTTCTTATTGGAAACAATGTTAGGAACCCCAACTACTTCTCTACATCTTGGCCGCTAATGTTTCTCTCTCACCTTGTCCCTTCCTCTTGGAGAGTCCCCATTGCCTGTTCTGTCTATACCAATAGAAATCAATGCCACCAATTATTTTAATTATTATTCCGAATCATTTTTGTTTCATTTCTTGAAGTATATGCAGTGTCATTTTATACATTCAATTTATGTAAAAGAAATATCTTTTCTTTGGCTTAAACTTAGCTTGAGAATATGTTTATTGTCTAATTATAATTCATTATTATTACTTCTATTAGAAGTAGTTTTTTTTAGAGTGGTGTTTAATGCCCGTTTTTACTACTGAGGCACCACAGGCGGTGCACACTAGTGATACATGAGATGAAATGATATATTGGGAAAGAATTTTATTTTAAAGGAAGGAAGCGTCCCAGGTCTAAAGTTTAGGGTACCTCCCCGGAATTTGCCATTTATGAGAACTGAGTAAAACCTGGAAAAACCCCCAGTCAGGATGGACGGTCCTAGCGGAATTCGAACCCCAGACCTTCCGCTCACGAGTCCGCGCCTTAACGACCTGGGCCACAAGTGGCGGTGATATTAGAAGATGATGGTACTATTTTTATTATTCAGTAACTTTTAAGCCTCTGTACTTTTATATTGAAAAAGAAGTTACATTTACTTTAAAAAAAAACCTTCAATTGGTTCACAAACATCTAATTTCACAACCTTCTAATTTCAGCTATAGCAGAAAGGTGTAATGATTAAATCTTAGCGCTGTAGTGATATCATACGAGGGTAGGCCCAGTAAGTTTCCGGCCTAACCATTACCTGTGTATGGTAAAGACTTCTCACATCTTTGACTTCACATTTCCATCCCTCTCCAAAAAAAAAAAAAAAGTCAGAAGTCTTTCTTGCAAAATGGGCATAAACGGCATCTATCACTTCTTTGTCACACTTAAATTTCCTTCCTCAAAGGTCCTTCTTGAGTTTTGAGAAGAGGAAATAGTCACTAGGAGTTAGAGCTGAGCTGTAGGGTGGATGGTCGATCTCCTTGAAGTCACATTTCTTCCCAGCTTCCTTTACAACAAGAGCTGTGTACACAGGCGCGTTCTAGTGAAGAAGGTGCACACCACCACTCAGCTTTTCTCGCCTTTTCTCTTTGATGGAAGCACGTAATCTGTGCAGTAGGCCAGCATAGTACTCCCCATTTACTGTGGTGTTCCTCTCCTTGAAGTCAATGAAGAGTATTCCTTCACATTCCCAAAAGATTGTAGTTCTGATCTTCTTGGTTAACTGGATGACCTTGGCCTTTAGAGGCGATGCCTCGCCATGTTTACGCCTGCCACTCTATTGATTCTCTTTTGGACAAGGGATCATAGTAGAGGACCATAATTTCATCTTCTGTAACAATAGTTTGCATTTGAGGAACATTGAACATTGATTCTTTTTTATTTTTTATTTATTTTATTTTGTTTCATTATTTGCTTTGCTTTAAATCAGTAAATCTGTAACGTAACAAAGAAAATGTCTCTCGATTACAATTTATTTGCAATTTATTTTAATACATATATTTATAACAAGCTATATCACGAGAGGGTCTGACATTACCTATAAATTCACAAATGTAGTAGGTGAATTTGTCTGGAAAGCTCAGACCCTCAAGTGATATTTATTAGGACTATTTCACGAATAAATTAAGAATTTAAATATAATTCCTCTTAACTTGGCTTGCAAAATTGTAATAATTATAATATTTGTACTTAACATTTTCAAGTAATCTTGCGACAGAAGAATGCCGATTGTGAGTAATGCCAACAGAGAAGAGAAAAATACGGGCTCAGGACTATTTCATGAATAGATAAAAAATAAGTTATATATATATAATATAATATAAATGAAAATAAAAATAAAGTAACACTATTACCAATGTAACAAATTAACAGTAATAATAAAAGTAGATAAAGATAAAACACTGAGAAAAAGTCACACTTGAAATTGCTATATTTCGAACTACTGCGAACTACTTATCTATATATATTATAAATTCCAGTACAGAATATTAACGCCTGTAGAAAATGTTGTACTTAAGAATATCTATTTTATTCAGAAACCGTGAGACTGAAATGGACAAAAATCGATTATTACAATCGCTACCGTTCGATTTTCTAATACCAACTGAGAGAGAGAGATAACATACAGTGTCTAGAAGCATCACCAAAACGCTTTGAAGAACCCTCCATTTTGCGTTATGATTATGATTATGACTGTTCATGCTTTTGTTGCTATCAATACCTCCCAGCCGCTTCTAGCAAAAGTAGTCAGTGAAGCGTGTTCAATAGTGGAGGTGTTGGCTACAATGACCACAAAACAAATGCACATCGCGTGATAAAACGGATTTGATAATTTTTTTCTCTATAATTTCACTCCGTAATCCGGCTGTTTTTTTTTAATTGTGTTTAACGCCCATTTTTGCTACAGAGGCACCACAGGCACTGGACACTGACGATACATGAGATGAAATGATCAATTGGGAAAGATTTTTTTTAAGGAAGGAAACGTTCCAGGCCTAAGTTTAGGGTACCTCCCCGGCATTTGCTGTTTGTGAGGACTGAGAAAAACCTGGAAAAAACCTCAGTCAGGGAGGACGGTCCAGGTGGAATTCGAAACCCAGACCTTCCGCTCACGAGTCCGCGACTTAACGACCTCGGGCCCCCGTGGCGGTGCAAAATGAGCCGTGTTTATGGTACAAACTGTATGAGTGAGGGTGTTGTGTGTGAATGGTGCAGGAAATTTAAAGAAGGCCGAACTGATGTTCATGATGAAGGTGGACAAGGACGCAGGTCTGTCGCTTGGTCACGGAGATAATCAAGTGTTTCGAGAGAGACGGAGGTTTTCCATCAGTGAGTTGTGTGTGGAATTTCCGGACATTTCAAGGTCAGCTCTGTACACGATTGTTACAGAGCACCTATCGAAAACTTTGTGCACGCTGGGTTCCCAAAAAAGACCCATCTCCATACGCTGGCGGCAACCCTCTATGAAGAGGGTATTAGAAATCCCTTTATCGATATTACAAGTGTCTTAATCTTCACGGTGACTACGTGGAAAAGTATCTGTGACTGTACTTGACTACTGGTAATAAAACAATTTTGTGACTCGCGTTTGTCTTTTTGTTATGCCCCATCGGAGGTTGGAAAAAAAATATAGCCCTCGTATTTTTTTCTACAATGTCATAACTATGCACTTAAAATACCATACGGATAAATAAGAGTATTTTAGTAACAATGGAAACAGTACAAATAAAAAATAGTAGTTGAAAACTGTGATAGTGGAGGGCAGATACAAATAGTTTATTCGATCGAGAGTGTTTGGGTTCATGGAACACCTCACGCTGGGCAGACACTGCAACAACTCATGACGCAATTTAGACAGAGATTTGAGAAGCAATCTTCAAGAAAAGTAAAACTGTCCACTTAGGAGAAACAAACATTCTGCTAGCGTCATAGACAGTGTGCGAAATGGTTGACCACTCATTGACCAAATGTGTTGGAGTGTCATAATGAATCAAACGGTCACCTCATAAAATCGTCGCGCACGTTGAACTCTGAATACCATGTTGAACAACGCGTTCGAAATAAAAAAGAACCTACAGCTGAGTCCATTTCGCCCCTTTTTCGTCAATGAACTAGTGATGCTGGTATGAACAAAGGTAGCGAAGTGTGTGTTTTATTGCTTCAGAATTTCCGCATCTGTTGAGTGTGCGATGAATTTCGTCCACATTTCACAATGGAATTGGAACATAATCCACCTATATGTTATGCTGTGGGCAGGTGCTGCTGCAAATAAGATCCGTTAATGAAGAAAACTGTCCGCAACTATTTCGAGACTGGTTAATGCTTCAACTAAATAGACGTTGTGGTCCAGGTATGGTTATGTGTACCGTGGGGATCCCTGCCCGAGACAGGAGAATATATATAGATGTCTGTGCAGCCCAGTGGTTTTTTCCACTTAGGACGGTACCTGGAGTCTAAACCACGACTGTAGACGATCTTGTAACCCAAGCGCGCTAAGCGAACTTAGCTACTGGTGGATAGGTCACGTCTAACACAGACCAGAGGTGAGTCACCCCAGCATTAAGGTAGCCACCACCCTCCCCACGACAACAGTGATTCAGGTAAGACCTGTCCTCAAGGTACACGTCATAGGCACTTTCTTGGGCCACACTGTCGCCGCGGGTACTCATTTACCCGTGAGTTCCGGGACCACTGCCATTCCGAGGCCAACCCAACCGGACAACTTCCTGCAGGAAGGGGCTGGAATAAGTCCGGCCCGGCTGCTTCTAGTAACGTCAGAAGTACCACACGGGTACTCAGGGTCATCTGTAGAGCAACGACCGAAGTCGCCCTCCCCTTACATCATATGTAATGCTGCCGTAAGGGGCAGAAAACACAATGTACGCTTTTCAGAGATCTGTCCTTTACGGTGATTATAGGACTAAGCCACGCTCGCCAATTTATGAACCCTAACTTGTTAATATCAGAAGTGCTATAATTCAGGAATATTGTTATACGTTCGCAGCTAACTATAAAGTAGGGATGTAGTAGAAAATAAAAGCGATGAAAAAGCTTGATCGCCATTCAGAAACCGCCAATAAATATTAAAACCGAAAACCAGGTTTAAAGAAATATTTACCCACTGTAATTAATATGGCAATCTACGAAATTACGTTAATTTTCGTTACAAATATGAAATTCCATGTGCATTTTGAATATAATAAGTACATTATCATTACACGAGGGTCTTCCAGAAAGTAAGGTTACAACATTTATGTAGGATCGAAAAATGCTTGTATTTAATTGAAATTCACAAATACAATAAACTATTTTTCAACGTATTGCCGTCGCGATCGATACATTTCTGTAGTCGGGGCACCAGATTTTATATGCCAGTGTCATAGACCTCCGCCGCCAGCTCTTTCAGCCCTTTCTTCACAGCTTCCTCGACCTCCTGATAATTGAGAAAATGTTTCTCACCTCAAAACTCCTTTAGTTTAGTGAAAAGGGGATATGGCGCCAAGTAGGGTGAAGGGGGGAGGTGAGAGTATCCCATTCTAACGATGTCAGCAGCTCCTGTGAAACTCGCACGGTGTGGGGCTTTGCGTTATCATGCAGGAGGCTGACTCCAAAGCTCTTCGGAGTTTTTAGGGTACAGCAGTAAACCTCTGCATTAATGGAGTCCATTTAGGCATAATATCCACCAAAAGGACCCCCTTACGGTCCCAAAAACAGATGACATGACTTTTTTCCGGCAGAAGGGGTTGTCTTGAATGTTTTGGTGGGTGGGGAAGATGAATGACATCACTGAAGGGATTGTATTTTGAATTCTGGGGTGTAGTGACACACTCACTTCTCATCCCTCGTCACGATAGAGTCCAGCAAAGCTTCTCCTTCCTGTGCAAAACGATCCAAAAATTGACGCGCGACGGTCACGGTTTTTGACGCTGCTCATTCTGGGCACCCATCTCGCACACAATTGTACCCAAGTTTCTCTGACACAATATCACCAAGGAGAAATGTGAGGAAATTCTTGGTGAAGGTCGTCAAGTGTCACAAAGGCGGTCATTTCGCACTTGTTCTTCAGTTTTTGCACAAGTTCGTCAGAAATCACTGATGGTCTCCCGCTCCTTGCCTCGTCGTGAGTATCAGTACACTCTTCTCTAGACAACCAAACCCACTTCGTTACATGTTGTCGACTCATCAAATCACTGCCATAAACTTTCACGAGCTTCCGATGGATATTTGCAGCGTATTGTTCTGCAAAGTCAAAAAACGAATGACCACGCGGACCTCGCAAGGGCGGGAGGTGACGACCTCTCCATCGGAAGAATTTACTGTGACGACAAAATAGTCGAAAAACACGCGGGACCAAACAAACTGACCGTTAGAATCCACCCTACACGCCAGGTGCGCCAACTTCGAAACAAAAGAGTTCCTTTTGTTTTGCATCAGGAGCTCTTGTAACCTTACTTTCTGAAGGGTCTTCCTAATTAAAGTTTTAATAAATAAATCTGAAATATCTACATTTAACAGCTGTTCGTTAAATAACAGTTAGCTACGATGTCAAATGGATGCATTCTAGAAGTATGCCCAACTCGGAGCCGGATGGCGCTACAACAACAAAGGTGCCGATACAAGCCGGACCTACTGTCCATACTTCGCGTCGATTGCTGTTGCACCCGCAGCACGCGAAATGATAGGTACGAGTATTTCCCAATTTTTTAACTTTGAATGGAACGCAGCAGTTGAGTTGCAACATAGGGAAATTGCTCTGCATGCTGCACGAAAAGAAATTAATGCTTTTCTTTACTACTATCTCTTTACGTGCTTATGAAAGTTTCTTAGCATGCTGCAATATAAGATTTAAAATATTATTTATAATTAAGGAGGTGTGCATATAGCAAGCAAAAAAAAAATATTAATAATAAAAATAAACCGAATAATAAGATGTTGCAGATATCACTACTTTTCACCCTCTGTGCACCCTCCTGAGTATACCTAGGGTGCTATAAAATGTATACACACTCTCACAGTAGATATCTATTTAATATATTTCAAAGTTGGACCGAAAAACAACAGTAATGTGTAATAGTATGATGTTCTGTAAACAGATGTGACTCAAATACATAATGATAGCGTTGCTACATTACAGATAAATCAATAATGAACAAATGAAGACAAGATTATCGTATGATGTTCTGTAAACAGATGTGACTCACATTACGTTATCTAGCGTTACTACAACAAAATGCAGCCAAGATTATCTTTTGAACATTGGAAAGTAATTTTGAAGTGCTATTGGAATACCGAGAATGTTATTGAAGTTCAAAGGCAATGGAGTCGTGTGTACAGAACAGAACCGCCAACGCGGGTAACAATTGCACGCATTCGAGACAAATTTGAGACTCATGGTACCGTATGCGATGTTCACAAGGGCAGATCTGGGAGACCTCGCACAGCAAAATGTCCCGCGCACTGGATCCAAGGCACTGGATAGGACGAAGAGGTTTCCACCGCTTTCTCCGGATCTAACTCTGTTGAACTTCTACCTATGGGGAACTCTTAAGAATGTTGTATACCGTAGAAAACCAGCTACACTGACAGCACTTCGGGAAGAAATTGAAACGGCATGTGCTGCATCGCTGAGGACACTTTCGCAAACGTTACTCAATCAGCAGTTCAACGTACTCAGAAGTGTATCAACGCTGATGGTGGGCATTTTGAGCAACTGTTGTAACTGTAAAAGTCTAAGATGATTAATGCTCATCATTTTCTGCTTGTGTGAATTCAGTTTTGTTATGTTAACACAGTTTTTTTCTTTGCTTAAAGTGTATATACATTTTTTGGCACTCTCTGTATACCATACGTATTATTTACGATGATTTCAACGCATCTATAATTTGCACCGACCTTTTTAACTGCATTTCGACCGTAAGTAGCTATTGCCTTTTATTGTTAACACTTAACATGTGAAAATATACATTTTAATCATTTAACAGTACTGTTCTGTTGAAAGTATCATCCAATAAATGAACAAATGAGGGATAGAAGCTTCATCTTTTTCATATCGTAGACTTTTATAAGACGAACATTTTACGAAGGCATAGGCGCTCTGCTTTTACGAGGGACCTTCTAAAATTTCTCCGCCTGACCAAGAAAATTTAAGTTTAAATAGAAATAATTTCTTTTCTTCAACAGTCACCTTGTAAATAAATATTCGAACTTGTTAATACTCTCAGTAAAAGAAGATTTGTCCACTTGTGAAAAACAGAAGTCTCTTTCAACTTCAACCTCTTCATTTGATGTGAATTTTCTTCTACGTAGCTGTTTCTTCAGGTTTGGGAGCAAAAAGTGATAGCTGGGAACCAAATCCAGTGAATGTGACGGATGTGGAAGCGCTGGAAAAGAAAGTCATGCAGTTTAGCATCAACAATCCCAAATGTGTGTGAAGGTGCATTATTGTAATGAAAAGGAACTGCCTGTGTGGCGTTCAGCCTGAACAGCATCCTTCAGTTGGTCCAGTAGTGAAGCATACCACTCCTCAGTGATGGTTCTGTCCTTCTGGAGGTAATCTAAAGGAACCACACGATGAATATCCCAAAAAACAGTAGCCATCAATTTTCCTGCAGGTGGAACCGTTTTTGCTTTCTATGGTGCACTTTCACCTATTTCCACCTGTTGTCTCGGCTGTTCTCTGGCGTTACTGATGAATGCATGTTTCATCTACTGTTATGAAATGTCGGATAAACTCATTGGAACAGCATTTAGGCAAATGCTAAACACCCAAATCTTAGTGTAAAATGTAGTGGACACGGCCTATCGAAGCCTTTGCAACGTCAGCCAACTTGCATACCTTCAATCGGCGATTAATGTGTAACACTTGTGCATTTTTGTCACAATCTCTCGTCGGTGGCAGCAGTTTTGGGGAGCCATTAGTGGTCATCATCTTGACTGGATGTACGGCCACGCTAAAATTCAGCAGGCCACTTTTTAACCATCGAAAACGAAGGGGAAGAATCCTTTAATGTGGAATCCAATTCCTTTTGTATTTCTGTGAGGTCAAACCCTTCAAAACGAAGTACTTTACACCAGTTCATACTTCAGTTGTATCCTTAATAGTAATTCATTTAGGGAAAAATGCTAAAAAAGTGGCCAGTCTTCCTAGAGATATTTTATAGAAAATGTTAACACTATTTTGTTAACACGATCGTCACAAATAACTGACTACACTTACACGTCTGCAAATTTACAGCGCGCCATCTAAAGGATGATACTTAACAACTATCATAGTAGTTTGGCCATCTTCACAACATAGCTGAGTCAGGCCGATAAACTGCTACGGGTGACCGAGGTCGTTAAGGCGCGGACTCGTGAACGGGAGGTCTGGGGTTCGAATCCCACCAGGACCGTCCTCCCTGACTGAGGTTTTTTTCCAGGTTTTCCTCAGTCCTCATAAATGACAAATGCCGGGGAGGTACCCTAAAACTTAGGCCTGGAACGTTTCCTTCCTTAAAAATAAATTCTTTCCCAATGTATCATTTCATCTCATGTATCATCAGTGTTCACCGCCTGTGGTGCGTCAATAGAAAAACGGACGTTAAACACTACTCATTCGGGCCGATAACTTTTAGAATACCCCTAGTAAGACGAGAGGAAACAATGTACAGAAAACAAACAAAATGGCATAAAGTAATAAATAAATAATTAAATAATATAAGAACTGTCAGAGGAAAGTTATATGCTACGGAATCTCTTCTCTTGCTGCACGAAGGAACCTTAAACCACAATGGATGTAGCGCTCTACATGCAAACGGCGCACCCATTGCTTTAAGGTTGTTATCGAGTGGCACAATGTTACCAACGTTGCAGAAGGAAACCACGGTGTAAGCAAAGTGCTGCTAAATTATGCAGGATTATTACTCACATTGGCTGCCTTAAGATATCGCCATGTTATCCTCTCCGCGAGCGTAAACCCGCTATGCAAACATCCCAGTTTCTAGCGTACATCTTTGTAACGATCCGATCTGAGTCAAATTGAGCTTATATATTCAAACGACGGTACATTTTCCTGATTTAACAAAGAAAAACAGGATTTTTTTTTCTTATTGATTGTCTTTAATACTCTCAACGCACTCCTTAGTTTATCTCACCTTTCACATTACCTGGATGTCGTTTTTTAAGCAAATTCCGAAAGAATTGCGGTTGTGCCCTTGAACAGATGTTTGGAAATTTTATTCAAATCTGCTTACTAGGCACCAAAAATGACAATGAAAAAATTTATATACACTTTACTTTACTTTATAATCAGTGTTTTTGGTGCTTTAATTTTGTATTTTATTTATTTAAGGAATTGACACAATTCATTTAAGAATTAAAATATTTAAATAAGTCAGCGCCTTAAACTACTTGTTGCTATGGAGAAACTTAGTTATTACGTATTTGTAAAATCATTGGTGATGAATGCATACATCTGGAATATCGACACTAGCAGCGGTACTGTAAGCAACAGATGTGAGACTATTAAATAATGAAGAAATACGTACGGAATTGCAATATAATAACTAGTTATTTACGGACGCTCTTGTACATCTCAGGTCATCAGCGTCTCATTCAATTCAGGGCGTGAAACGGCCGACAAATTTTGCTCAGAGGCCTCTCTTTCAGGCTTGAGGTCCTTTTTCGTGCCGTAAATGTACGACACGGGACCCACGGCTTTACTTCCCTTCCGAAGGAAGCCATACATGGGATTTTTACGTCCGAAAAAATCCATCGATCCTGGCCGGGTTTGAACCCGCGATCTTGGGTTTAGGAGGCAAGTATGGTTACCACTACACCACCAGGACCGACCTATAAACCCTTGGAAAGCAAGTTAATGTTACATAACATTATATTACAACAGATGACTAAAAGAAAAACTTTTTGAATCTAGCACATTTTATAACCTTTGAGTCGTATCACTTTAATAATCTGTTCACACAGCTGTCGATGCTAGAACTTTTCTTATTGCATTTGAACTTTCTGTTTCTTGCTGTTTCTATTTCTCACTTTCACAGTGTTCGCTTTCTTTATGAATATATGAAGTTATTTCTGTCCGTTGCCTTGCTGAAGCACACCTGGGACTTGGGTGAGATCAAAGATGTTCAATATTGTTACTCTAGCCGACTGCCTATCTTTTTATAAAACAGGGACTTTCAAAGGAAAAGAGCCCATTGGTTGTGTAATATCGCCTACCGAGATGCCACCAGGATGTTATTAAACGAAGTCCAAGCTGTGATGTCCGTCGACTGACTTACAACTTGGTGATGTTCTTCTGTTTAAAGCGGTGCTACAATTTCCCTATTCAGTCTCGATGGCTAAGACGAGAAGGGTGTTATATTGGGATAATAGGCGTTACTTCGAGCTAGGTCGACTCCTCCAGGAAAGACGAAGTGTACTGAATAACTCAACCAACTATGTTAAAAGTGTAAGTATTTATTAAAGGGTTTTCTTGTACAGTTGGACGTGGATCCTCCAAGCACTAAGACTTTTCTCCTGTCTCTGAATAAATTCAGGGACCTTTATACAAGTGTAATGCCCAAGGAGAGGTAATAATCACGTAGTCTAGACATAAGAATTTTTGTTAAACACTTCCCACCACCATGAGGTCAACAGTCACCAGGTCCTGACATCATAAGTTCTAAGAGGTTCATAGTTTGGGTTTGTTAAGCTTAAAACTAAACAATACTTCAACAGCACAATAATTCTGTCTATCTATAACATGCACACGTAGATATAATAGTTTAAGTGAGTGGAAAAGAGGGTTGCTTTTTGTTTACGCAAGTGTTTCTCTGAGGACCCTTTCAGGTCACGTCACTTCTGCATGGCAAGGTAAGTCAACCCTTAATATTTATTACGTCTACGTGTTTGGGTTTATACAGTATGTTTCACTAACTAAGATATACAGCGTGCTCTTATACAATATCATGTTCTTGTCAACGTTGTGATTCTTATAATATCACGCTTTCGTTACAAAACAGATTTTTCATTACAGTTGCTCCACTGTTGTTCAACCCTACTAAATTATGTTGAATTATTCTGTATTTATACCGACACGACAATCCTAATTTCTGTGTATTTAACGCAATAGTAAATATCCTTGCTTTCATACTTATTCATGTTCATGAATAATTCGAAGGACTGTTATTTCAGAAACACCCAACCTTGCTGCTATTTCTGTAACTTTGAGCCGCCGGTCTTCCATAACTTCTCCTTCCACAAGAGCGATGTTTTCAGGAGTGAGCACCTCCAAGGGTCGACCTGCATTCTCTTCGTCTTCAATACTTTCTCGACCCACTGGGAAAAGTTTTGCCCATTCTTTTACGGTAGAATATGAGGGGGGTGCTTCCCCACATATACCCTCCAATCACTGTGTAATTTCATTTGGAGTAAGTCCTTCTTTTGTGAAGTACTTAATAATAGCACCATACTCTAGTTTTAACATGTCACAATCTTCTACACATAGCCTTCTTTATGTAACTGTATCTGAACGACTGAACATAGCGCAGCGGAAGTTACAGCTGCAATTATTTACTTAAGAGATAAGCTATGACACCAGTTAAGGATTTTGTGAAGGCGATAATCCTTATCGGCGAGGTCAGAAGTTTATGGACCTACCCTCGTAACAACTCAACCCAATTTATTTCTACTTAATTTAAAATCCAGATCTAATAGGGAGGTAGGAAAATATAGAAAGTGACGACATAATGAATAATAAATTGATTTCGTCTAGAAACTTGAGGAAAGAGTTACGAAAAATTTGGTTAGAAGGACGAGGAAAAGTAGTAAGAACAGCCTTTATTAAAAAGGGTATCTGCAGCAAATATTTGACTAACTTTCAGAGCTAGCTTAAACTCACCAATGAAATGCTCGTCTTGATGAAACAGAGAGTGTTGGAAGTTTCAGCTCGACTGACAAGAAGGGCACATTCACGAGATGAATATTACTGGTACGTAGTCCAGCCTAATGAGAAGGGTGTGTTTAGCGCCACGCTTCTCTTTTGTTACTATAGAGACACCCCTTGCCGTAGGTTCGTCGCCAGGATTGATTGCTGTGAAAGACAATGTGTCTTTGTTACCCGCTCTCTCCGCGTTCGCGGTCTCGCTATCGATTCCTTATCCACCCGCATCTTCTCTACTAGCGTTGTTGTTCGTCATCATCATTATTCTGAACTAAATAAAGGTTTTCTTAAGGGGTAAGCATTCTACGCAATTAACTGGGTCTTTACGCTAAACACGTGTAAACCATTTACAAAAATATAACATTAAAAATGCACTTATTGATATGTTTAATCCAGCGCACAGATAGGCGTAACTTATTCATTTTATCAACAAGTAGATATTGGGAGACCTTATCACAAATCCAACAGAGAATGTTTGTGGTAAAAGTGTGTTAAAAAGGGGTGTCGGAGTTCTGCCTCATAGGCCCCGAATCAGTTGGGAAAAAAATGTTTAAAAGTTTATAATAACATTTTAACAGTCTGTTAAAAAAAATCCGAAATTTCAAAATTCTGCGCCAAAGAAGTGCATTAGCGAAAAGCGTTTGGTAACACTGATAGTTATGACGTTGAGGAAACGCCTCCCGCTTACCATGCAATGCTTCAGTCAAGTTAAACTAGTTTCTTTGATTTACCCTTATCCGTAGTACAATACCTCGAGCGTTAGAGCTGTAGTTCTGAGCCACTCCCGAGCGATAGCGGAGAGAGCTGAAGGTAGTGTAACTTTCATAGATAATACGCTACTCTAACCCAGACGGTCAAGTCCTCATGCGATAGTTATCAAGATCGTGGGTTCGAATCTTCACTTAATGTTTTTTTTTCTGCCGGAGTTAAAGGTGATTTGCCACCACTACAATCATTTAGTCGCTAACATAATGCGCTATAAAATGATATGTACGATTTTTTCCAGCTAAAATCAAAGGAGATTAGCCGTCATATAGCATTATAGTGATTTATACGCCCCTCTAAAATATCTTTACTAGGAAGCGAGCTTAAGCCGTCAGGCCGTAGCGAGCAGCAGCAAACCACTGGGTCCACTGGTTTCCAGGAATTACCAGATGTTAGGGTTAAGGTTAGTGTGAATGCGTGTATATATGTGTGTAATATAAAATAAAAATAATGTAACACTATTAACAATATAACTAAATTAACAATAATTATAAGAAGCAGAAAAGAATAAAACACTAAGAGAAAGTCACGCTTGTAATCGCTATATTTCGAACTACTAGAGTTCTTCTATGGC
The DNA here is from genome assembly GCA_030762175.1 of Metallyticus violacea. Lineage (NCBI taxonomy): Eukaryota > Metazoa > Arthropoda > Insecta > Mantodea > Metallyticidae > Metallyticus > Metallyticus violacea. Next base: position 90,707,000 of record CM060831.1, on the reverse strand, counting down.
AAGAAGACAAGTGAAGGTGGTAAATATAAATATTGAATATCGAAGGTAATGCTATGCATGGAAACAGATGAAACAAGCTACAAAATTATGTGGGGGGAAAAAATGCGTAAGATTCAAACAGGTGATATATGCGCTTCATGTAAAAATGAAGCTGTCATTTCTGTATCTCTGAGTAAACTTTCAGAGCTATGTGTAGGTAACGCATCAATAATAGTTAGACTAAAAGCATCATCAAAATTCTTTCAGTGAGATAAGGCATGTTGAGCAACCGGCAAAGGAGACTTGGTTTTAACAGAACGTCTATGATTGTTCATGCGTAGCGAAACAACAGTAGAAGTTAAACCAATATAAAATGCTTTGCAAAGCTTACAAGATAACATATATACGACGTTCTTGGAAGAACAGGTAGCAAATGAAGAAATGTTAAATTCTGTGGATAAATTAGGGCTGTGGAATGAATTGCACGGCATAATTAGCGCGCAGATTTTACACTTAGAACGTTGGCAAAGATATGAGCCTGCAACGGGACGAGGTAAATTCGAAGGAGGTATATTTTTACATAAAGCGCCTATACCACCTGGTTTAAATCTTACATATTAACCCCCCCCCCACACACACACACACTCTTATTGCAATTTCATTTGTTTCCATCCATGCATAAAATTACCTTAGATATTCAATGTTTACTTTTATCGCCTTCACTTGTCTTCTTGTCATAGAAGAGCTCTACCGCCACGGGTGGCCGAGGTCGTTAAGACACGGACTCGTGAGCGGGAGGTCTGCGGTTCGAATCCCGCCAGGCCGTCCTCCCTGACTGGGGTTTTTCCCAGGTTTTCCTCAGTTTTCATAACTGGCAAATGCCGGGGAGGTACCTAAACTTAGGCCTGAAACGCTTCCTTCCTTAAAAAAAAATATTCTTTCCCAATTTATCATTTCATCTCATGTATCATCAGTGTCCACCGCCTGTGGTGCCTCAGTAGTGAAAACGGGCGTAAAACACTACTCAAAAAAAAAAAAAATAGAAGAGCTCTAACCGTTCGAAATATAGCGATTACAAATGTCGCTTTCTCTTAGCGTTTTATCATTTTGTGCTTTTATAATTATATATATATATATAAATTACGAATTCCAATAAGACAACGCGTGTTGCAACCAGTAAGTTACAGAGGACAACGCATAAGTTACGTTACGTTTCACAAAAAATTAATACATGCAATATTTATATCTTTACAAGCAGTGGCGCTAACAGAGAAAAATACCCAAATATTTATACTTTTATAAGCGGTCATGTAAACAGAGAAAAATATCCATTCCGCAATATCTCGTTCGGAACTGGCCGCTTTAACTGTCTTTCCTGCTCTTTCCGCTAACAGTATTACTATCTTAGAAATATATGTACAGTACAGTTAAAAACAAAGGAAAATGTACTCAATGTGTATATGGCGGTCACCACTAGTCCATGGAAATTCACAAGACGATTAGCGGTAGAATTTTCCGCAATCTCACGTCGGTCAATCCAAAAGATATTGCATAACAGAAGTTAAAAGTATTACATTCAACGTCTGACACATGGTTTGTTGGAAGTTGACCAGACAGGGGCCTAAAACTTTATGACATTATGCTCGATCAGTATTAGATATGACCCCAATTTCTTTCAAAACATTATGTGGTCGAATTATACTATCTTTCGGGACATGTAAATCGACATAACTGTACATATTAGTACACGGAGTATCAACATGTTGTTTTGGAGCAAGCGCTAAATCAACCTGGCGTAAATATGTGGGGCAATATCGACACATGGTGTAATTGGACCGTATTTTATTGATAGAAACGTCGACAGTAACAAGTACTTTGTTCTACTTCAAGAGATTACAACAGGAATACATTTGGACAACTTTGATCAACTGAACTTCCAGCACGATGGAGCACGTGCACATTATGTTGCAGTTGTTCGGACATACGTTGATAACGTTTTCAATTGAAGAGTGTTTCGACATCGTGCAGTAATTGAATTCCCACCACGATCCACTGATCTTACTTAACGGATTTCTTCCTTTGGGTTATGGTTAAAGACAAAGTGTGTGGAAGGAAATCACAATCTGTTGAAGAGCTGTGTACATTGAGGATAAAAAGAAGCGAAATACTTTGCTAATTGAAATTCACTGACAGTGTAGTTACATCTGTATTGCCATATATAGTGTGGAAATGGCAGAAAGAAAAGACAACTATTAAACGATATAAGAGCGCAACAAACTCTAAATTTCAAAGAACAAAACTATGGCAACTTTCTCCAAAACCCAACAATAAAATGAAATTGTTCTCATTAATCCAACACAACAAGAAAAGTATATATCTTCTTCATATTTTTAATGTTTTTCATAGTTAAAAACAGCCTTAACTTGTGTCCACTCATATAGGAGTTCCTGGCGCCATCTTTAATTCATTTCATTCACCGTTACAGACCTACGTGTAGAGTGTTCGTGTTAACAATATATCTACGGAAGTTACGATAAGACCAATGCACTCCTATAAAAATGAACAGTATTTAAAATATTATTAAATTTCATCACTACATAGCTCACTGTTTAATGATTTGTAAATTTATTATTCACTTTATAGCAAAATAATTATTACCATTAAATTAAGATTACTTAATTGATCATAGTAAACAAAATTTCATTGAAATAGGAGCGGTCAAACAGAAACAGTTCTTGTTATTGGAGTGTTTGTTCTTAGACAAACGGTACCTTTGATAAATATTACTTTTACTTTTTCCTGTTCTATTTACAATTCTCAACTTTCTCCTTTAGTCTGTTTAATGCACTTCACTTAAATGTGTGTCGCAAGTATGAATTTTTCCTAGGACGTGCATTGCACGTAATTAATTTGGCTTAGAATAAAACATACACTCACGTATTCTAATGTACCGTTACTGTGGACGTTCAAACATCACATGATTCGCACCATGCCTGTGTAATAGAAACGTATGATGAAAGTAGAAATAAAGTCATCCTAGAAACGCAGAACAAGGGTAGGTCCATAAGTTTCCGGACTTGCCGATAAGAATTATCGCCTTCACAAAACTCTTATCTGGTGTCATACCTCATCTATTAAGTAAATAATTGCAGCTGCAACTTCCTTTCCTCTGTGTTCAGTTGTTCAGATATAGTTGCATAAAGAAGGCTATGTGTACAAGATTGTGACATGTTCAAAATGGAGTTTCGACCTGTTATAAAGTTCTTCACAAATGAAGGACTTACTCCAAATGAAATTAAACAGCGATTGGGCGGTGTATATGGGGAAGCATCCCCCTCATATTCTACCGTAAAAGAATAGGTCAAACTTTTTCGAATGAAAGCATTGAAGAAGAACAAGAACAAGAACAAGAACAAGAACAAGAACAAGAACAAGAACAAGAAGAAGAAGAAGAAGAAGAAGAAGAAGAAGAAGAAGAAGAAGAAGAAGAAGAAGAAGAAGAGCTTGCAGGCCGGTCCTTGGAGGTGCTCACTGCTGAAAACATCGCTCTTGTGGAAGGAGAAATTATGGAAGACCGGCGGCTCAAAGTTACAGAAATAGCAGCAAGGTTGGGTCTTTCTAAAACAACAGCCCTTCGAGTAATTCATGAACTCATAAAGATGCATAAGCTTAATGCAAGATGGGTGCCTAGACTTCTTTCCTCAGTCCAAAAGCAGCAACAAGTCATCTGTTGTCAGGCATTTTTGGAGCTCTGCCCTGGCAACTACAGAGAAGTTCTGCATATCATTGTTACAGAAGATGAAACTATGGTTCTCTACTATGATTCCTTGTCCAAAAGAGAATCAATGGAGTGGCAAGCGTAAACCTGGCGAAGCACCACCTTTAAAGGCCAAGGTCACTCAGTCAACCAAGAAGAACATGGCCACAATATTTTGGGACTGAAAAGGTATATTATTCATTGACTTCAAGGAGAGGAACACCACAGTAAATGGACAGTATTATACTGTCCTACTGCACAGACTACGTGCTTCCATCAAAGAGAAAAGGCGAGGAAAGCTGAGTGATGGTGTGCACCTTCACGACAACGCGCCTGTGCATACAGCCCTTGTTGCAAAGAAAGCTGTGAAGAAATGTGAGTTCAAGGAGATTGACTATCCACCCTACAGTCTATATCTAGCTCCCAGTGATTATTTCCTGTTCTCAAAAACTGAAGGACACTCGAGGAAGGAAATTTAAGTGTGACGAAGAAGTTATTAATGCTGTTTATGTCCATTTGGCATACAAGAATTCTGACTATTCTGGGGGGGGGGGGAGTTGAAATGCTAATTCACAGATGTGAGAAATGCATTGAAAAGTGAAATATAGTTTTTACCTTTATCATTCCTAAAAAGGTTAGGCCGTAAACTTATGGACCTACCCTCGTATCTTCAATTCACTCTAGACTTCTTTTAATCGCTATAAAATATATACATATTTTTCAACTGAACATAAATTCTGCATATCATTCTTGGGCTATCATAAATTAGTATTTTTTATGATCCAATATATGCAGGCTTACTCTGAGACTTCTAGCCCGTAACTGCCGCTTTCATTAAAACTTTCATCCAAAGGTTGAAGCCTCCGCAATGCTCGCTGTTTTCCTCTTCCATGCTTCTTCCAGACAATCATAAAGTTGGCTGCTCGCTAGATAGGAATATAGAGCAAATGCAGAGAGATTGTATTCTGTAAACAATTGGATAAATTATGTCTCCTAATAAAGCAAGTTAAAAGTAAATGTCAATGGAAAAGAATTGAGGAAAACAGTGAAAGTTATATAGATTCAGAGATAAAAAATATACTATTTATATTTATTTATTGATTGATTTATTTATTTTTTAAAAGCAGAGGAAGCTACTGCGGACCAAAGAAAGAACAAGAAATGTCATGTACACTGACTGTAAGAGGAATATGAATTTTTTTTATTGAATCCGGCAATAGAAAAGGCCATGGGGCCTTCTTTTCCTATCTACCAGGCGAAGAGCCGGCAAAATTGCAGAGAATAACAGACATAGTTATTTAAAAATACATAAAAACCGAATTAATAGTGGAATGTAAATATTACTGTTTGTAAATGTTTCATGTTAGAAAGTTGGTGTTACAATTCCATTTGCTCTCTGACAATTTTTCTCGTGCGAAAGGAGGGGAGGCGGAGGGGAAAGGGTGAAGGGGAGAAGGGGAAGAAAAGGAGGAAGGACGAAGGAGAGAAGAAGTTGATTTAGTTTATTTATGGGCGCTCTTTAACATCTCAGGTCATCAGCCATGGTGTGAAACAGCCGATAAATTTTGCTCAGAGGCCTCTTTTATTCAGGCTTTTGTTTCCTTTTCGTGCCGTAAAAGTACGACATGAGACCCACAGCTTTGCTTCCCTTCCGAAGGGAGCCATACTTAGGATTTTTACGCCCGAAAAATTCCATCCACCCTGGCTGGGTTTGACCCGCGATTTAGGAGGCAAGTATGGTTACCACTACACCACCAGCACCAACGTTACGCCGGAAAACGTCGACCGTGGTCGGGATTGAACCCGTGATATTGGGTCTACGAGGCCAGTGTGTTTACCGTTAGACGAGAAAGCGAATGGAAGAATGAAAACACATGAAAGTAAAATATTATTGTTATTATTTTTCTTTCTTTCTTTCTTCTCGTGAAAATATGAACATGACAACTTCAAGTAATAACAATACTTGTGTATACGTTGCTGTATAATAAGAAACATCCATATTAATGCGTCGGCGTTTCCTTCAAAGAAACAATGATGGGGGTGGGTTGTGACAGAACGTTATGTAATAATGCTGCAAGTAACAATTACCTCTCATAGCTGGAGAGATGGTCGTTTAAGACTAGGAGAAGGGAGAGGAATATGTAGGATAATAAGTGACTGTCAAACAACGCCGGCACACATTTCGTTGATATAAGGTTTTAACGGTATTCTAGGCAGCCAGGCACAGCACGTCTGTCTTAAGGCGACAGGGAGTGTTTAATGGGGAAATGTCATATTGTATTTTGTTTGGAAACATTCCGAGTTATAGCTATACGTACTGGAAATGAGAATGAGCGGGCGTGTTTCCTGCTCTACTGTAACCATTAAACCGCCCTAAAAGCATGAATTGCAAATGATTATTCTCAAAAAACGAAAATTAATAATAATAATAATAATAATAATAATAATAATAAATGGACGTTTTATTGTACCAGTTTTAAAATACGTTTAACTATCAACATACAACTGTCTCATGGGTATTACGGCCGTACATGCTAATATTGTACTTACAACAATAAAAATGGCCATTGATACATACACACACAGATCTACATGCATACATACAAATATACTAACACACCAATTTTCTTACGTTTTCTATCAGTAGTTTTATATATAAATACATAAACATTAATGGAACCCTTGCTCTTGAGCCCCCTTCCACGTCAGTTCTGGTGGTGTAGTGGTTACCATACTTGCTTCCTATACCCAAGATTGCGGGTTCAAAGCCGGCCAGGGCCATTGGATTTTTTCCGTCGTAAAAATCCTAAGTATAAGGGAAGTAAAGCCGTGGGTCCCGTGTCGTACATTTACGGCACGATAAAGAACCTCCAGCCTCAAAAAAGAGGCCTCTGAGCAAAATTTGTCGGCCGTTTCACGCCCTGAGTTGAATGGGACGCTGATAACCTGAGATGTTAAAGAGCGTCCATAAATAAACGAATTCAATCAATCAATCCAACTCCCCTCTCTTCACTGTAATCATTAACCTTTTTTGTCGGGTGTTCTCTAGAAATATTCCCAATTTGTATGAGTATTTCGCATGTACCAACACTCCCCAACAAATGTTTAACTTCAATTGCCATTCATAAATTGCGGTGATAAATGTTCATTTCTTAAAATCTCCGTTTCCCTGCATTCTGCCACAATATGCCTCCAGGTATCTCTTTCTCCGCACAATGGACAAATTGTTTCCCCGAAAGCATTTGCTGTTTTGTTTCCTTTCAAGTTGAAGCCGAGTGGTGTTTAACGCCCGTTTTTACTGCAGTTATGAGGACTGAAGAAAACCTGGAAAAACCCTCAGTCACGGAGGACGCTTCTGGTGAGGTTCGAACCCCAGATCTCCCGCTCATGAGCCCGCGCCTTAACGACCTCAGCCACCCGTGGCGGTTTCCTTTCCAAGCCCCTAATCTGAACCATGGGAGACCAATTCTTTCTTATTTGCTACAGATACATAAACAAGTCCCCTCCTCCACACTAGATGTATTTGAGCCTGCAGGTTAAACATTCTTTTTCTGCGCATTGAAACTCGGTATTTTGTCTATCTATATCTCTCAAACGTCTCTCAAACTTTTTCCAATTATATCAAATAATGTCCTCTCCCGTCAACCAAATGCACCCTAATCCAATTTGGACCAAGCCTGTCCTTATTTTTGATGCTCATTATTTGTTTCCTCAAGAAGAGCTTGATTCCCTCGTATTCTCCTTAACGAACACTTAATAACTATTTTTAAATTTAAACTTTCGTTAGAAATACCAAACAAATATAATATGAATCACTAAATAAAAGAATGCGTTTATTTGAACATCTATTTATTTTTATAGGTCTTCATTTCATTGGTTAAATTATATAAGTGCAATATGTTAATATCTTATTAATCAACAAAATAAAAACCCTGTATATGCTCAAACATTTTGCTTTGTCACAGCTTTTCTTGCACTATTTTCTGAGAATATCCTGCAGAACAAAGCAAGTCCGGAAGAAGAAAGTAAATGAAATAAAATAAAATAAAATTATAACAATTTGGCCCAGAATAAAATATATCTGAACGTTGCATGTCTGCTGAATTTGGCAAGTATATCAGCATCGTGATTTTTATTTCATTTGTTCCTAAAGAAAACAATGAAAAACATACAGTGAAAATGGTGCTTATTATTACAGGAAACAAAAAAGTTTATTAGAGCATTATCCTCACACAGGTGCAGCAGCTGTGTGAAATTTATATGCGAATTTTATCAAGAACAATTTCATAAAGCGAACTATTGGTAGGCAAATTAAGAAGGGCCGACTTTGTGTCCATTCAAAGAAAAAAGTGTAAGGAGAAATGCATTAGACAAGTGAATGGCGTTTGAGAAAAGTTTGCACTGTGCTAAGAAAAGCCAGCGAATGAATCAAAGACGTCTATATTGTGCTTTAGTATACCGAAATTTAAGATCTTCTTCGGAACATTTGTTTTTCCCATGAATATCAAGTTACGTTACCTTGTGTGAAAACGTAAACAAAGATATTTTTTAAATCATGTAAAGGAAGTAAAAATAGCTTAAAAATGTCCATATGTGTTGGAAATTATATCTAGTGCCATAAATTTGTCTAATAGGAGTGATCTGGCCAATTTTTAAAAAAGGAGATAATTTGAATAATTATAGAATACAAAAATAATCTCTAGAAGATTAAATGCAATTACTGAAGTACTGCTGCACGAAGATCAAAGTGGTTTTAGAAAAGGGCGATCTTGTGCAGATTGCATATTGACGGTGGAACAATTAATACAGAAGAGAAGGGAATTTAACTTGTCGACTTTCATGTTATTTTTAGATTATGAAAAAACTTTTGATAGGGTTCTCCGAAATAAATAATGACTGTAATGCAAGAGACAGGATATCCCAGTTATCTGATTAAGGCAATTCAGAGTTTATATAAAAGTACAATAATTAAGATTGACAATGGCGCTAGAATTGGAAACAAAACAGAATCAATAAACCAGGTGTCAAACAGGGATTCCTTTTATCGCCAGTGATTTTTTTTTTTTTTTTTTTTTTTTTTTTTTTTTTTTTTTTTTTTTTTTTTTAAATTTACGGACGCTCTTTAACATCTCAGGTCATCAGCGTCCCATTCAATTCCGGGCGTGAAATGGCTGATAAATTTTGCTCAGAGGCCTCTTTTTTCAGGCTTGAGGTTCTTTTTCGTGCCGCAAATGTACGACACGGGACCCACGGCTTTCCTTCCCTTCCCTTCCGAAGGAAGCCATACTTAGGATTTTTACGCCCGAAAAAAAAAGTCCATTGATCCTGGCCGGTTTGAACCCGCGACCTTGGGTTTAGAAGGCAAGTATGGTTACCACTACATCGCCAGGACCGACTTTTATCGCCAGAAATATACAAGTGCTTCTTATATATGAATATATAGCACTTAAAAAGTTGAACAATTATTCTATTGGGGGTGTTCAAATTAATACATATAAGATGAAAATAATTTTATTTATTGACGATCAGGTTATTTTTGATAAAACGAAAAATGATTTACAGGGAAGTTTTAATAGTCTGAAAAAAAATATCAAGAAGACATCTAATTTAACGATTTCAACAACCAGATAAAATCAATGTCAAAACAATCACGTAAGATGTAACATAGTTATTAATGAAAAAATAACAGAACAAGTCTCTAGTTTTAACTATCCAGGTTTTAATGTCTCACACAATAAAATTTAAGATCTGAATACAAAACTAAATAAATTAAGACAAATAAACAGAACAATAACGAGAACATTAAAAAACAAGACGGCAAAAGCAACACAAATGAAATTCAACAAAGTAATAACAACATATGGAAGTGAAAACAGGACGGTGAGTAGGACAGACAGGAATAGTATAGAAACCGCAGAGATGAGATTTTTAACTGGATTACTAATATTTTCTTCAACTACATATACATACCGAGAGTGTCAAAAAAGATATCTATTTAATATATAAAAATTGGACCGAAAAATAACAGTAATGTGTAGTATGATGGTCTGTAAACAGATGTAACTCACATACATTATGATAGCGTTGCTACGTGACAAGTAAATCAATGAACAAATGAAGCCAAAATTATCGTATGATGTTCTGTAAACAGATGTGACTCACATTGCGTTATGCTAGCGTTGCTAAAATAAAATAAAGCCAAGATTATCGTTTGAACAATGGAAAACTAATTTAAGTTGTATTGGAAAACTGAGAATGCTGTTGAAGTTCAAAGGCAATGGAGACGTGTGTACAGAACAGAACCGCCAACGTGAGTAACAATTGCAAGCATTCAGGACAAATTTGAGACTCGTGGTACCGTATGCGATGTTCACAGGGACAGATCTGGGATACCTCACACAGCAACAAGCCCCGCGTCCTCGGCTATGGTTTTGGAACGTTTTCAGCACTCACCGCAGAAATCTACAAAGCAATGTGCACATGAGACTGGGATTAGCAGAACCAGCGTACGTCGTATTATTAAAACATCAAAGTTTAAAGTTTTCATCCCATGACTTTTGCATGCATTAAATGAAGATGACCCTGATCAGAGAATGCCGTACTGTGAGTGGTTTCGGAACATGGTGAAAGAGGATGAGGCCTTCGTACTCAGAAGTGTATCGACGCAGATGGTGGGGATTTTGAGCAACTGTTGTAACTGTAAAAGTCTGAGATGATTAGTGTTCATTATTTTCTGTTTGTGTGAATTCACTTTTGTCATGTTAAAACAAATTTTTCTTGGCTTGAAGTGTGTATACATTTTTGGCACTCTCTGTATATGAAAAAAAATGAAAATAAAAATTAAAATAATTGGTTTCAGCATATATTAGGGATGAAAGAGAAACGGATACTAAATTTTAAATTTAGATGATATCGCTAAGTAGAAATACCAAGAACAAGATGGAGTTATATGATTAATTCAGGATGGAACAACCGCCACGGGTAGCCGAGGTCGATAAGGCGCGGACTCGTGAGCAAAAAGTCTGCGATTCGAATCCCGCCAGGACCGTCCTGCCTGACTGAGGATTTTTCCAGGTTTTCCTCGGTCCTCATAAATGGCAAATGCCCGGGGAGGTACCCTAAACTTAGGCATGGAACGTTTTCTTCCCAAATAATCCTTTCCCAATATATCATTTCATTTCATGTATCCCCAGTGTCCACCGCCTGTGGTGCCTCAGTAGTAAAAACGGGCGTTAAACACTACTGAAAAAAAAAATAAAAAAGATGGAACAGGTCGATATCCCTATACCTTTTTGAGGAAGAAAATGAAGACGAAGAAGAAGATCAACAACAACAAAATTTCCTGGATATGAAAGGTCAGCAGTCTTAACATTCTCACTACAGTGACAGGGTCACTGTTTGGTATGCAATTTCAGGACATGGTTTTATTGACCCTTACTTCATTGAATACGAGCATGGAAATTGTGAAACAGAGAATCATCAACGGTATCGCCAGATTATTACTTAACCTTTCATGGAAGATACGACAAGAGTTTGCCGCTGTAGAAAGGTTACTTTCCGCCTACAGTGGTTGCAACAAGACGGTGCTACTCCACACACCTGCAACTTATCCAACAATACTTCACAGGACGTTTTCTTCATACGCTTCTAGTCCTGCACCTCCTAATGGTATTTTTGGGTATTCAGAAGAACTTAATACTCATTAAACCATTCAGTTTAAGCCAAACATCTTACCTTTATTGCATAACTAACGAAAAATAAAAAAACTTGTTTATAATCTCAAGTATCTATCAACTTTTCTAAAAGTACATAAAATAGTGGGCAGTTCTTATTACATGCAGATATATGTATATGGGCTTAATATAAATAAAACCTGTTCAGTTTCGGGTGTCTTATTTTGGGTCATACTGTGTACAACAAGTAGAACGAAAACTCATACAAAGCGCCTTGTCATACATGCCAGCTATAAACCGTTCACTTCAGATGCAAAGAACTGGCTGACAGCGTTATGTATACACTCGTACAACAAAAGTTGATACTTGAGTTTATCTCCAGTATGTTACGAGTCTTTAAAAGGGAATGGGGAGGAATCTAAAGGATCATGTGCCGCTGCTAAGTTCTTTGAAGGAAAGAACGGTAATGTATAATATTGCAAGACAACCGAAAGGGTTGTGTCTCTATTTTCTAGTACTTTGTTATGACAACCTTGTTATATATAAATATGGAGGTTTCTTAACTCGCCCTGTGGATAAAACTATGATTTCCTTTGTACTGAGTGTTAATAAACTATGCCGAAATAATTTCAGAGTGTAGAGATGTCATATATAAGCAATTTGAGATAGGTAGTGTATGGTTCACAATTAAATATAACGCAGTTTTATGGTGTTAAACTTTTTGCATCAGAAGCTGATTAAGTCGGCATTAAAACCAAGTTGGGTGAAAAATTAGTTTAGAATGTCTTTAAAACTGCCTTGTGAGCATAGAAATATCGATTTCCCGTAGCTCGTTATCAGCTTTTTTAAGATTTAGTGCCATAAAAATTCCGCAAATATGGAACAAATTGTTTGACAGTGCGGCACTGAATATCTATTAAATGCCATCTTGCATTATGCAGCCTACTCTAGAGGGAGCTCTTTAACTACTTGTGTGACATGATACATAACGCATATAATACACCCATATCATTAAGATTACCACAATTCTACCTTTGGTAAGCAAGCGATATAATTATATAACTTGGTATGTTAAGAGTTAAGCGTATAAATTGAAACTCAGCTTAAAACATAGTCTAAAAGTTGTATTATTAGACCCCTAGTCAGAAAACAACATAAAAGAAAAATGACGAACGAAACTCGAAATTGAAAACAAATGACCATCTCTTACTTGAAACTTACTGTCATACCATTGCGCCAGAGAACTACGTTCAAAAACCTCCCTTCGTTATCGTCTGTTGTGCTTTCGAGGGGCATGTTCATTAGCCAGTGGCGTGCTGACGCTTTAGAAACTAATAATCATAGCTTCGAAATTTGAACAGATATGTTCATACAGGTCATACGTTTTCTATCTCAAATTGCTTCTTATATCTCTACACTCTTTGAAATTATTTCTGTGTAGTTCATTAACACCCTGTATAAGTACTTTTGAAAATTATTGAAAGCATTAATGGAATGTAAATTGTGAAATCATTGTTTGCTTTCTCCCGTGCTGCCAGCTGTGGCAAGAAAGGCAGAATATACGTTCAATTAGATTAATAATTTCTCAAAAAATGTTACCTTACCTTTTGTTAATGAAGCATTTACAAGACCAACTGATTCCCATTGTTTTTTTTTTTTTTTTTTTTTTTTTTGCGGGTGAAAAAAAAAAACGGAAAGCTGTTGTAACCGGAATATACAGGTAGTAATCACTTTGGAGTAACAAAGTACCACATTTATTGTCCCTACTAGTAATCAATATTTTCATCGTCGACTTACCAGACTAAGGCTATTCTGCATAATTAATTAGTAACATTTAATACTTACAGATGTCAGAAGGCCAGTGCTTAAAATACCATGTGAAGCTAAGGTATAACTTGCATGTGAGGTCGGCATTGGTGATCTAATGGTAGCCATATCTCGTAGGCCCTTGCATCGCGGGTTCAATCCCGGGCTAGGATCGAAGAATTTATTCGGGCGTAAAAATCTTAAATGTGGCTTCCTTCGATCCCGTGTCGTATATTTACGGCACGTAAAAGAATCTCAAGTCTGAAAGAACAGGTCTCAGAGCAACATTTGTCGATCGTTTTATGCCCTGAATTGAATGGGGCACTGATGGCCTGAGTTGTTAAATAGCGTCCGTGCACAAACCAAATAAATAAATAAATTGGACATGAAATGGCTGCTAATTTTTCCAAGGATCTATTCCTTCAAATATAGTTCTTTAACGTACCATGTCTATGACAGAATCAATGGCTTTAAGTAGCCCCGGAGGACTTGCGCTCGAGATTTTTACGCCCCAAAAAATCAATCGACCTCGATCGAATTTGAGGCAGCGAATCTTGGCCATGTAATATCACTTTGGAGTAACATACTACTACATATCAAGGGTGTCAAAAATGTGTACACAATTTCACAGTAGATATCTATTTGATATATTTCAAATTTATACCGAAAAACAACAGTAATGTGTAGTATGATGTTCTGTAAACAAATGCGACTCATACCGTTGCTACAACAAAATGGAGCTAAGATTATCGTTTGAACAGCGGAAAGCAATTTTGAAGTGGTATTGGAAAACCGAGAGTGTTGTTGAAGTTCAAAGGCAATGGAGACGTGTGGACAGAACAGAACCGCCAACGCGAAAAAATTGCACACATTCCAGACAAATTTGAGACTCGTGGTACGGTATACCGTAGAAAACCAGTTACAGTGGCAGCACTTCGGGGATAAATTGAAACGCCATGTGCTGCAATCCCTGAGGACACTTTTTGAGCAACTGTTGTTAACTTTAAAAGTTCAAGATGATTAGTACTCATCATTTTCTGTTTGTGTGAATTCAATTTTGTTATGTTAACACAATTTTTTCTTTGCTTGAAGTGTGTGTACCTTTTGGGCACCCTCTGTATTCGTGTCATATTTATTAATCTTCTATAACTTTACATTAGCCAAAAATTCCATTTCTGTCTTCAATGTAGGTAAACTTTTTGTTGTGGACTATTTTTGTGTGCCCTTTCCTATTAGCGTTTAGATATCTGTATTTATTCTTTTATTAATAGGCTGCCCTTACACTATATTCTAGTTATCGATCGAGTTTGTACTTTTTAAATGTTTCCAAAGTATTTTGATGGCATTTTATGTTTATTTCTGTTGTTTGCTTGCCTTCGCTCTGTATTTTATTATCTATCGAATTATGTCCGAAGTGTTCGAACTCCCAAACGGATTTATTTTTCCCCTTACCATTGTCCTATACATTTGAAATAGTGACTTAAATATTAAACGCTACTTACTTTCTTTTTCTTTTTTTGAATAGTGTTTTTACTACCGAGGCACTACAGGCGGTGGACACTGATAATGCATGAGATGAAATGATATATTGGGAAAGAATTTTTTTCTTTTGGGAAGGAAACGTCCCTGGACTAGGTTTAGGGTACCTCTCCGGCATTTGCCATTGATGAGGATTGAGGAAAACATGGGGGAAAAAAAACCTTAGTCAGGGAGGACAGTTCTGGCGGGATTCGAACCCTAGACTTCCCACTCACGAGTTCGCGTCTTAATGACCTAGGCCATCCCTGCCGGTAACCTACTTCTGCCAATGCCTCCTACAATATCACTTTTTAGTCCTTTCATTACAATTGATGAAAGCAAACTGTTAAAATCCTCTTTTAAATGCATAACCGAAGCAAAATCCTGCTTAATTATTTAAAGGGCGGACGGTGTTATCAAAACTTCAATCATTCATAACTTACGCAAGCTGTGCAAAAAGATGAAATGTCAAGAGTTAACTTTGTTAGATGGGCTAGGTCTCCATTTATACTCGAATATGAACGGTAAGCAAGTCGAAAAGGGACAGATTTCATTTGCCTTGCCCTTTGGTTAAACGATTAATATAATATGCTATTTTATTTTATGTAATATTCTTTTTAATATAATTTAATTTTTTTCCTTTATTTACTTATTTTTGCCCCCTTCAAAGTGACAGTTGTACAACAGCAAAATGAGTACATCCCGACGTTAACCGTTAGTCTATATCGAGAACCAGAAGAAATGGGGGAAAAGTGGGACATGGCTTTTATACAACTTACTTGTGCTACTGTCTTTCCTCACAAAATTAAATATAATCATATCGTTCAAAAATACAAAAATGTGAGTATAATTAATAATTACTGAATATAAAACTGTCAATTCAACGTTCTCTAAGTCGGTCCTGGTGGTGTAGTGATACTTGTCTAGTAGACCCCAAGATCGCGGGTTCAATCCCGGCCAGTATTGATAGATTTTTTTTTTTCGGGCGTTAAAATCTTAACTATGGCTTCCTTTAGAAGGAAAGTATAGCTGTGTCCCCCTTGTCGTACATTTACGGTAAATAAAGGAACTTCAAGACTGAAAGAAGAGGCCTCTGAGCAATTTACCCAAAGATCATTAGCGCTAAAGGTTCCTAACATCTATCATGAAGCTTGAGGAAAACCATGAATAAAACTCAATGAAGTACCTTCATCTTGGTGTTTTTAAACCTACAGTTTACGAGGGGAAATCTATAAGTTTCCGGCCTAACCATTTTCTAGCTATGATAAAAACAATAACTATATGTCACTTTTCAACGTAGTTACCCTTTATTGCAATACACTTTTCACGTTTTTTAATTAACATTTCAATCCCCCCCCCCCAATGTCAGTAGTGTTGTCTACAAAAAGGGCATAAACAATGTCCATCACTTCCTCGTCACACTTAAATTTCCTTCCTTGAAGATCCTTCTTGAGTTTGAGAACAGAAGGTGGATCTGGGCTGTAAGGTGGATGGTCGATCTCCTTGAAGCCACGTTTCTTCACAGTTTCCTTTGCAAAAGAGCTGTGTGCACAGGCACATTGTCGTGAAGAAGGCGCTCACCACCCCTCAGCTTTCCTCTCCTTTTCTGTTTGATGGAAGCACGTAGTCTGTGCAGTAGGCCAGCATAGTACTCCCCATTTACTGTGGTGTTCCTCTCCTTGAAGTCAATGAAGAGTATTCCTTCACCCTCCCAAAATATTGTGGCCATGATCTTCTTGGTTGACTGAGTGACCTTGGTCTTTAGAGGCGGTGTTTCGCCAGGTTTACGCCACTCTATTGATTCTGTTTTGGACAAGGGATCATATTAGGGGACCATAGTTTCGTCTCCTGTAGAACTTCTCTCTTGTTGCCATGACAGAGCTGCAAAAATGGCTGACAACAAATGACTCGTTGCTGCTTTTGGACTGAGGAAAGAAGTCTAGGCACCCATCTTGCTCTATGTTATTCATTAAAAGTTTATGTAAAACTCGAAAGACTATTGCTTTAGAAATGCCCAACTTTGTCCTCTTTTGGAAATTTCAGCCGACGGTGTTCTATAATTTCTCCTTCCGCAAGAGCGATGTTTTCTGCAGGGAGCACCTCCAAGGGCCGACCTGCACGCTCTTCGTCTTCAATGCTTTCTCGACCCATTCGAAAACGTTTGGCCCATTCTTTTACGGTAGAATATGAGGGGGATGCTTCCCCATATACACCGTCCAATCGCTGTTTAATTACTTTTTGAGTAAGTCCTACTTTTGTGAAGAACTTAATAACAACTCGATACTTCATTATGAATATGTCACAATCTTCTACACATAGTCTTCTTTATGCAACTATACTGAACAACTGAACACAGTTACAGCTTCAATTATTTACTTAACAGATAAGGTATGACACTAGATTAGGGTTTTGTGAAGGCGATAATACTTATCGTTCAGGCCGGAAACTTATGGACTAGCTTTGTATGTCACTAGATTGTCCAAACCTACTTCCCATTACAGCTTTGGCTTGGTTTGATAAGGTTATGTTACGTTAGGTTAGGTTGGGAACTTAATATCCAGAAAGCTGGCCTCATTCTCCTAGTCAAACATAGCCACACAAAAAATCCTTATTATGAACAAAAGTCCTCGACAATAATTTCCTCCTTTTGTGCCTTTCACCAAATCATGCAAAATTAGTTTAGCAGGGGTCAGAATACTCTAAAAAATAATATTTCTTGAAATTCTTCAGAAGAGAAGCGAAAAGAGTTAATGAAATTTTCGACAACTCCACCACGCAAATGTGGTGAAAATTCTGTGAAGATTTCTTACAATTCCGTGGAACATGCACGGAGGAGATGCACCGCACCCCAAGAGATGAGGTTAAGTAACTCAACAATAAGTAAAAAATACCCTCACTCCCGCAACTTGTCGTGAATCTGCCTTGCCAACTGGCAGATTTTCAATTCTCGGCGCACAGATTTCTTAAGATGTGTGGTATTAATAGTTTCTGTGTTTCATTACAGCTTTGTTGAATAAGAGAAACGGACTTCTGGGTTGTTACTAGAGGCTAACGTCATAATGCTGTACAGCATGGAAATCACGTAGCCTCGAGGGAAGCGCTCATCCGGGACCAGGCACACGAATCTCGAATTTTAAATTTCCTCGGTTCAAATAACAACTTCATAACGGTCCTCAAGGCTTGCGTACAGTGATACCTTTCTGATTTCTGATATGTTGATAAATATATCGTTTTTGTTCATTTCTGTAATTATAGGCCTTTTTATAACTAGAGAATGAATGAATAGTGTTTAACGCCCGTTTTTGCTACAGAGGCACGACAGGCGATGTACACTGATGATACACGGGATGAAATTATATATTGGGAAAGGATTTATTTTTAAGGAAGGAATCGTTCCAGGCCTAAGTTTAGAGTACCTCCCCGCATTTACCATTTATGAGAACTGAGGAAAACCTGGAAAAAACCTCAGTCAGGAAGGACGGTCCTGGCGGTATTCGAACCCAGACCTCCCGCTCACGAGTTCAAGACTTAACGACCTCGGCCATCCGTGGCGGTTATTATTATTACTAGGGGCACCCAAAAAGGAGGGAGGAGGCATTAGGGGCAACTGCACCTAATCACACTGCATTTAATGCGCATAGGTAGACAACTACAATATATTTTAAGCTAACTCCGAAAGAATGCAACCTATTGCAGCAATAGAATAACGTTTTATTTAATCTTTCCAATTATAAAAATGTATATGCGCTCTAGGGGTCGCAATTTTTGTTTTTTCTCATCGAAACATCAATTATCAAACGATTCATAGATTTCGATTTCGTCAACCAGCAAAATTGGACGATTAAGGGTGGGAATTAACGTAAAGCGAAACTTTTTTTAAAATGTGAAAAACCGCTCTAGCGGCCACAATTTTTCCTTTATCTTAACAAAACTCTGTACATTTCTTTGAATTTAATTGTTAAAAGTTGTATTCGAAAATCAGGACAATCGAGCCATTAGGAGAGGGTATATCTCGAAAACAAGTGGGGGTTAAAGCGAAATTTAAAAATCGCTCTAGCGGCCACAATTTTAAATTTTTAAGTAAATTCGGTATGTCATTGAAATAAAAAACAGTTTCTGAAAATCAGTGAAATCAAACTATTAGGAAGAGGTAGGTTTACCTGAAACCTAAAAATTAAAAATCGCTCTAGTGGCAAGAATAATCTGCTTTTTCACAACGAAACTATGTGTATACTATTTCAACAAAATAAATAATACACTTTCTGAAAATCAAGGAAATCGAGCCATTAGAAGTGAGGGTTTAACTGAAACTCAAAATTTAAAATATAAATATAATTGATAGGGGGGATGACTGTAATGAGGGCATTGTTAGGTGGGTGAAATGTTGTAACCGTGGGAAATCTGCTCTTATTCCAATTCGCAACTAATTCATATACACACACACTAACCCTAACGCTAACCTCGGGTAAATCCTAGAAACCAGTGGACCTAGCGGTTTGCCGCTCGCTACGGTCTGACGGCTTATGCTCGCCTCTTTGCATTACTTTACCCCCCCCCCCAAAAAAAGAAAAAGAAAACATACAGTAGAACTTTTATTATCCGTGCTGTGAATGGGTGGAGTTATTTTACCTACAGCAATTGTAATGTGTGTCAGTCAATAATAGGAGCCCCATAACCACTCTCTTAACTATCATTTAGAGTACCAAAGAAACATCTTGAAGCCCTATAAAATTCGTGGAAATGTGTGTATGGGTTGTTAAAAGGCTTTGGCAAAATTTAAAGGAAAATAATTTGTTTCAACCCTTTTTGAATAATTAGCATTAAAGCGCTCAATTTTATAACAAATGCTTGCTTTTATTTGACACAAAAGTTAGGTGCACATTGCATATAAATAAGCACTAAAGTTAAATAACTTATAAAACATTGAAATATGAACTTTTTGTAGTTAAACTTGTAGTACGCAAAGTTACACAATGCAATTAAGTAGGTACAAGTAACTCTCATAACATACTAGTAAATCTCTAAAATATTAAAACCCAGTATAACAGCAAGCATTTCTCCCCAGAAATATTGTACTAAAATGTTATATTTTTCAAAATATAAATACATAAAATAATTCTCAAACAATGCACAAAATAAGAAGCTCCGTTAAATTTCTAAAGAAGGAGGAAACAAAGCCCCGTTCCCCGGGAACTTCTTAGCTACATCGTATCACTCCAGTAGCTCAAGGAAGAATCACCGCTGCGCTGTCACGGAGCAAGGAAATAATCCCCGATTGCTGAAGGCAGGACAAGAGTTGACCAATAAAAACCACGCAACTATCAGCACGTCACAGTACCAAGGAATTAGAAGAGCACCGAAGTATCGATTGATGTGGGGTCTTTAATGCAACAACTCAGAATGAGGTGGGCTGCCGCGGTGTGAAGGTGGCTTGTGCTTTAGAAAGATTTCAACCCTGCGTCTGAAATAGGAGTGGGGTCATCTATTTTCAAATATATTTGGGATCTCATCTACGTTTACGAAGTCACCGCCCGTTATCCTCCTCACCCCATCCCTTCCTCTAGGAGGGCACCCCCATTGGGGGACCATGAGCAAGGCTTAAGTACCAAAAATCCTACTCCGCCCCAGACCATCCATCCAACGTAAAAAACGACACCTCAAACGTGTGACTCAAGCATATTTAAATTGGAGTGAAAGTGGGGCATGAAATCTATTACGGCATGCAGACATGTCTGGTGAGAGAAAAGAATCACACGGTATTTGTGAGCTCTCTCATACATTCCCACTCCACTTTTGCCTCCTCTGCTCTCAAGAGGGAACGGGCAGTTTGCTCTGAGCGAACAAAAAGTGCTGTTGATACTCAGGAAGCAGTTTTAATTTCTCTCTCCTCCAGTCTCTATTCCGTACATTACATCTGTTTAGCGTCCTACGCCTACAGCCAGTAGAATGATTATTGCCATAGTACGGCAAGTGTCTCAAGGTGTGAATGCCTTTCATTTAACGCTAGTTTATTTCCTAGATAACAAGTAAAATAACTGGCTACTGCATAGCACAGATTTAATATTACCACTGGAATACATGTAGTGCATAACACTAACAACCCAGCATATAATTCAAAACTGATAGTTGTTGGTTCAACTTTTTAGTTTTAACAGGCATCGCTGCTGTCAGCCTAACTACTACAAGGGCTAAGCCATATGTTATGACGGCCTTTTTTTTTTTCTTGCAACTAGGGACAACACAGAAAATCTGAGAGACAGATGTACGATTGAATGTGTATGAATGTACTTTCGATTGAAGTCACCAGGAGCAGAGCTGCATGTCTCAGCACGCCCCGAAGTTCAGTTGGTGAGCGACAGTGGTCAGGAATGGAGGTCACGTGCGTATGTTAAAATAACATTTCTCTACGGCAAGAATACACAGGAAGGCACACAGAGCTACGGGAAACACTGAGAGCGCATACTCTGCCCTACCAAATGTGGCCAGTGGACAGAAGCCTTTTCCTATCGCTTACAAAGAACGGTCGATGTACTTGGAAACTACTTCGAAGTATGCTAAACACCGTCGATTACCGGAGACCCGTCTTGTGATGGATTTGCAACCCTGTGTATGTAGTTGTGTGTAACTTCTGTTTATGCCATAATAAACCAATGTTGTCCGGTCGCCTTATTTTGTTTCCATCCTACGAGGGCCCCATACATCCAGCCTTCCGTTGATGGAACCACTCTGCAGTAAATGTCATATACTTTCAATCGTATACCTCAGATTTTTCATATTGTCCCTTGTTAGCGAGGGGGAAAATTACTTGTCATGATTATGATTAAACCTTTGTATTTGGTACCAAGATGTATGAAATACAGACTGAATCATTCCCTACAGTTAATGCGCATGCCGTAATCTTCAGAACAATATTTTCCTGAAGCGAGCTTTTCTATTGGAAGTATGTTAATGCCTTCAATGTTTTATCTGGAGAGAACTTGAGATTTATAATTCTTATCGAACTAGAAGAAGGCATTGAGTCACTCTTGACCAAAAACCTTCATTATATTTGCTTATTATGGTCATTATTGTTGTTATTATTATTTCTTCATAAAATACCAAACTTTAACTCTCTTCTTCTTCTTCTTTTTCTTCTTCTTCTTCCTCCTCCTCCGCCTCCTCCTCCTCTTCTTCTTCTTCTTCTTCTTTTTTTGCGAAGACCCTATTCTTTATAGAATGATTTCAATACTTTGATTTATACGCATCATCTTATCCCAGTCACTGATATATTTAAAACGTTGTCTCAATGTTTATCTCTTCTCTCTCTACTTTTAAAAAAGTATTTGTGTGTGTGTGCCCAAAAAACAGCAAACATTCACTCATTACACAAGAAAAGATATAGACACGATTGAGAATTATTGAATGATTGCATCATTATCCTCCTTATTAAGAACAAATCTCATGTCATATTTTTGCATATTTTCTTCAGGAAGTCAAGAAAGAGCAGGTTGCTCATTTTCAGAAAAGCCTTGGTGATATCTCGTTGAAAATTAATGTTGAAATCAAATGTTTTGTTTGTATTAGTGGACTTTGTTAATGGCATTTGCTTGTTTGTCTGGTGCATGCTTTTAGAAACACTTTGTTGCACTAAAGTCTTCATATAACTGATAATGATAAGGCGACATACATTACAGAATAACCCTCCAAAGTCCATTGAAAAACTTTCATGTTGAAACACCTTCATACAAGACATAATGAGGGTAGGTCCATATGTTTTCGGCATCATCTTCACAAAACCCTTATCTGGTGTTATACTCATCTGCTAAGTAAATCATTGCAGCTATAACTACCGCTCCGCTGTGTTCAGTTGTTCAGATATAGTTGCATAAAGAAGGCTATGTGTAGAAGATTGTGACATGTTCAAAATGGAGTTTCGAGTTGTTATTAAGTTTTTCACAAAAGAAAGACTTACTCCAAATGAAGCTAAACAGCGATTGGACGGTGTATATGGGGAAACATCCCCCTCATATTCTACCGTAAAATAATGGACCAAATTTTTCAATAGGTGGATAAACTTTGCAGGTCGGCGATTGGAGGTGCTTACTCCTGAAAACTTCGCTCTTGTGGAAGGAAAAATTATGGAAGACCGGCGACTCAAACATGCAGAAATAGCAGCAATGTTGGGCCTTTCTAAAACGACAGTCCTCCGAATTATTCATGATCATTTAAACATGAATAAGGTTAGTGCAAGATGGGTGCCTGAACTTCTTTCCTCAGTCCAAAATCTGCAATGAGTCATCTGTTGTCAGGCATTTTTGGAGCTCAGCCATGGTAACGAGAGAGAGAAGTTGTGCAAACCATTGTTACAGGAGATGAAACTACGGTTCTCTACTATGATCCCTAGTCCAAAAGAGAAACAATGGAATAGGGTAAACACGGCGAAGCACCGCCTCTAAAGGCCAAGGTCACTCAGTCAACCAAGAAGATAATGCACACAATCTTTTGGGACTGTGAAAAGGAATACTCTTCATTGACTTCACGGACAGGAACATTACAGTAAATGGAGAGTACTATGCTGGCCTACTGCACAGACCACGTGCTTTCATCAAAGAGAAAAGGCGAGGAAAGCTGACTTCAAGGAGATCGACCATCCTCCCTACAGTCCAGATCTAGGCTACCTGTAACTATTTCTCTAAACCCAAGAAGAACCTTCGAGGAAGGAAATTTAACTGTGACGAAGAAGTGATGGATGTTGTTTATGCCCATTTTGCATAGAAGACTTTTGACTATTTTGGGGGGGATTGAAATTTTAATTCAAAGATGTCAGAAGTGTATTGCAATAAAGTGTAACTATATTGAAAAGTCAAATATATTTTTATGTTTATTATACTTAGAAAATGGTTAGGCCGGAAATTTATGGATCTACCGTCGTATATCTTTATACCGAACGTCTCACTGTTATTACTCGTAAATCTAAATTATTATTATTATTATTATTATTATTATTATTATTATTATTTCACTGTTACAGAAAGAGCTAGTTCGGAATGACGATTTTATTTCTCGCTAAAGCAAAGAAAATTCGGTCGGGCGGAAAATTGATGTTCATTCTTATGAGACTACAAGGCCCACATACCCAAGCTATTCACTGTCGACAGGTAAGTCTACTTTCATCTTCTTGGGAACCACCTGAAACCGCAAACAAGTTGCGGTTTACTGGATGCTGGGGTTTTGTTACATCACAGTAAAGCGCGACTAGACGGAACACATGACATACAAACACGCAGAAAAAGCGAATGAGCCTTTGGAGCGTCTCGGATGATATTTTTCTCCAGAAACCCAGGTAGCAGTGAAGCAGGCTTTGAAAGTGACAGGGGCTATGTTTAAAAAGTATAGTTTTCAATCCTGCTGTACGTACTGTGTTTAAAAAAAGTTGAAGGTTACTTATTCACTTGTCTCGTATAAACATAAAATTCTTATTAGAAGATGTAAAAATGCGTGCTAATATTTGAAACATGCAAAAACATGTAATGTGTACAAATATCGCAATTATTTGAGTCTAAACTTTCTGATGATAAATGACCTAATCTTGGTTATATTGTAATCGAACATCCCTTGATGCATTCTTCTGTTTCCAACGCACCCTGTTCCAGCGTAGACGCGTTGCTGAATAACAGGCTGTTCAGTGACCTGAACTAACATCCGCTAGACAAAAGTTAGCCCGCATACTTGAGCAGCGGATGCTGGCTGGAGTAACTGATCTGTAAATGCAGCCCGTGCTTAATATCTACCTGGCTGGCTCGTCGTACTCCGCTGGCCAAGCATGGAGCGCCCCCAGTAGCTCCAAATATTGCGGAAGCAACGCATTTTATCGCGGCGGCTTAGAAAAGCTCCCAAGAGAAAATGAAAATACCAGGGTATTCCGCATTTTCTTGGTATGATAAAGACAAAAACTATATGACACTTTTCAATACACTTACCCTTTATTGCAATACACTTCTCACATCTTTATATTAACATTTCAATCCCCCCCCCCCAAATAGTCAGAAGTGTTGTCTACTAAATGAACATAAACAGCATCCATCACTTCTTCGTCACACTTAAATTTCCTTCCTCGAAAGACTTTTTGAGTTCTGAGAAGAAGAAGTAGTCACTGGAAACTAGATCTGGGCTTTAGGGTGGATGGTCGATCTCCTTGAACTCACATTTCTTCACAGCTTCTTTTGCAACAAGAGCTGTGTGCACAGGCGCGTTGTCGCGAAGAAGGCGCACACCACCACTGAGCTTTTCTCGCCTTTTCTCTTTGATGGAAGCACGTAGTCTGTGCAGTACGCCAGCATAGTACTCTCCATTTACTGTGGTGTTCATCTCTTTGGTCTTTAGAGGCGGCGCTTCGCCAGGTTTACGCCACTCCATTGATTCTCTTTTGGACAAGGGAGCATAGTAAAGAATCATGGATTCATCTCCTGTAACAATGATTTGCAGAACTTCTCTCTCGTTACCACGGCAGAGCTTCAAAAATGCCTGACAACAGATGACTCGTTGCTGCTTTTGGACTGAGGAAAGAAGCTAGGCACCCATCTTGCACTAACCTTATTCATGTTTAATTGTCATGAATATTTCGAAGGACTGTTGTTTTAGACCCAACCTTGCTGTTATTTCTGTAACTTTGAGCTGCCGGTCTTTCATAATTTCTCCTTCCACAAGAGCGATGTTTTCAGCAGTGAGCAACGCCAAGGGCCGACCTACACGCTCTTTGTCTTCAATGCTTTCTCGACCCATTCAAAAATATTTAGCTCATTCTTTTACGGTAGAATATGAGGGGGGTGCTTCCCCATATATACCGTCCAATCGCTGTTTAATTTTATTTGGAGTAAGTCCTTCTTTTGTGAAGAACTTAATGACAACTCGAAACTCCATTTTGAATATGTCACAATCTTCTACACATTGCCTTCTTTATGCAACTATATCTGAACTGAACCCAGCGGAGCGGAAGTTACTGTTGCAATTATTTACTTAACAGATAAGGTATGACACCAGGTAAGGATTTTGTGAAGGCGATAATCCTTTTCGGATAATCCGTGGGGAGTACAAGAGAAAATAATTCTTTGACACTTATAATAATTAAAATAAAACTACTCACAATAATTCATTAATGCTGCTTTTAACAACAAAAATTGCAAATTAAGAAATGAGTTAAATGCTTTACCACAAAAAAACAACCTAGCAAACACTTTACTAAATTCATTAAGAAAAGTTTTTATAACAAATGTGCTTTGCCAATATTTTCCCATATAGAAATTTAATGGCCAAATACCTGCCCAATTTAAATAAGAATATTACTCTAAACGAGAACTTGTCTAAAATTTAACAAATGAAACTTTAAAGGCTAAGCATATTAAGGAAAATGAAATAACTTTACAATGTGCTAACCCAATATCCTAAACAGGAAAGCTAAAGATTGAATTAAAATTTACAAAATGCATTACACGTATCTAATACCTTGGTCAGTGCGTGAGAGTAACGACACTTAAATTTAAAAGTAGTGCCCTAAACCATTAACCCTGATGAAAGCGCTACTCCCTCAAACACGTACAGATGAATTCTGTTGCTGGAGTCGCGCCTCCATTCATGAACGACAGCGGAGAAAGTCGAGCCCAATTCCAGGTACTTCAACATATGTATACACATAGTACGCTGATAAAAATGCCGCTCTCTTAGCTGAGTTGGTTAGAGCTTGAAACGGGAAGGTCTTAGGTTCGATCCCTTACAGGTCAACTTTCGCTCTCTTTCTCTCCTCCTCTCTTGTAATCTTCATAATTTGTCTACACTGTTCTTAATAGAATAAATGTTACTTTTTAGGGAGGACAAGACATAGGTTGCGATTTTAATTTTATTTCCTGTACTGATACTAAAAGCTCATATAAAAGGAATTCCGTTGTTTCATGACAACATAAGCTACACATTGTTGTTCTTATTACAATTCGCAACTAATTCATATACACACACACTAACCTCATCTGTCGGCTAACCTTGGGCAAATCCTAGAAACAGGGGGACCCAGTGGTTTAGCGAGTAGACCATTGTAATTGTGGCAAACTACTCTTATTCCAATTCGCAACTAATTTGTTGTAAGTGTGGCGATTTCGCTTTAACTCCTGCAAGGGAGAAAAAAAAAAGCATGAGATGGTAGTATTCAACCCACTATTCTAACATCACAAGAGTAGCACGACGTCTAACCACCTGCGCTATTGCACCGTTGATTCAGAACAGTTATTTCTAGCTAATAGTTGTACATGACACTCTAACCGCCTGCGCTATTGCACCGTTGATTCAGGACAGTTATTTCTAGCTAATAGTTGTACATGACGCTCTAACCGCCTGCGCTATTGCACCGTTGATTCAGGACAGTTATTGTCTAGCTAATAGTTGTGCATGACGCTCTAACCGCCTGCGCTAATGCACCGTTGATTGTGAACAGTTATTGTGTAGCTAATAGTTGTGCATGACGCTCTAATCGCCTGCGCTATTGCACCGTTGATTCAGGACAGTTATTGTCTAGCTAATAGTTGTGCATGACTCTCTAACCGCCTGCGCTATTGCACCGTTGATTCAGGACAGTTATTTCTGGCTAATAGTTGTACATGACGCTCTAACCGCCTGCGCTATTGCACCGTTGATTCAGGACAGTTATTTCTAGCTAATAGTTGTGCATGACGCTCTAACCGCCTGCGCTAATTCACCGTTGATTCAGGACAGTTATTTCTAGCTAATAGTTGTACATGACGCTCTAACCGCCTGCGCTATTGCACCGTTGATTCAGGACAGTTATTTCTAGCTAATAGTTGTACATGACGCTCTAACCGCCTGCGCTATTGCACCGTTGATTCAGGACAGTTATTGTCTAGCTAATACTTGTGCAGTTAACCACCTTCGGCTTTTTCCGCTGTCGCTCACTTCTGGCTAGCCGATCGGACATGAGCAAGTCGAGCACTTACTACTACCAGCAGGAGCAGCAGAAGCAGTTGGATGTTTTCAGCCTGTCAAGTAACGAACACGACGCTTTCCTCCGCTTCAACCTGTCCAGCTGCAAGCCTCAGCGCTGACACCAGGTGATAATGACGTCATGGAAGCACTGAAAACTCAAAACCTTACGAGCGAACCCGTGAGAGTGATATAATGCCCGCAACTCAGGACTGAAAACGACTCACTGTCACAATATTCAAAAATCTTATGCACGAATAAAGTATTTATTGCTTTGCAAAAATCAACGCTTGAAAATCATTATACTATTTGATTTATTATAGAAAAAATAAATGCTCATTCCTGCTTGTCTTTGTGTCTAGTCGTTCATCATAAATATTTCTTTTCGCTGGGGCCAGCTCTGTTGTTAGCTTCTCAAGCGCAAATCTAACAGCCAAGAACAAAAAGTTCATTTTGCTAGTTTGGTCTTTCAAAATTGCGTTACTTGTTTTCTGGAGAATGAGTAGCCAATTATAAATAATCTTTTGGTTGGCATTATCAAAATGTTCAGCATTTTGGATGTGCTTTGATATTATCATATTACAATAGTTGTTTAATGTAAACCTCCCATCCGTATTCTTGTATTTCCTTTCGAAGTACAGCTATTCCAAAAGTATAGTTTTACGACTGATAGAATCTTAGGTTTTCGCTGTTCATCTGCTAAATACACATTTCACCTCACAACTAATAAGAGAATATTCCGCTTTACTACTAAAACTGCCTTGAAATTTCTAGCGAGTTGTCATAAAAAAGTCGCATGCGCCTAATTAGTTGCCAGTTTCAACTCAAAGACTTCGAAATCAAGGACCAAGTCTTCGTACTGACTGGTGTGGACTACCTTTCCTGACCTCAGGAAAGCGCCTCAGTAGTAAAAACGGGCGTTAAACTCTATTAAAAAAATATTTCCTGACTGCCTGCTACCACATCACTTCAAGTAGTGATGTCTATCTGCATCACATAGAGAGGGGGGGGAGGTGCACGAAACCGGCTTGGGGTCTCGAGATATGGCAGCTAATTTTTTTGCACGGACCTTCTTACAAGGATTATCTTTTTAAGTTATTACAAAAACTAGGAAATAACAGAAAAATGTTCGCTTTTAATATTTACACACTTTTGCATATATTTAAACCAATTCTCGAAACATTTTTTCCACTTTGAAATTGGTATCTCAAAAACATGGCATTTAAAGGCCTGAACAACTTCTTGAGGTGATGAAAATCACTGTCCACGCATTTTTTGTTTGACATTCGGGAATAAAATGAAGTGGTTAGACGATAAATCAGGTGAATAGGGCAATGGGACATTAATTCAATGTTTTTCACCTTCTTCTTCTTCTTCTTCTTCTTCTTCTTTTCTTCTTCTTCTTCTTCTTCTTCTTCTTCTTCAAATAATCAATTGTTTCACGTGCTGTGTGAGAGCTGGCATTGTTATGATGAAGAATGATGCGACGTTTTTGGTTGCCTTTCCTGATTTCTTCGATGACTTATGGCAAACAAATTGTTGTATATCATTCAGCATTAACTATTCTTTAATCCTCTAAAGGAGTGGTTGCGACATGTTCAGTACAACCGAAGAAACAAACGATCATTTTCTTGGAAGTGTTTCGTGAACGAGCAACTTTTGAGGGATTCCTTTATCTTGAAATACTCAAATAGTGGATTGTTGCTTACTTGCCGGTCCATACGAATATATCCAAGTTTCGTCACATGTTACGATTTTGTAGTTCCTCGGTGGAATTTTTCAGCATTTCAATCACAAATTAACACGAGCTTTTTTTTCTTCTTTCTTTTCTTTTCTTTTCTTTTCTTTCTTTTTTCTTTTTTTTTTTAAATCTTCGGTCAAATTATTCCTAATCCACCGGGAACAAATCTTTTTCACAGCTAAATGTTCATGCAAAATCGAATGTACTGCAATCTTCGACATGCTTAAGGATACCTCTCTCTCACTGTAAGTCACAACCGATTTTGGTTGACCTTCATGAAATTCTTCACTGATGGATGCACGACCACGACGAAATTCTGCAAAACAATTGTAAACAGTGTTTTCAGATGGTGCTTTATTACTAAAAGTTGAACGAAGCAATTCTATGCATTGCGAGTTAGGCCTTTACTAAAATTGTAAAAAATCATCCAACAACCTTCACATAAAGTTTCCATTTTTAACAAAATTATTTTGTTAATCGCTCTTTGTAAACAAATTACCTGGTCAATTTTTAAGCTTCAACTGTTTTCACAATAATAAATGTCATTTCTTGCAAAAATAGTAATGACATATCTGAATAGCGCCCCCTTGTAAATCGTTGACACGTTCCGGCATCTTTAGCAATCTACGATATAACACACATTTTTGAGTGCTCTTTGCAGGTCTTGGTGGTGTAGTGGTCAGCATACTTGCCTCCTAAACCCAACATCTGAGTTCGATCCCGGCCAGGATCGATGGATTTTTTGGGGGCGTAAACATCCTAAGTATGGCTTCCTTCGGAAGGGAAGTAAAGCCGTGGGTCCCGTGTCGTACATTTACAGCACCATAAAGGACCTCAAACCTGAAAAAAGAGGCCTCTGAGCAAAATTTCTCGGCCGTTTCACGCCCTGAATTGAATGGGACGCTGATGACTTGAGATGTTAAAGAGCGTCCGTAAATAAACCAAATCAAAAAGAAGTTCGCTTGATTCGAAACGGTGAAAATGCCGTTCTTATCTCTCACAAATGTTCAAGTATGGTTCTCTGAAATGTAAACAAGTTTACAATTTTTTCTTAGGACTACAAAGAAAAGTTCTGGGACGTGCAACTAATGACATTTTCTTCCAACTTTAATAAGGGATTCGTTCAGTGAGGTTATTTGAATTTTCGACCACCTGAGCACATCTCACAATACAGCTAGTTACTCAAATAACCTTACTGTACATTTCCAATTAAGGTTATGTGTTCGCTCTCTCCTCTGAGCTAGTTTTCTGAGCTTATAGGATGTATGCTGATGTATGGGCATGCAGCCTGCATAAAGGCGAACTTTGTTTTACCTCTGCCATTCTTCCCCGCGCTGATTAAGGAACCCGGCGACTGCATAAGAGAACAGTTTGAATAATAACGAACACTCTCATTCAAGTAACGTACTGTAGAGGCCGCATATCATTAGGTAAATCTTTCTCTTCATTAGTTCAACCAACCACTTGTTCCGGTTGGCGTGCAAGCCCGCCACCCACAAAGTTCTTTTTCTTGTGGAGATGTTAAACATTTCTCGTTTAATTTTCTTGAGGAAGTGTTGAAGGGTTTCATCTTTCCTTGAGGGGATTTTGAGGAAATTTCCTTGCTCTTCTTGCAAAGATGTTCATTTTGTCTTCCTTTTCTTGCGGAGATGTTGAAGAATTGAGAAATTATTTCAAATCAATGCAGAGGAATTATCTTTTCCTTTTCTTGCGCAGATGTTGAACTATTTTTTGCTTTCCTTGTGCATGTATTGAATGATTTCGTTACGGAAGTGTTTAGAAAGTCTTTCATTTTCTTACGAACTTGCTTTTGTAAGTACATAAGTTTCATATTTTGCCTTTCTTGCAGAGATGCTAAAGAATTCTTTCTTTTCTAGCGGGAATATTGAGGAACCTCCCTCGTCTATCTCTTATTATGGCGACAGTGAGAAACTGTTTTTTGCTTTTATTGCAAAACAAACATATAACTTCATATGTCCATTGGCATCCACGGAAATTCTAATTTCATTCCAAAGGACTCAATAACAAGATTTGATTGGTTTTTGTTACGGACGTTCTTTAACACCTCAGGTCATCAGCGTTCCACTCAATTCAGGCCGTGAAACGGCCGACAAATTTTGCTCAAAGGTCTCTTCTTTCAGGCTTGAGGTCCTTTATCGTGCTGTAAATGTATGAAACGGGACCCACGGCTTTAATTCCCTTCTGAAGGAAGCCATACATAGGATTTTTACGCCCTAAAAATCCATTGATCCTGGCCGGGATTGAACCCGCGATTACGCCACGGCTGGCCGAGGTCGTTAAGGCGCGGACTCGCAAGTGGGAAGTCTAGGGTTCGAATCCTGCCAGGACCGTTGTTCCTGACTGAGGTTTTTTCCAGGTTTTCCTCAGTCCTCATTAATGGCAAATGCCGGAGAGGAACCCTATATTTAGCCCTGGAAC
Source organism: Metallyticus violacea (assembly GCA_030762175.1). NCBI lineage: Eukaryota > Metazoa > Arthropoda > Insecta > Mantodea > Metallyticidae > Metallyticus > Metallyticus violacea. Next base: position 90,675,124 of record CM060831.1, on the reverse strand, counting down.
GTTTCCTTTTTTAAAAATAACATCTTTTCCCAATATATCATTTCATCTCGTGTATCAACACTGCCCACCACCTGTGGTGCCTCAGTAGTAAAAACAGGCGTTAAACGTCGTTCATTCATTCGACCCCGCGATCTTGGATTTAGAAGGCAAGTATGATTAGCAATATACCACCAGGACCGACATCAAGAACAAGAGAAAATATTAAATAGTGTATGCTAATTTTATTTGAAGGAATTTACATTTTCATTTGCAACATGTTCTTCACACAGCTAGATTAAATTACATAATTAATCCCTATATAGTTTGTGGTTAACCTAGAAGTCTGGTTTATAAGTTGTCGCTACATTCAGTCACTTCTTAAGGAACGTGGACCTTAGGGAGGTCTCCGGGGTGTATAAGAGAAGTTCGTGTTCCACGCTTGGAGAACACGTTGCTTAGAGCGTCAACCCGGAAGGCTGAAGTTCTAGGTTCGAATCCCGCTGTAACCGAATTTTTCAAGTCTAGTTCATCATATCCAACATGCCCTCCATATATTTGATAGTGCATGTGTGTGTTTGTGTGTGTGTGTGTGTGTGTACATAGGATGTTAACGAACTGCACCGAAATAGTTTCAGTGTGCTGAGATGTAAATAAGCAATTTTATAACCTATCTATGTAAATTTCGAAGCTATGACTATTACTTTCTAAAGCGCCGGTAGGCCACTGGCTAATGAAGATGCCCCTCGATGATGATGATGATGATGATGATGTTGATTGCTTAACGGGCGCAAAACTGCTAAGGTCATTAGCGTCCGATGCCCCTCGAAAGCATAGCACACAATAGCGAAGGGAGGTTTCTGAGCGTATTTCTCTGACGCAATGGTATGACAGTAAGTTTCAAGTAAGAGATGGTCATTTGTTTTCTAATTCGAGTTTCGTTCGTCATTTTTCTTTTATGTTGTTTTCTGAATAGGACCTAATAATGCAGCTTTTAGCGCATGTTTTAAGTTGATGTTTCAATTTATACACTTAAATCTTAACATATCAAGTTATATAATTGCATCGTTTGCTGACAAGAGGTAGAATTATGCGTAATCTTAACGATATGGATGTATTATATATGCAAAAGTTGCCTAAATTTCATTAATAATTCTTCAGTGACCGTAGCAAAAGGATTCATATTACATTAAAAAATTGACAGCATTGCTAGAATTGAACCCGCGGCCTTCGAAACAATAAATTTAGCATTACGCACCACCATACACAAGGAGCTAAAGAGCTCGCTCTAGAGTAGGCTACATAAAAATGTTCAGTGTCAAATGACTAGTTTGAGATTTGAAGAATTTTATGACGTTTAAATCTTTTAAACGCTGACAACGCGCTGCGATTATCGACATTTCTATGCTCGCAAGCAGTTACAAAGATATGTGTACAAGATTGTGACATGTTCAAAATGGAGTATCGATTTGTTATTAAGTTCTTCACAAAAGAAGAACTTACTCCAAATGAAATTAAACAGCCATTGGATGGTGTATATGGGAAAACGCCCCCCCTCATATTCTACCATGAAAGAATGGGCCAAACTTTTTCGAATGAGTCGAGAAAGCATTGAAGACGAAGAGCGTGCAGGTCGGCCTTTGGAGGTGCTCACTCCTGAAAACATCGCTGTCGTGGAAGGAGAAATTATGGAAGACCGGCGGCTCAAAGTTGCAGAAGTGGCAGCAAGGTTGGCCCTTTCTAAAACAATTCGAATTATTCATTAACATTTAAACATGTATAAGGTTAGTGCAAGATGGGTGCCTAGACTTCTATCCTCAGTCCAAAAGCAGCATCGAGTCATCTGTTGTCAGGCACTTTTGGAGATCTGCCGTGAGAAAGAGAGAGAAGTTCTGCAATTCATTGTTACAGGAGACGAAACTGTGGTTCTCTACTATTATCTCTTATCCAAAAGAGCATCAATGGAATGGCGTAAATCTGACGAAGAAACGCCTCAAAAGGCCAAGATCACTCAGACAACCAAGAAGAGCATGGCCACAATCTTTCGAGACTTTGAAGGAATACTCTTCATTGACTTCAAGGAGAGGAACGACACAGTAAATGGAGAGTACTATGCTGGCCTACTGCACGGACTACGTACTTCCATCAAAGAGAAAAGGCGAGGAAAGCTGAGTGGTGGTGTGCGCCTTCTTCACGACAACGCGCCTGTACACACAGCTCTTGTTGCAAAGGAAGCTGTGAAGAAATGTGGCTTCAAGGAGAACGTTTATCCACCCTACAGCCCATATTTAGCTCCCAGTGACTATTTCCTCTTCTCAGAACTCAAGAAGGACCTTCGAGGAAGTAAATTTAAGTGTTACGAAGAAGCGGTGGATGCTGTTTATGCCCATTTTGCAGATAAAACTTCTAACTATAAAAATAGGGGATTGAAATGTTAGTTCAAAGATGTGGGAAGTGTATTGCAATAAAAGGGGAACTATATTGAAATGTGAAATATAGTTTTTGTCTTTATCATAGCTAGAAAATTGTAGGTCGGGAACTTATGAACCTACCCTCATAACTTAACTATAATCAAATTTGTGGAATGCAAATGTATAACTCAACGATGTGAAAATAGTGCAAGATGAGGCTGGCTTATTCGGTCCATATGACGATGGCATAATGAAGGACGACATTAGATGATTTACTGCGGATTCACACATCCGGGAACATCCTGAAATCTATAGTCAATCAGCCAGTTGTTGCTGGTGCGTGAAGTATCGGAAATATCAATAAACTGGTGAAAACCGGAAATTGAGCACATGCTATAAACTGATGGCAAAACCAGCATTATTAATATGGCTATAAATAACTTCGTATCCAATTGGTCTTTCGTATATCTTATACACATACACATACATATAAAGCTATCACTCCATCGATTCTCTCCTTTTGGATAAAAGATCATAGTAGAGGATCACAGTTTCGTCTCTTGTAACAATGGTTTGCAGAACTTCTCTCTCGTTGCGAAGGCAGAGCTGAAAAAATGCTTGACAACAGATGACTTGCTGCTGCTTTTGAATCGAGGAAAGAAGTCTAGGCACCCATCTTGCACTAACCTTATTCATGTTTAAATGTTCATGAATAATTCGAAGGACTGTTTATTTTAGAAAAGCCAACCTTGCTGCTGTTTCTGTAACTTTGAACCGCCCGTCTTCCATAATTTCTCTTTCCACAAGATAGATGTTTTCAAGAGTGAGCACCTCCAAGGGCGAACCTGCAGGCTGTTCGTCTTCAATGCTTTCTCGACCGATGCGAAAAAGTTTGGCCCATTCTTTTACGGTAGAATATGAGGGGAGTGCTTCCCCATATACACCGTCCAATCGCTGTTTAATTTCATTTGGAGTAAGTCCTTCTTTTGTGAAGAACTTAACAGCTCGATATTGCATTTTGAACATGTCACAAAATTCTACATATAGCCTTCTTTATGCAACTATATCTGAACAACTGAACACAGCGGAGCGGAAGTTACATCTGTAATTATTTACTTAACAGATAAGGATTTTGTGAAGGTAATAATCCTTATATTAATTCTTATCGTAATATATTTGTAATGCATAGTATTATTACAATCTATTGTAATAATAAGTGATGGTTTATATTTCAAAATATTTAGTTAGTTGTGCTTTGTATTCCTTGAGAAGAAGTTACAGTTTGTAATCCGTAGAGAGAAGTTGCATTTAGTATCACATAAGGATTAGTTTGATTTATATTTCGTGGAAATAAGCTACAAATTATCAGTCGTGATGAATAATAAGAGTCATGAGTTGGAATAAAACATTATACCAGTTATACCGAGACAAAGCTAAAATAAAACGTGTTAAATATATATTAGTAATAAAAAGAGAATTTGCGTGGAGTATAGGATAAAATTAAACAGATATTTGTTTGTATTAAAAATCACGATAGGAACATTGCCACCAAAGCACATTTGTTGGAAGAGAAATATAAATTTCACCATGTCTGTCTCGTGTTCAGTCAAAATCTAGTAATATTCTCTGAGCTTACTTTTAATCTCAAATATGTACATTTGTGTGTTAATAATAAGACATTAATAAACTTCGTAGATTTCTATCCAGTGTGATTTTGATATATTTAAATTCACACTCCTTTCGCCCCAGAAGTATCAATGTGTAAAATGCAGCTATAATAACCAACGGTGAACTAGCCGTGCATATCGTGGTGGTAGTAGTGAACGTCGAAGACCGACTCACGTACCCTATAATAATATTCCCGTTACATAGTACAGTCTCTGCTCAGCCATTGCGTCAGAATAGAACTGCATTCGATTTCGACATACTGAGCTGCGAGGTAGAGATACAAAATGCTTCACACATTTATTTTTATTACAGTGTTTCACAGCCTGCAATTCGCACGATCTAGCCCGATAAAAATATAAAATACTGTACTATATTATGGCACTCAGTTGTTTCCAAACCATTTAAGCTTTGTAATGGTAATAGCAGAATTATAACAACTTTTTCTTACATGCACGTTTTTCCGTTTATTTAAGCCCGTATATTAATCTGATAAGACCTTATAAAATGCGTACACAATTTATAAAATGTTACAGTCTAGTGTAACAGAGTAATGCTTCTGAACAGCATCCGAAATTGACTTTTTAACACATTTAATTAATTTAAGGCACACTTCTAAACGTGCAGAATATATAATTTATTCTCACGTTGAGGGGGAAAAGATTACATTTTAATATTAGAGGTTAGGGTAAAAGGTGAATCTGTCGTATACCCCAAGCCACTGATTTAAAAAAAAAAAAAAAAAAAAAAAAAATTGAAGCAATAAAATAGCAAAAAATCACTCCTTTTTATCCAAAATTTGTTCTGTGAGGTGTAGTCTCAGAAAATATTTGTTCTGTAGAATTAATTGGTATTGAAGAAGACGGTAACAAATTCGCCGTTCAGAAGATATATGTCCTCTGTTTTGACAGAAATGTTTTTAAAGAGTAATTTTTTGGGATTGTATGAAAACAAATATTTACTTTCAGAAGGTCTATTTTTTAAAAAAAAGAAAATGCTCTAAATTTTCTATTCTCTTTCCTCTTGAGCCCCATCTGACAGCTCTTCCACGATGCTTGTGAACTAAGCTTTCGTGTATAGCAGAAGGCATAAAGTACCAAGGATATACTTGTTGTGAACATTTTGCAAGCCTTAACTGGTGCCACAGTTTTCATTACTCGCTTTATTTTTAATAAGCTCTTCACCCATGACCGTAATCAAAACCAGAATTTTATTTATTTTATCTATATGGAGGAATCCGATTATAGCCTCCTTGCATTAATTAATTCTATGTTTAGTTGTTACTATGCATGTTTTGGCTTATACACTACAAATTTCATATAGTTTCTTGATTTTTTTTTAACTTGACTGCATGGATCTTTTGGCAACGTCTGTAGATTGGACGTGAATTCCATTATGAAATGAATTAATGATGGCGCAAATTAGCTCGGAGTTCTTAAGCTATCTGGCATTCACTTTTTCAGAGTGAGAAAACTCCTAAAAATACTTACCCAGACAGCTTGATCTGATCGGGAATCAAACCCAGGACCTCCAAATTACTAGTCGCAAACGCTTCCACTCCCTTATTTTGTAAGCGTATTTCAATTTATTTGTCCCTACCTACTGTTGCTTTAATAGGCGTTCAAAGAAGTAATTTGGGCAGAAAGTTCTGCAGCTACTACAAACAAAGCCACTGCTTGAGAATAATTCTACGTCGCGCTCAATGCTCTCTCCCGTTCTTAATATTCTGACAAATTAAAACTGGCTGATGTAACAAACTGAAGTGGAAATGGGGAGACCACATTGCGAGGATGCAGGACGACAGATGAACGTATAAGGCTACCATTTGGAGCACGCGCTTAGACAAACGATACAGAGGCAGGCCAAGACGGAGATTTTTTTAATGTTGTTTAACGCCCGTTTTTACCACAGAGACACCACAGATGGTGGACACTGATGATACATGAGATGAAATTATATATTGGGAAAGATTTTTTTTTTTAGGAAGGAAACGTTCCAGACCTAAGTTTAGGATACCTCCCCGGCATTTGCCATTTATGAGGACTGAGGAAAACCTGGAAAAACCTCAGTCAGGGAGGACGGTCCTGATGGGATTCGAACCCCAGACCTCCCGCTCATGAGTCCGCGTCTTAACGACCTCGGCCACCCGTGGTGGTGCAAGACAGAGATGGGAAGACCTGCACACAGCACAGGTAGGTAGGAATACATAGAAACACATCGAACGTCAACTTTGGAACCAGTGAAATCTGTAAACAAAAGTGCAACAAAGTGTAGCATACAGGGTAATACTGCTGTACACAACACTGATGCGAATTGACTCAGTGCTTTGGCGAATAAGAGCTACCCTCTTCTAGGAGCCTTTGCCCTTCTTAGAGATATTTGGGCTTATCATTAATATAATAAATCTCTTCAAATACATAAAAAGCAATGGTACAAGAACCACTCTCCCAAAAAAGAGGGCATATGAAGATAAGAGGTGTTGGTTAGACTTATAATAAATAAATATGCAGGGAGGTCATTTGAGTTACTGGCCGCCTGAGCAAAGCTACTTATTGGATTAGGTGCAGAAGTCGCAACTGGAGAAAGGGAGAAAAGAATGTGCGTAAAGTTAATACTTATATTTTTATTGAAAACAAAATGATACTACATTTCAAAATGGTAATAACAAGTACTAACCTTATTGTAACCGATGTTGAAAACGATGTCCCTCAGCGGCAGTACATTGCTGACATCTGTGTAGGAACTTTCTAACTTCGGTGGTTAAGAGCATTTTCATGAAATTAAAAAATCTTGTCTCTTGTAATTTTTTAATAAGTTCACCAACATCTTTTCTACATGGAACAAGATTGCCGGGATATTTCCTTACGAAGTGCCTTACCAGTTCTCTACAAGATTTGTTTTCACATATGTATCGTACATGAAAACCTGTTAAAGTCCACATTTGTAGTGGTATAAGAACACTTTGCACATAATGAAAGAACCGTGTAAAAAAGGAATCCACAACCGCTCGCTGAGAAAGCCTCTGTCAAACTTACTATAAGCTGCTACCTACACATGCATTAAATGGTCTTGATTACTGATTTATCCCAAAACGTTGTCTCACTGTAACGCTTATAACTTAAATAACATCACATGGCTTATTGTGACGATCCACATAATTATGCCACAATCCCTTATGACATTTAAATAACCACTTCAAAACAAATATATTATTTTTAACTAGCACTCGCTTATAGCAATATCACCCTACAGAAATGTATTAAAGTACCGGGGTGTACTTTAGGATCAACATATTTTATTACTCCTTAATATATAATCCTACTAGTTTACATTACATATTTCGATGGACCCGGGATAGCATCCTTGGCATCTCGGGGCAAAAGGGTCCTAACACTACGTCCTAACTATACCGCTGCTTCTTCTCAACTGTCGTTGCAAAAACAAGTCACCGTTAGGCACGGATCATGCGTAGACCAATCGCTATCTTTTAAACCTCAACTATTACTATGAGCCTTTTAAAACAAACTCTAACACCATGCTGTTGCTGACCATGAATATATAACACTTTGTACATTGATCATACTACTGCCTCATTATTAACACAATTTTTATAATTGCAACAATATACAGAGGGTGCCAAAAATGTATACACCCTTCAAGTAAAGAAAAAACTGTGCTAACATAACCAAACTGAATTCACATAAACAGCAAATGATGAGCACTAATCATCTTAGACTTTTACAGTTACAACAGTTGCTCAAAATGCCCACCATCGGCGTCGATAAACTTCTGAGTACGTTGAACTATTTATTGATAGAGCAATGTTTGCGAAAATGTCCTCAGCGATTGCAGCACATGCCGTTTCAATTTCTTCCCGAAGTGCTGTCAGTGTAGGTGCTTTTCTACGGTATACAACATCCTTGAGAGTTCCCCATAGGTAGAAGTACAACGGCGGTTCTGTTCTGTACACATGTCTCCATTGCCTTTGAACTTCAATAACATTCTCGGTTTTCCAATACCACTTCAAAATTGCTTTCCGCTGTTCAAGCGATAATCTTGCCTCCATTTTGTTGTAGCAACGCTAGCATAACGTAATGTAAGTCACATCTGTTTACAGAACATCATACGATAATCTTGGCTTCATTTGTTCATTGTTGATTTACCTGTCACGTAGCAACGCTATCATAATGTATGTGAGTCACATCTGTTTACATAACATCATACTACACATTAGTGTTGTTTTTAGGTCCAACTTTGATATATGTTAAATAGATATGCACTGTAAAAGTGTGTACATGTGTTTTTTTTTTTTTTTCACCTCGGAATTGTTAGTGAATCAGCAATCTCTGAGCCCACAGTGCATAAACACGTCACATCTTAAACTATTCAGTTACCAACGTGAGGGTGACACCCAGTGATATTTTCAGAATTTTTGAAAGTGTTAATATTATTATATATCCTCTCTCACAATGACTGCAGCGGTGTTAATATTTTCTTCCATTAGAGAACATACTGGAGCGTCGGGTCCACCTTCCTTTGATAACGACTGCCTCCCCGTTTAAAAATGCTAACCATCTTCCAGCCGTACTAAAGATGTAATAAAATCTCCACAGATCTCAGCTGAAGATCTCATTTTCTATACGTGGAAGTGAACATGTCTCAATCTGCACACCTCTGCACACCTTTCATAGGCAAGACTTGAAAGAGATATCAGTGAAAGTAGCACCTGTACCTTACGCATTAAGCTAACAGAACATTCTAAAATAAAGACCAAGCGCCAGAAAGTATGCCTGTTAAAAATTGTGATCGTTCTTTATTGAACAACCCTCGTATTAATCGATTTTTTTTTAAAAAAAATTATACTAGGAGCAGAGATTTGTGAGTAATTTTCTTAAACGTGTTTAAACTTGAACACATTCAGTCAGTGCGGTCCAATTACTGATAACAAGAGGGCCATGAAAGTATTTGCTATCAACATCCTAAATTAATTAAACGTTTTCAGCAGTACTTGAAACATCAGTAACGTACCTGAAGAAGTAGGCATTTGAAGCGACAGATGGCACGATCGGCAGCACTAGCAAGGGATGGGATGTCTACATCGATTCCTGTTGTTGCAAAATATTCAGAAGAGACAGCTTTTGTACCCATACTTAACGAATTTCAAGGTGGAGAATGTACTTTCACTTGTGTAGGTGTTTCCAAACATGGATAATGTTCCGCCCAAAGCGACACATATTAGCAAGTCTGGAGAATTCCAACCCTTTTTCCTTCCTATTTTGAAGGAAATGATCTCCGTGTCTTTTATGGTTAATTCTAATGAGGAATGAAGTAGCAATCTGAACCTTATAGTAACAGATGTTTGTTTGAACACCATTGTTGCAAATGTTCATTGAGAGAAACTGTTATACTGCAGTATCGCTATACCCGGAAGTTATTTGTACTGCAGAAACGCTTGTTAAGTAATTAATAAGTTAATCGTAAGTTTAGAGGAAGATATAGAATTTGTTATTAGTCTACCGTTTTTGGATCAGACAGTTCCTTATGGGGCATCATAAGGGGCCGCATGAGGTCCGCGGGCCATCTTTTGGATAGCTCATTTCTAAATGGAAATTTCTGTCTTCAATGTTGATAATGACAACCACATCATAGGTAAGTGACAATGATCAAATCAGGGAAAATAGTGAAGCAAATACACATCTGATTACTGAAAATCTGCTAGGTAACGCAGGTTTGAACCTTCAACTGTTTGTGATCACTTGAAGAAAATATAACAAGTGAAACATCTACATAAATTAATTCCCACATCAAAAAGGTCCTAGGTTTGAGTCTGTCCTTCACTACTTTTCCGCAACAAAAACACTTCTTTTTGGTGGCAATGTGCTCGTGATGAGAAGTGAATAGTCTACGATAATCTCCAATGATGGGGAAGATTGCTGCATCTAGATAAAGCACTGAACATTTTCGCGAAATCAAAATTACGCCAGAGGAATGCATGGCAGTCTGCGGTTGGTTTACTGCACTGCATCGTAGCGAAACAATTTCTATGGAGAAAATGGGGCAGCATTGTCAACCGAGAAGAGTCTATTTTTCTTCATAATAACAGGTCGAAAAGAACACAGCACTATTAAACTTTACCTCATTCAGCATATTCAGCAGGATTTTCACACGTACCAACACCTGGGCAATTTCCTGAATAATAAAACCTTAAATAACCAAGAAATAGCTGAGACGACATTTACAAACGTTTATCGTCTCTGGAAAGATTTTTTTTTTCTGTAGGAATATAACGAAGACTCAAGAATTTATTTTGAGAGAATGTGAAGCTGCAGGGTTTTTTTTATGATGTTTAACGCCCGTTTTTACTACTGAGGCACCACAGGCGGTGGACACTGATGATACATGAGATGAAATGATATATTGAGAAAGGATTTATTTTTAAGGAAGGAAACATTCCAAACGTAAGTTTAGGATACCTCCCCGGCATTTGTCATAAATGAGAATTGAGGAAAACCTGGGGAAAAAAAACTCAAGCCAGGGACGATGGTCCTGGCGGGATTCGAACCTCGGACCTCCCACCCACATGTTCGTGCCTTAACGACCTCGGCCACCCGTGGTAGTGAAACTGGAGGTTTTTTTTTTGGGGGGGGGCTATTTAGCAAACAAAAATTATGAAAATCAAATAATATGCCCATAATGTCTATTCGGCATTTTAAGGAAGTTTCTGTTTATTTTGATATGATTTTCGTTACAGTTTCGTAGTTATGAGTAGTTTTGAAAAAAATTTAATTGTGTCACTGCAAATGCCTTTTTTTTTGGGGGGGGGTACTTGTTCACTTAAAATTCTATATCTCAGGAATTATTTGCTCTAGAAGACAGTGCTTTGTCTTGAATGATAGGCATTTCATAAATTGGTAGCATTTGTTTTCATGACATCATCTTGTATTGCTTTACAATGTTGGAAGGCTTTAGTCGGTATTTCCTTCAAGTTTTTCTGCTTTTTGGGTTGCAATTATTGAAAAAAAAAATATTTTTCTGCATACATTTCGCATTTTTTAGCATATGTATAAGCTATCATTTTGAAGCTTTTACCACTTATTCATGACTTTACTATGATGATATGGTTCTACTACGGTAGAGCTAGGACAAAATGTGGCGGCGACGCAAAAAAACAAAATGTTGGAGAAAAAGTACAAGAAAACAACAGTTAAAAATAATTTTAAATTTTCTTCTGATTCACGATATAGTAGTGAAAAATAAATCAGTAAATTTCAATTATATGCATCTGTATGCTGTAAAAGTTTCGTTTCATTAGCTTTAATAATCCTTTAGAAAATAGGAACAGAAGTTTGAAATTTGACATAACAGGGATAATGCTCTTCATGCTCCTTTTAATTTCTGATAATAATTGAACAGATGAAGGTGGAAATTAAAACGATTTACCAATATAATGCTTTATTTTTTCCATGTAAACCCTTTGGCAACAAACTGAAAACATCTGAAGCGTGAAAACCTACAACACTAATTAAATATATTGTTCGTGTCCTAGTTCGCAACAAAATTCCTTAAATTGATGCCACACACTGTTTCTAATTTTCTCAGTACTGTTTGGCGTTTTATTGAACTTAGTAAAAATTGATCAGTTGGTAGGTGCTAGATTTTTAACAAAGTACTATTTTTATAAAATCCCAAGTGAAAGTATAATTTTTATAATTTATGTAAACAACGTACCACTAATAAACTTTTTTAACAAATATATTACACATGCAATTCTTTCAAATGGTAAACAAACTGTTAAAATTCTGCCAATTGGCAAAGCATTCATAAGCAGCGTTAAGTACTGGTTAAGCCAAGGAGACAGAAATGAAAGAATGAACGTGAAAACGTTTAGAAATTAATTATCGTTTATTTTTAACCCAAATACTTTTCGTTAATACTTAAGAAAAATTAATCACCTAAAATCTTTATTAATATATTGTTTCTGAATTTATAGGTATTTAGAAGCGAAAAAAGCAATTAACCCCAGCAATTATTTCCACCACGGCTGTAGATTATGCATTCTGTGTATTAGTGAAAAACCTTTATTAATATATCTTATCAAAGGGTGTCAAAAGGTATACACACTTTCACAGTAGATATCTATTTAATATATTTCAAAGTTAGACCGAAAAACAACAGTAATGCGTAGTATGATGTTCTGTAAACAGATGTGGCTCACATACATTATGATAGCGTTGCTACGTGACAGGTAAATCAACAATGAACAAATGAAGCCAAGATTATCATATGATGTTTTGTAAACAGATGTGACTCACATTACGTTATGCTAGTGTTACTACAACAAAATGGAGCCAAGATTATCGTTTGAACAGCGGAAAGCAATTTGAAGTGGTGTTGAAAAACCGAGAATGTTGTTGAAGTTCAAAGGTATGGGGAACTCTCAAGGATGTTGTATACCGCAGAAAACCAGCTACACTGGCAGCACTTCGGGAAAGAAAATGAAACGGCATGCAATCGCTGAGAACACTTTCGCAAACGTTGCTCAATCAGTAGTTCAACATACTCAGAAGTGTATCGACCCGAGTGGGCATTTTGAGCAAATGTTGTAAGTGTAAAAGTCTAAGATAATTAGTGCTCATCATTTTCTGTTTGTGTGAATCCAGTTTTGTTACGTTAACACATTTTTTTCTTTGCTTGAAGTGCGCATACATTTTTGGCACCCTGTGTAATTTCTTATTTATTGTTCCATCCTTCCTGACTGTACTGCTAAGACAAACGGGAACTTACGAAAGAGTTAAGACCTAAACTGTGGTCTTGTGCCGTTTTTGTTTTGAGAAGTTGCTGGAAATTTTCAAAGTTTTACAAGAAGTTCGAGAAGGAACTAATTAGGTGGGAGAGTTAAGTAAAACATGTTTTATATATGTTGAACTATGGTAGATTAGCTCCACTGCAAGTTACGTGGGAGTTTTTGGCGAGGGAAAGCTTTCGGAAATAAGAACAGCCCGAATAACACAAGTTCACATTATTGTCTGCAAGAGTTTTTGTAAGCGTTTCTCCACTCCAAAATCTTGGCTAATACAAATAAAATGATAGAACCTTAGAGTACCACAAAAATACTTTACGTATACTAAAGATCAAGGTCTGACTCGGAAAAGTGTGAAGATGGTGAAATTACTAATATAGATGCCAAGTATCATTCTTTAGATGGTGCGCTGTGAAGTTTCAGACGCGTAAGTGTAGTCAGCTGTTTGTGCTGATAGTGTTGACATTTTCTACAAAATGGGTACAACTGAAACATGGGCTGTGATAAAGTACTTCGTTTTGAAATGTTTAACCGCAACAGAAATACAAAACGAATTAGATTCCACATTAAAATATTCATCCCTGTGTTACCGATGACTAAAATGTGGGCTGCTGAGTTCAAGCGTGATCGTGCAACCATTTAAAATGATGAGAGTTTATGGTGTACCAAAACTGCTACGACCGATGAGATTGTGACAAAAATTCACAACGCCCTACTCAATGATCGGACGCGGGTTGGCTGACATGGCGAAGACCTTGATAGGCCGTGTCCGTTACATTTTACATGAAGTTTTGGGTATGAGAACGCTTTCCGTTCAATGGAGAACGCATTTGTTAACAATGGACGAAAAACGAATTCGAATGAACATTTTACAAGAGTATTTAGACATGTTTACAGCAATTCCATCCAGTTTCTCCGACGGATTATAACAGTAGATGAAAATGGATCACTACATGCCAGAGACGAAGGAACAGCGAGTGACAACAGGTGAAAGTGAACCAAAGAAAGTAAAAACGGTTCTACCTGCAAGAACAGTCATAGCTGCCGTTTCTGGAATTCTCATAGTGTGGTGCTCGTAGACTACCTCCAGAAGGGAAGAACCATCACCGGGGAGTATTACGCTTCACTACTGGACCAACTGAAGGATGGTATTAAAGCTAAAGGTTCACACCTTGCGAAAAACAAAGTTCTTTTTCATCACGATATTGCGTTACCACACACATCTACGATTGTTGCTGCAACACTGCATGACTTTCGCTTCCAAGCGCTCCTATATCCGGCATATTCGCCGGATTTGGCTCCTATCGACCCCCCCCCCCCAAGCCTGAAGAAATGGCTGGATGGACGAAGAATCAGATCAAATGATGCGGATGAAGCCGAGATATTTGAACAAATCTTATTTTATTGAGAGTATTACAAAGTTGAAAAGTCATTGGACTAAATGTATTGGTTTACAAGGTGACTATGTTGAAATATAATAAAAAAAAACTTCTTATATCTTGTGATTTCTTTGTCAACACAGAACTTTTAGAACGCCCCTCGTGCACCGGCAAGAGAAAGAGGATTAAATATCCCTATGTTAAGTTATTTGTTCAATAATTTTGCCTACCATAGCCTGAGCAACAAACACCGCTTAGTTTTCAGCTAGTCACATTTTGTCATTACATAAGACGTATACAGAGTGTTTAAAAATATGGTCTACTATTTCCTGAACTATCGTATGTGAATAATCTATATAACATTTGAAGGACGAGACTCAAAATACTATAGTTAGAGTACTCGCTTGGGCCACAGTCCGCAGCAGAGTGCCTTTCTGACACTGCTGCGCGGCTGTCCGTAGCTGTGCATTAGGATTTCCTCTTTGCAATGTTATGCAGATCTAGGGGGTCGACAAAAAATCATTGCTTCTAAACAAACCGGAATGACAGACATTAATCAAGAGCTTGTCAAAGAATTACTGCTGACTACTTGATAGAGCGACTTTTGGCAAGAAACGTTCTGGGTGTCAACTATGAGTGAAGCAGCGACGGTGAAGAATGCACTCTACTCTGCAGGCAAACCACAGCTCAGTAATAAACAAGGTTATCCTTTTTGGATGGATTAATCACAACTGTACCCACTGGTTGCTTCAGCACTTATCTTCTTGCCCGATTGATTTGTTTGTGTTCATAGATAGCCACCTGGAGCTTTCAGTTTCGGTAATTAAGATTTGGAATACTTTTTGCTGAAGTAAGCACAGAAATTATGTTTGCAGTCTTCGATATGCCTCTGTCTCGCTGTAAGTCACATGCCGATCTTCTCCAATCATGTTTGGAATGACAACCGATTTGAGTCGACCTTCACGAAATTCATCACTGACGGACGACGACCACAACGAAACCAATAGTAAAGTCTTTTCTGATGTGCTTCATTAACAAAAGTCTCCGTGGCCAAGGTCGTCACGGCGCGGACTCATGATTGGGGAGGTCTGGGGTTCGAATCCCATCAGGACTGTTTTCGCTGACTGAGGTTTTTTCCAAGTTTCCCAAGTCCTTATAAATGGCAAATGCCGGGAAGGTACCCTAAACTTAGCCTTGGAACGTTTCCTTCCTTTAAAAAATCCGTTTCCCAATATATCACTTCGTTTCATGTATCATCAGTGTTCACCATCTGTGATGCCTCAGTAATAAAAACGGGCGTTAAACATCATTAAAAAAAATTACCAAAAGCTGAACGAAGCGACTCTATGCATTGCTATTGAGTTTAGCCTTTACTAAAATCGCAAAAAAAAAAAAAAAAAAAAAAAAAAAAAAAATCATCAAACGAAATCCATCATGTAAAACTTCCATTTTTTCCCCAAAATTGCTTTGTTTAATCGCTCACTGTAAACAAACTACCCGGTCAATTTCTAAGCTGTAACTGTTTTCACAATAACATAAATGTCAATTGTTGCGAAAATAGTAATGTAATTTTCTGTAACAATTTAAGTAACCCTCCTACACAGTGAGGTTATACGAGTTACGGGCCACCCGAAGGCTTCTCCCAGTAAGCAGTCACTCTCTGCCAGCTAGTAACTCAAATAATCTCACTATAGTAATATTTATTATGGAAATATTAAGTCTTAATATTTTCAACTTTATAAGTTGGAAAGATTCTTTGAAAAAAAAATCTTTTGCAAAACATTTTTATTGATTGGTATAATATTTTCGATAATTGTTTTAAAATATCTAAGCCAAAATAGGGGAATTAATGCCGTACAATACAACTATGATTATGATTATAATTCCTTGAATTCCAAGTTCGAATATGACCTAAAACTACTCAAAACATGTCACCTCGAATGTTTCTACAAATTTACGCATAAACGAATCATATTTGACTTTGTTATAACTTGAATATGAAATTGGGACATAAAATACAAATTAATAAGTTAATATTTAATATAATAATACGCCTAATAGCAGCAGAGTGTAAATTTTACAGAAACTGTTTAATGTTATCTGTGTTCAAGTTTAAATTATTCACATATACAAGTTACATCTCATAATTCACCACAAAATTATCTTGAAGAGATGCAGATCTTTGATTTTTGTGAGGACATACTCGCAACATAATTCATGCCACTGTGTTCTTTTATCAACTTTAAACCGAAGGCTGTATTTTCACAATCAATATATCTACTTTATCAAGATATATAAATAAACAAGACGGTTGTATCCAAAAATAAAGGCCACATTTGATTAAATTAATATGGTTATAATCGATGTTAACAATTAATGTAAATATGGTCTGATGCATGTATGTAATTTGTATTAAGGGTGTTGTATTCATTTAGATAGCGCCTGTGCTAAATCTTTAGTAGAAGGTCATTATGCATCTGTGTGAATGTACAACTTGACTGCTGGTTAAGCCATGGAATGTGTCGTATTGAAGTTTGCCCCAATTGAATTTTATTCGACCAGGGAAGAAAGTCGCCTTTATTCTGACGCGAACCTGTTTCTTCGGAAAGGATTTAGGGAAAAACTTGTTCCTTTTTGACTAGCGCAGAGAAAAAAATTATTTCAATAGGTAAGGGTAACGGTGCATAATGACAATAAGGGAAGAATTCTCTCGAGAACTGAACACATGTCAACCTTAGCTGACAGCACATGTTTTATAGCTCTTTTAACAGTAACATTTAGACACGTTAACCGGTTTCTGACATGACTTTAGAAACAAATTTATGCTTCTTATCTATGACCGAGAAGTGGTCTATCGCGATTTTCATTGTGGGTAAATCTGAAAGGAAGGGATGTCAGTTTCCCAATATTTATGGCAGGAATGTCCGTTCTTGGAATTACTATAACGTGAGAAGAGTTATTTTAGAAAATTAGTCCAGCTCAACCAATAGGAATCTTCCAAAATTGAATGAATCAGAGCGAGCCTGTATAATTATAGATATTAAGGAAGGACCAATAAAGCAGTTAGAATCGAACCGAGCTCCATAATTTTATAGATATAATATTTGACGGGGATGGTTCCTTACAATACAATAAACTGCACGTCTAATATAGTGTAAAAAAGTAAGAGATGCAGTTAACAGTGCTGTGTTAGCATTGAGGAATGAGCAGTCGAGGCGAGGAGTTAATAGTTGGAGTCGAAGGAAGGAATAGTAAGAGGTAATTCAAATAAGCGGGCGTAAGAATAGACAAGCAGAATCGAAGTGCGCGAAGTCTGTAGGAAAGGAATAGTCAGTAGTCAGTTAAAGTAGTCAGCTAATGGAAACGATAAGCGTTATCTAGAAATCAACTGAGATCTTCGAAACATTTGCAAGCCAATACGAACAGTCGGATAATAACAATGAATAAATGTTGCCAACTGAGAACTTTCGTGTTTCCGTGTAGCTTGCTACATTACCTGCCCTTCCCCCGACTCAAACGAGTCACAAAATTCCAGAATTTCCTTGAGACTAATATTTCTAATCCCGCAGCAAAGGCGCATTCAACGAAGAATCAAATAATTGCTTAATTTGCTCCTCCTTATCTCAAGAGCAACGACCGCAACCTACGTACGGCTCCAAGGTTCATAAGGAGTAGAACGCTAATTTAAACCTCATCTTGGTCCAATTCTAACCTTCATTGCTCAACATGTATGCAGGCAACTGTTGTGCGAGGGTTAAAATAATGGCAACATATTCACCACGTTGCGTAGTAACAAGTGAGAGCACTGGCAGGGGAGGCAGATCTATTCAACGCACCCATTGTAGCTTGCAGAGGGGTGCCTATGAGTATTGATGTGAAAGAACACGTTCCTTAGCGTGAACAAAAGCACGAATAAAAATTGAGGCGTCACGTGAAAGAAATGCTACAGAATGTCACTAGTCACTGTCAACTCGTGCAAATTTGGGAAACGGATGACCTCGACACGGCTGGGCGTTACAGGGGGCAATGCTTACACTGCAGTTGAAAGGGTGGGGAGCCTTGTTCAGATCGCAATATTGACTTATTTAAAATGTCTAATTTAAAAAGTGGTTCCATATATTGTAAGGTTCGACCATCTTCTTTTGCAGAGTGCTAAAAAAAGGTCACCGAAACTAAGTATACGATAAAATAGTTTATGGTCTGTCTGTGTTTTTATCTGCGTTTCAGAGAAGAGTTGAGACATTGTGAATGCCACAGCATGCCGTGTGTGGTGAGTGGAACATTATTTCCGGAGTTAAGGGACAGGACGGAATGGTGGGCCTTCCCTAAAATTCGTGGCAACCACTCTGCAGAACCATTTTCAAAGATCTGCGCCACCAAAGAAAAATATCCTGTATTGGATGGAAAGATCCTGCAAACGTTTCATAATGAGGGACATTCAGGAAGACCCCGTACCACCAGAAGCAATGAGAATGTCGGTCATGTGATGGAGAATGTTCTGCAGTCACCGAAGAAGAGTTTTCGTCGCATATCAAAGGATTTGCAACTGTTTTGGAACTTGGTGCCTGCTCATACCGGATCCAAGTGTTACATCAGTTAAAGCCTTTGGATTGTCGCACCCACTTTAAGTATTGTACCCGTGTACTGACTGACCTGTCTCTTTGAGGAGAACACAGTCTTGACGATTGGTGGTGGTCAGATGAGAGCCATGTGTTCTTGAGTAGACTCAACAAGCAGAACAGATTTCTTGGGTGGGAGAAGTGCAGAGACTCCTGAATTCTGAAAGTCACCGTATGGTCAGTAATATCAAGTATCATTGGCTCGTACTTAATGAAATAATGATGGTGAGACCATCAATGTAAACGCCACAGTTTTTCGGCAGGTCTATAACTGCTTCCATGCCGATTTACAAACTAGTTCAGTGGTTTAAATTTTGAGCAGCAAGCCTTCCGGCAAGACGGGGCCACATCACACATTGGCCGTGGAAATATACCGTTCCTGCAAGAATTCCTTCCAAATAGGGTCGTCTGGATAGCAGTTGCCACGAATTTCAGGGCAGGCCCACCATTCCGCGTTACTCCAGAAATAACATTCCTCGCACCATACACGTTCCAGGACGGCATGTCAGCTGTAACTCATAATGTCACTTTCGCTCAATTCTTCTTTGAAACATGAATACAAACACAGACACATATTTTTAAAAGGCATAGACTTAATTTAGATTACCATTTATTTGAAACACCTGTAGAAATGAATTTTTGGAAAACGGTTTGAAGCTCAATATTTCCTTTATATTAGAGACTTTTGTTCCAAATACTACAGACAGATAGAGAGAGATCATCCAAAATTCCAGATGGATGAGTCACAACAACCTGATTGATATGTAGATCACAAGGACCAAATTGCATTATGGATAAAGATACAGTAATTTAATGTTAAGATAGTATTAAAAAATTTGTTTTTATTTTTATATATTGTTCCGTTTTTGCACATATTCTGTTTTCTGCCATCGATATATAAGTTCTCTTCTCCCCCTGTTTTATTACTAAGGTCCAGATTCTCGGGTTTTAAACTATTTGTTCCCTTGCTAGCTAACTGTAATATTTTAACATAATTATCTGTTTCTTTATCATGGGAGTTACATAACTGAATTTATGTAACCTAAAAATGGCTAAATAGGACGTTGAAATCTAAAAATGGCTGAAACTATCGTTAAAAATATTCAAATTAAATTGAAATGTAATTCATTTTAAATTATTAAAGTTAATATTATTAAATGTTGTAATTATTAATAATATTTACAATTAATTACTTTTGAAACATTAATCAACAATGTGGATTTTTATGAACTTCAAAGACAAATCATTGCATTTAATTTTGTAATACCATTATTGTAATATGTTAATAGCATTGTCGAAATTAACTTATTTTTGGAAGCAATCAATCTATGTTATGTTGTTGAACGGGCTTTAATCTTTGCTATGCAGACTCCTTCGTTGATGTCAAATGTGTCTACAGCACTCTTGACGTCTTCAAAATACTTTGGCATAGTAGTTGGTTGTCTGCAGCCAAATACCCCAGCGGGTGGATGGGTTCTGGTGGCAGAGGTGTTTGTGGTAGCATATCCTTGAAAACAAAATCCACTGGGAGCTTTCAGAAAGGCTTTCTTTACGGATGAAATAATGTTGTTTACTACTGGGAAACTATTGCTGATCTCTTCAGCCTTGAGCAGGGCAGATGATATGCGAATGATTTTCAATGTCTCTCTCTCCTTGATCATGCAGGCTGCATTGGTAGAAATTTCTCATCATGGTTTTCTGATGACCATAGAATGCGTAAAGCATCTCTGATGTGCTGTGGTTTGTTTTGTCCAGCACCTTGCACAATGTGAGGCGGGGTTTACCAGTTTCTATGTGGTCTAACCACCACGACGTTAGCAATGAAGGACCATAAATATCGGTGGTCTCATCTACAGAAAGCCAGATGTTACAGTTCTGTAGTTTTGTTCACATGAATTCAATCTTTTTCTTGTATAGTTGGTGCAAATATTTTTTCCTTAAATTTGATTCGTCTGTTATCTTTTGGCCACTGTTGTCTTGAAGAAGTTTACTGAATACTGGCTTCTGTACCACATGCCATGGCATATTTGTTGATACTAGGTCTCACATAAACGTGGATTAAAATTGTCTTCTGAACAGCCAGAAAAATTTAAATTAATGATTGAAACTGGATCCTCTGTTTCTTCTCAATGCTGCTGACAGGCCCTGCAGACTCTTTATGCTGCAGAAAATGCAATTTTTGGTCACAGCGCACTTGCTTTTGGCACACCTGACAAAATACAGTTTTAAAATTGGGATCGTTGCCGATCCAAAGTCTAATCAACAAACTTTAAGAAAACTTTGCTTGGCAACTTGCTGTAGCTGTTGGAAGTGTAAGCTTCTTAATAAAGCATTAAATTTACTTCAAATAGGCGTTGCATTCAACAATTTTCTTTAACAGAACATGACCGACAGTAAAGGAAGAGAAGCCGTCTGTACGAGAGTCATTTAAGAAAAATGAATGGCAACAATGATATTGTGAAATTTAATATCACTTGCCTTTATTAAGGCCAATTTCAGCGATCTTCCTGCAGCTTCAACGCCTGGAATCCGTATCTTTACCACTAAAATGGAAATTACTGACACAATGTCAAAGAAACAAATAACACGGCCAGTGAGTTAACTTGTTCTTTGAAGCTCATCAAGGTTCTGCAGCAGAACCCAGGGTTTGCAACAGTGAAAAATGTATCAGCCTTTCTTCAGGGAGAACAAGTTTCTGACGATTTACCGAGGGAATCGACAGCAGTGGCTTCATAGAAATTTGCACCGATCACTTCATGCTGTTTTAAAAGACTACAGAAAAAAGTTCACCTTATAAAACTTAACAATATATTTCATAGTGCCGTGCAAAAGTAACCTACCTAAATAATTGAAAAATGCTCTAAATGAGTTTGATTCATTGAAAAGTTTTCTAGTTAAGTTTAGTGCTTTAGAATTTAAAAAGTTTAATAAGTTTTCAAAACTTTGAAAAATTTTAGTACTTTAAAACTTTTATAAATTCAGTGCGCTGACATTATAAAGACATGGATATTTTAAGTGTTAATGTAGTTTTGTATTTCAGAACAATGGAAAATACAAGTAAAAATTAAATTAAAATATACTCGAAGTAATGTACATTTGTTTATTTTACTTCAACTAAGCGTAACTTGAGAATCTACCCTAAAAGTGTTTAAAGCATGTTAAGAAGCCAATCAGGGCTTATAAAAACCTCCAGTTATTACAGTGTACAGCCTCATTCTCAGCTTTCTTGCCTACTGCTGCATTGCTGAGAAACACAGTTTACGGTTGCCGATTGTTCTTTCTTTTCTTTTTTCTTTCTTTTTTTTACCAGTGTTTAACGTCCGGTTTTACTACTGAGGCACCACAGGCGGTGAACACTGAAATGATATATCGGGAACGGATTTTTTTTTTAAGGAAGGAAATGTTCCAAGCCTAAGTTTAGGGTACTTCCCTGGCATTTGCCATTTATGGGACTGAGGAAAAGCTTCAAAAACCCTCAGTTAGAGAAAAGGTCCTGGCGGGATTCAAACTCCAGACCTCCGCTTTAACGACCTCGGCCACCCGTGGCGGTTTGCCAACTGTGCAACACAATTTCTTTTCTCTTCTGCTAAGATTCAGGAAAGGAGCTTCAGGGTTGGATAACTTTTCGACCTTCTAACGCACCTCTTTACTGTGTCTACCCTCGGGAGGTTCCTTTGGTTTGGGGAAGAGATCTCAAAGTCTATGGGGCTCATGTCCAGTGCCTCCTGTATCACTTCTGCCCCATTAGCTAACTTGATAATTAAATAAAATGTTTACAATTCAAACCTTTCCTAATAGAAAATAACACTGGTAGACACCAGTGTTAGTTTTTTTCCTTTTGTTATTCATTACACTTTGCAGTCCTCTCTGAGAAATGGCAGCAATTTCTTGATGAATGTTAGTTTTAAGTTCATCTAAAGTGTGTGGATTTTTTGTACACTTTCTCTTTTAATGCCCCCCCCCCCGAGATATAGAACACTTTCCGTTTCACGAAATGTATTTACTAATCGATTAATCGAACTCAGATTAGGAACGTGAACATCAGGAAATTCCTCTTGCAATAATCTACATGCAGCACGCGCTGATTCTGTACACACACATGAATCATAAATGAATACCCTTTGGGAAATAAAATACTGGTATTGCCCTATTTCACTTTAAACACTTTCCCTCAATCAATGTATTGCGTCGCCTAACAAACACGTGCTACTTGCGCAAGATTTCAACTCACACTGAAGCCTCGTGCAGCGAAGGGAAATATACACCACGCCTCTGCCGACATGGCGACTACATGCTGCCTGTCGATTCCGCGGTTGCGCCAAGCATTGCTCATCCAGTATCTCTGCCAAGAATTTTAAATAAGGCATCTAAATATCGGAATTTGCATTTCTGAGACTTGAGCATTGCTGCATCTTGGAGATATGTAATGCCTTCGAGTGCCAAGTTTGGGAAAATACAAAACTAATGTCCATTTGCCTGCAGAAAGTTAAACGCAATGCAATTCAACGTCCTTTGTAAAATGATAAAGACAATTTATGCAAGATCTGACATTAGATTATTAAGTATTTCGATACATGGAAGAGTGTTTGGAGATATAATTGTCTTTTAAACATTGAAATGTTTCTTTAAAGTATTATTTACTAAGGGAAATAATCTACAAGCTATAGGACACAAAAATGATGAAGTGATTTTAGTAAAATTATTGTTTACAATGTCGTTCATTGTCTGCCTTTAAGGAACTCAAAGCACACAATTCCATTACAATTGACGAATCAAATTATTTAAAAGTTCTGAAAAATAACAAATGGGAATATTTAGGAAAATTACAGTTTTATTGTTGTTGACGCTATACAGGGTTGACATTGGAGCAATCCAGTAGTGACCGCCGACACAATTATTATTAGGTTGATTCATTGAAGCACGAATCAACGTTCATACCCCTATGTCCATATTTGATTTTTGCAAGGCCTCATTGTGTTGCGGCGCCAGTAAACTGCTCAAGAGAGAAAATGCTGTACCTTAAGTTGTTTTTGTACCATAACAAAATCACTGAAAGAGCAGTTCGTATTCAATGGGCCTTGTGCATGTACCACAGCATCGTTTCTCAAACTATGGTCTGAAGAAGGAAAGTTGGTGGGGTGGGAATTGGGCTGTATGGGTGGTGCGGTAAATAATTTATGCCCGCTGATCGCAGGTTTGGCCACGGCTGCTGCAGACCCCCCTTCTTCTTCCATGGGACTCTCTCGAGGACGTTTCGCTGGATTTTGGCGGCTATGAGCTAACCGCCGAGCCTGTGGAATGGAACTCCGAAGGTGACTACAAATAACGCTTCGTTAGTTACTCTGCTGATACAGTTTATTCTCCTAACATGAATATTCGGGTGAACTAACGTCTCTCGTCGAACCACAGGCCAGGTAATCCTGGCGTACGTTTATTGCGTTGACCAAAAGGTGACGAGTGCGACGAAATTGTTAATTTAACTGAGATCCATTTACAATGAGTCCCTGTTTACTGCGACATCAGCGGAAACGAAGAAGCTGACAGATTGGCGAAGGAAGCATGCACAATATCAACCTTCACCCTCTTCTACCTACGTCATTATATGCAATGTAATTTCAAACAGTCGTTGCGGATTCCTGGAGGGCAGAAGCAGTTGGTAAAAGATGGGAACCGATTATATCGAAACCTATCCCCAACAATCTGCTCCGTGATTACCTACAAAAACATTTGCACAGAATCGGCACGTAGTCGACTCTCCGATCTGCCCCCTCTGCTCAAAAGAGGAAGAAACGGCTGAATATCTTCCTACATGTACAGAGTGACTCAAGAGAAGACTCATTAGAAGGACGAGCACGGATGTACTGGGCGGCACGGCGCCAAATGGCTGACCAGTCAAGAACGGCCTTGGTTGAAGAAAAACAAGATAAAGGTACAATGTTTTTTACTTCCAATTATTAATCCCCATAAAAGCTGAAACGAATTGTAATTAATGTTGTTTTAAAGTTTAGAACTGTGTAAGGCGGCCCACTTAAACTTTTAAGTTATAAAAGAGGTTCTCCGGTGAGAGCAGTTTGAGAAAAACTGTATTACTGAATTACTGTTGACAGTGGTTTGGAGAAAACCTATCCCTTATTCATTTCAGAACATTTAGATCACGACATTACAGGGGTTAATTTTTTAAATAAATATTTAAATAATAAATTTAATTACATACGCAACTCAAAACGAAGGAATGTAAAATAAAATAAAATACAATACCTATCAGGCCATAAACACGAACTTCAATTGCCTATATTTGCAGCAAGCCAAGGTAAAGGTACTCGAATGAAAAACATAATAAATCTGTTGTTGCACATACTTATCTACAGAGGATGTCAAAAAAGTATACACACTTCAAGCAAAGAAAAAACTGTGAAATATAACAAAACTGAATTCACATAACAGAAAATGATGAGCACTAATCATCTTAGACTTTTACAGTCACAACAGTTGCTCAAAATGCCCACCATCGGCGTCGATACACTTCTGAGTACGTTGAACTACTGATTGGCAAAGTTTGCAAAAGTGTTCTCAGCGAATGCAGCACATGCCGTTTCAATTTCTTCCCGAAGTGCTGTCAGTGTAGCTGGTTTTCTACGGTATACAGCATTCTTAAGAGTTGCCCATAGGCAGAAGTCCAACGCAGTTAAATCCGGAGAACGTGGTGGAAACTCAACGGACCTCTTCGTCTTATCCAGTGCCTTGGATAGTGCCTTTGATCCAGTGCATGGGGCTTGTTGCTGTGCGAGGTCTCCCAGAGCTGCATTTGTGAACATCGCATATGGTACCCCGTGTCTCAAATTTGTCTCGAATGCGTGCAATTGTTACTCGCGTTGTCGGTTCTGTTCTATACACAGATCTCCATTGCCTTTGAACTGCAACAACATTCTCGGTTTTCCAATACCGCTGCACAATTGCTGTCAGGTGTTCAAACAATAATCTTGGTTCCATTTTGTTGTAGCAACGTAGCATTACGTAATGTGAGTGACATCTGTTTACGGAACATCATACTACACATTACTGTTGTTTTTCAGTCCAACTTTGAAATATATTAAATAGATATATACTGTGAAAGTGTGTATACATTTTTTGGCAGCCTGGATATAAGGATCCGTCATAGACCTCTAAGAGTGGGCAAAAAATAGTGTGAAAGCAATTTTGTTTTTCCTTTCTGTAATGAAGAGCAGAGGACGACACAGGATGAAGGAAACTTCTTAGTTTCTGCAAGGACCATCTGTTGTGTTGTGCCGCGCCAATGGCAGAATTTATATTAAAGACGCTTTCCAGCTCATTAGAGGTCCCCAAAGAAATTGCAATCCGGCGCGTGACCGACGCAGTCAGAATTGTAATAGGGCTGCAGTGACGGAACGTGTTGCACGTCACCTTGCTCTCTCTCTCTCTCTCTCTCTCTCTCTCTCTCTCTCTGTCACCCCTTCAAAATAACAAAATAATGTTTGCCTTAAGCTCTAAAATTGTCACATTTTAAATACAATATAAAGTTGCAATGTATATTATTAAACTGTATAATTTTATTTATTTTATAGAAATTATGATTATGTTTCAAATGTCATTATACATTGCCCAAAACCATGTTTAAACCAAAATTCCAAAATAAATACAAAGTAATATTTGACCGATATTATGTATTGCTATATTATTTAAGACTAGACTGCAGATCTTCTAGCATTTGTTAGTTTTTCTAAATAAATTAGTGAAGTTTCAAGAAATGTTGAAACCAAAGTGAGTGTTCTTTGACTTATTTTTTTGAAAGCAGGGTTTAACAGCAATCTGAGTCAGAAAATTTGTTATTTTGTATTCTCTGAGCCTAATACAGAGCAATGAGACATCTGAATGAAACAGCAGTAGCACAAGCAGCTGCGTGGATTGAAGATGGTCATTCCACTCGCTTTATCTCCAGAATTCTACCCTTCTATCAAGATGTGAAAAGTGTATTGCAATAAAGGGTAACTATATTGAAAAGAGAAATATACTTTTTGTCTTTATTATACCTGCAAAATGGTTAGGCCGGGAATTTATGGACCTACCCTCATAGAGCCAAAACAGTAATCTTGCATGTGACTTGTTAGTTGACGTCAGTCATTGGAAAGGGTCACTGCACCCACGCTTTGTTCCCTTGTAACTATTCAGTTAGGTTAACACTACATCCATTTCTTATCCTGCCTGATAGCCCACATGACAAATTAAATAATAAAAAATTGATGCAGTGTCACGACAAAATGTACATGGTGGATTAGCACAAGAACAACGGGGAAGTATTCTATTTTGTACAGAAAGAAACACAATATAGAAAATACGTGTCAAAACTATTAGTGCACAGAATTAAAAGCAAGTTATGGGAGCCTGCCATTGTGCCAGAGTGTACAAAAAGATATTCCTATGGATTTAATGAATTCCCTTATTCAGAAAGTAACAAACAAAAATAGTACAGATGATAATATTTCAATGTCATATTTGCATTTAACGCAAATGAAAATGCAATAAGAAACGTATAGGCCTTTCAAGTAATAACTATACGGCAAGCGCGGTGTTTTTACATGAAAGTCCTATACATCCATCAATGCTACCCAAACAATAATGATTTGTTGAATAAAAAATATTCGAAAAATATAAATTATTCTACATGTTGTTTGAAGGACCCATAAAAGCAATATAAAATAATTACTCACAAGAATAAACTGCCGTGGTACTTTTATGGCAAACCCGTCACTCACCTGAAACAAGAAGAAAACAAATCAAACAAAAGTAAGCGGGTAATTCAGTCATTTACTACACCTGTAAGGAACAGGAGAGCATGAGAGGCAGAGGGAGTGAGAGGAAGAGAAAATTGTTGTATGTGCCATAATAATAAAAATAATAATAACAATAATAAATATTATATCAGTAATAATAACAATGTTGTTATTATTATTATTATTATTATTATTACTATCATTGTTATTATTATTATAATTATTAGAAGTAGTAGTAGTAATAGTAATAGTAGTAGTAATAGTAGTAATAGTAGTAGTAGTAATAGTAATAGTAGTAGTAATAGTAGTAATAGTAGTAGTAGTAATAGTAATAGTAGTAGTAATAGTAGTAGTAGCAATAGTAGTAGTAGTAATTGTAGTAGTAATAGTAGTAGTAGTAATAGTAGTAGTAGTAATAGTAGTAGTAATAGTAGTAGTAGCAATAGTAGTAGTAGTAATTGTAGTAGTAATAGTAGTAGTAGTAATAGTAGTAGTAGTAATAGTAGTAGTAATAGTAGTAGTAGTTATAGTAGTAGTAGTAATAGTAGTTATAGTAGTAGTAATAGTAGTAGTAGTAATAGTAGTAGTAATAGTAGTATTAGTAGTAGTAGTAATTAGTAGTAGTAGTAGTAGTAATAGTAGTAGTAGTAATAGTAGTAATAGTAGTAATAGTAATAGTAATAGTAGTAGTAGTAATAGTAGTAGTAGTAATAGTAGTTATAGTAGTAGTAGTAGTAGTAATAGTTATAGTAGTAATAGTAGTATTAGTAGTAGTAGTAATTAGTAGTAGTAGTAGTAATAGTAGTAGTAGTAATAGTAGTAGTAATAGTAGTAGTATTAGTAATAGTAATAGTAGTAGTAGTAGTAATAGTAGTAGTAGTAGTAGTAGTAGTAGTAGTATTAGTAATAGTAATAGTAGTAGTAGTAGTAGTAGTAGTAGTAGTAGTAGTAATAGTAGTAGTAGTAGTAGTAGTAGTAGTATTAGTAATAGTAGTAATAGTAGTAGTAGTAGTATTAGTAATAGTAGTAATAGTAGTAGTAGTAGTAATAGTAGTAGTAGTATTAGTAATAGTAGTAATAGTAGTAGTAGTAGTAGTAGTGACAGTATACTTGAGAGTCACTTGAACGGGAACTGGGCACAAAACGCAAGTGGTTTATTTAAAATATAAAGGCATTAAAGATTTTAGTAAAAATACAGGAAACCCCGCTGAGATCAATGGAGTTGGTGTACAGTCGGTTGAGAAGTCAACTGAGGCGTACAGGGCCGAAATTTGGGGGTGGAAAAATACCGAGGAATTTAATCACGTACAAACACAGTTTGATTTTTTTTTTTTTTTTTTTTTTTTTTTGGAATGGTGTTTAACGCCCGTTTATACTACTGAGGCACCACAGGCGGTAGACACTGATGATACATGAGATGAAATGATACATTAGGAAAGGATTGTTTTTAAGGAAGGAAACGTTGCAGGCCTAAGTTTAGGGTACCTCCCCGGCATTTGCCAGTTATGAGAACTGAGGAAAACTTGGAAAAAAAAACTCAGTCAGGACGGACGGTCCTGGTGGGACTCGAACCCCGGACCTCCCACTCACGAGTCCGCGCATTAACGACCTCGGTCACCCATGGCGGTAACGCAGTTTCTAAATCGGTTGCTACAAGTAGGGAGGCATATAGAAATTTGTGGGCTTCTTAAAAGAGTTTGGAGTTTCTAACGAAAGTGTGAATTTAAAAATAAGAACAGTTAAGAACTGGTAAAGGATATTACAAGGGAATCAAGCTCTTCTTGGAGCAGTCTGTCTAAGGGAGCAAATAAGGGAAGGGTGGGATACAGGACGGTCATCCAAAATAAGGAAAGGGTTAGACAAATTTGGATTGGGGTATATTTCGTTAAGGGCAAAGAACATTACACGAAATAGTTGGACATTTGCGAGAAATAGATAGGCAAAATATTGCGTCTCAATGCGCAGAAAAAGTATCACTTAACCTGCAGGCTCAAATACATCCCGTATGGGGGAGGGGGGATTATTTAGATATCTGTGGTAGAGAAGAAAGAAGTGGTCTCGCATGGTTCAGATTAGGAGCTTGGAAAGGAAACAAAACAGTTAAAGATATCGGGGAAAGCATTTGCCCATTGTGCGGAGAAAGCGATATCTTGAGGCATATTTTGACAGAATGCAGGGAAACGGAGATTTTAAGAAATCAGTATTTATCACCGCAATTTTTGAATGCCAATAGAAGTTTGAACATTTGCCGGGAAGTGTTGGTGCATACGAGATACACAATTTGGGAATATTTCTAGAGAAGACCTGACAAAGAAGGTTAATAGCCATAATGAAGAAGGGCGGGGGAATTGGGGAGGGGGGAGTAATGGGAAGGGGATTCAAGGTTTGTATGTATGTATGTATGTATGTATGTATGTATGTATGTATGTATGTATGTATGTATGTATGTATGTATGTATGTATGTATGTATGTATGTATGTATGTATGTATGTATGTATGTATGTATGTATGTATGTATGTATGTATGTATGTATGTATGTATGTATGTATGTATGTATGTATGTATGTATGTATGTATGTATGTATGTATGTATGTATGTATGTATGTATGTATGTATGTATGTATGTATGTATGTATGTATGTATGTATGTATGTATGTATGTATGTATGTATGTATGTATGTATGTATGTATGTATGTATGTATGTATGTATGTATGTATGTATGTATGTATGTATGTATGTATGTATGTATGTATGTATGTATGTATGTATGTATGTATGTATGTATGTATGTATGTATGTATGTATGTATGTATGTATGTATGTATGTATGTATGTATGTATGTATGTATGTATGTATGTATGTATGTATGTATGTATGTATGTATGTATGTATGTATGTATGTATGTATGTATGTATGTATGTATGTATGTATGTATGTATGTATGTATGTATGTATGTATGTATGTATGTATGTATGTATGTATGTATGTATGTATGTATGTATGTATGTATGTATGTATGTATGTATGTATGTATGTATGTATGTATGTATGTATGTATGTATGTATGTATGTATGTATGTATGTATGTATGTATGTATGTATGTATGTATGTATGTATGTATGTATGTATGTATGTATGTATGTATGTATGTATGTATGTATGTATGTATGTATGTATGTATGTATGTATGTATGTATGTATGTATGTATGTATGTATGTATGTATGTATGTATGTATGTATGTATGTATGTATGTATGTATGTATGTATGTATGTATGTATGTATGTATGTATGTATGTATGTATGTATGTATGTATGTATGTATGTATGTATGTATGTATGTATGTATGTATGTATGTATGTATGTATGTATGTATGTATGTATGTATGTATGTATGTATGTATGTATGTATGTATGTATGTATGTATGTATGTATGTATGTATGTATGTATGTATGTATGTATGTATGTATGTATGTATGTATGTATGTATGTATGTATGTATGTATGTATGTATGTATGTATGTATGTATGTATGTGCACATTTTGATTATTGCAAGGATAATATTTACCATGTATGACTGTAAGGACTATGCGACAGTTGAATGTATTTCAAAACTGGTAGAATAAAACGTCCATTTATTATCACTTCATCTCATCTCATCATCAACGGACATTTATGAGTAAAACAATATAACAATTACCTGCTTTCAAAACATAGTTTACCGCCACGAGTGGCCGAGGTCGTTAAGGTGCGGACTCGTGAACGGGAGGTCTGGGGTTCGAATCCCCCAGGACTGTCCTCCCTGACTAAGGTTTTTTCCAGGTTTTCCTCAGTCCTCATAACTGGCAAGTTCCGGGGAGGTATCGTAAACTTATGCCTGGAACGTTTCGTTCCTTAAAAAAAAATCTTTTCCAAGTATATCATATCATTTCATGTATCATCAGTGTCACCGCCTGTGGTACCTCAGTAGTAAAAACGGGCGTTAAACACTATTAATCACTACAGGACTTTCCTAATAACCTTTTATTCCCCTGAGTTTTCCCCACCTATTAACGTCATCTGTTGCTTCATTCCATAAGTGTCGATCTCTAATAAGTCAACAGTCTGTAAACTAAATTTTCATGTGCTGATTCTAAAAACGAAATATGTTGCCTCCACATCCCCGATTCAAAGTAGACATGGTCCATGGGAAAACACAGATCATCGCTTCCGACCAAAGCAATGACCTTCGAAGTTGGGCGAAATCGCTAAACCGTGTTTTGTTGTCCCAATGGAATTTTTCCATCAATTTGCAGGCAATGGCAGAGAAATAATAATACGAGACAGTGACACTACCCCACCTACATACGTCAAACGAAAATACTTTCAGAATAATGTTCTCCACAGCACTTATCTGGCGAGTGAAACACAAAACAAGTGCTATCTACTCCCAAATCCTCTATGCCAGCAAAACAACTTTATTTTCTATTCCACATTTTCGAAATGCGTTGCAATGTAGGCTTGGACAGAAAACTTGCAAGCCATGTTTCTTTTACGTAGGCAAATGACATACAGGAATTCTCTTCACAAAGCACAGATTTGCGTATTTGGTATTGGAGATACCTAACTTGGTAAAACTTTTGGTTAAGGTCTGTGCCGTATGACGCTACGCTTACAATGCGCGTCGTAGGTAATCTGATTTCCTCTTCAGGGGATGTCTTAACTCTGTTCATTATTACTTGCAAATTGTATCACAAAACGATTAAAGGAACAAAGATTACTCTTAGCTCTGCGTTTCTAGACTACAATACTCAGCGCAACTAAAATGCATGTTTATATACGAGGGTAGGTCCATAAGTTTCCGGCCTAACCATTTTCTACCTATGATAAAGACAGAAACTATATTTCTCTTTTCAATATAGTTACCTTTATTGCAATACACTTCTCACATCTTTGAATTAACATTTCAACCCCCCCCCCCAAAATAGTCAAAAGTCTTATCTGCAAAATGGGCATAAACAGCACCCATCACTTCTTCGTCGTACTTAAATTTCCTTCCTTGAAGGTCCTTCTTGAGTTTTGAGAAGAGGAAACAGTCACTGGGAGCTAGATCTGGGCTGTAGGGTGGATGGTCGGTCTTCTTGAAGTCACATTTCTTCACAGCTTCCTTTGCAACAAGAGCTGTGTGCGCAGGCGCGTTGTCGTAAGGAAGGCGCACACCACCACTCAGGTTTCCTCGCCTTTTCTCTTTGATGGAAGTACGTAGTCTGTGCAGTACACCAGCATAGTACTCCCCATTTACTGTGGTGTTCCTCTCCTTGAAGTCAATGAAGAGTATTCCTTCACAGTCCCAAAAAATTGTGGCCATGATCTTCTTGGTTGACTGAGTGACTATGGCCTTTAGAGGCAGCGCTTTCCCATTCCATTGATTCTCTTTTGGTCAAAGGATCATAGTAGAACACCATATTTTCATCTCCTGTAACAAGGATATGCAAAACGTCTCTCTCTCTCTCTCTCTCTCTCTCTCTCTCTCTCGTTGGCAAGGCAGAGCTCCAAAAATGCCTGATAACAGATGATGGTTGCTGCTTTTGGACTGCAGAAAGAAGTCTAGGCATCCATCTTGCACTAACCTTATTCGTGTTTAAATGTTCATGAATAATTCGAAGGACTGTTGTTTTAGAAAGGCCCAACCTTGCTGCTATTTCTGTAACTTTGAACCGCTGGTCTTTCATAATTTCTCCTTCTACAAAAGCGATGTTTTCAAGAGTGAGCACCTCCAAGGGCCGACCTGCATGCTCTTCGACTTCAATGCTTTCTCGACGCTTTTCGAAAAAGTGTGGCCCATTCTTTTAAGGTAGAATATGAGGGGGATACTTCCCCATATACACCGTCCAATCGCTGTTTAATTTCATTTGGAGTAAGTTCTTCTTTTGTGAAGAACTTAATAACAGCTTGATACTTTATTTTGAACATGTCACAATCTTCTACACATGGCCTTCTTTATGTAACTATATCTAAACAACTGAACACAACCGTAATTATTTGCTTAACAGAAGACATGACACCGGATAAGGCTTCTGTGAAGACGATAATCCTCATCGGCAAGGCCGGAAACTTACGGACCTATCCTTGTATGTGGATTAGGTCCAAAATTTTCCCGCACGTTAGCGCTACCAACGAGTATTAGTAGAATTGTTACAGCATTGAAAGATACTATGGTAAAATAGTATGGAAAAATAAAACTTAAAGGAGGTTTGTTTTTAGCAGCACAAAACGGGTTCATATCAGGAATAATTTGTATAAAAGGAGTATTTACAATTAAAAAACTTATCTATAAGGTGACATACGTTTTAACTCTAACTTAGTTATAACGAAGAGTTTTCATTAATTTATTACCCAAATGCTTATTGTGGCCTAAGAGATAAATTATGATGTAATTAGTTAACTCTTAAGAGTATATATATATATATATACAACAATTTTAAAACATTTAGGAAGCGTTAAACTAGAAGTATTAGCAAATTATGTCTATTTCGTGTTGAATTTTGAATATACATTGAGGAAACGCTAAGAGAATATAGAATAAACTTTAAAACATTCTCAAAATAAAAAATAAATTCTAATCGAAACACTCACTCAGAGCGGTAACTTCTGACGAGGGGGATGTAATATCGGCGCAACAGATTCAAGTCCCGCAATTGCAACTACGAGGGGTAGTCAAAAAAAAAAAAAAAAGACGTAAAGTGTTTTATACACGCATGGAATGTATTAGCCTCGGTTCAAAGTGGTGTGGTCTTTTTCAAAGTATTCTCCGTTGAGTTGAATGCACTTTGCTTAACGCGTCTGCCAGTCCTGGAACACGTGCCAGAGAGTATGGGGGATGGGGGACACATTCGAAATTCTCTACACACTTCCACTCGCACCATCTTC
The DNA here is from genome assembly GCA_030762175.1 of Metallyticus violacea. Lineage (NCBI taxonomy): Eukaryota > Metazoa > Arthropoda > Insecta > Mantodea > Metallyticidae > Metallyticus > Metallyticus violacea. The sequence continues at coordinate 90,640,562 of CM060831.1, read as the reverse complement.
TGTTCTGAAGTCAGTAATCTTGGGACCCACCTCGCACAATCCTCTGATGCTCAAGTGATCATGCAGAATCGAAAGTAACATGTCTGCAAATCTGTCAATTGTTATTTGTCGGTCTTTACGAACAATGACGTCAGCTGTGTTAATCATGGTTTTGTTTACTGCTGTTGCTGGAACACCTTGCTTTATTGTTGAAACACGGCCCTCCTTAAATTCCTTGAAGCATCGAAGTGCTGTGGATTGGGGCAGAACATCATCACCATAGCCTGCTGCGACAGTCTGTAAACTTCCATGCCGGATTTCTGCACACGAAAGCAAAACTTCAACGTAGCATGTTGCTCTTCATGAATGAACTCCATTTTGTATGTAGGCGACTAGTGAACTGACGCAGTTTGCTCGTCTCCTTATGTACAGACGCATGCGCGAGCGATCTTCTGTTTTTGTCCACCAATCAGGGCTGACCGTCTTCATTAGACAAGATTGTTTCAACAATGTTTCCTTGCTGTGCGCAATTAAAAATATTGCAATATATTTGGACTAGCCCTCATACAAATATAAGCAGATG